>CM047810.1:95995997-96325962 GCA_026214975.1 Gentiana macrophylla
ATATTTATTATTTAATGTTATGATTATTAATACGATATTTTGTATTTAGCTTGCTTATTATTAAAAGACCGACATTACAGGCGATAAATGCTCGATTTTGCGATCACACAAATCGAGAGGATAAATGTCATTCAATCGTAAATCCAAGATAATAGAGAGGCAAGAAAATCGAGCAAGAAATGAAAGATTGATCGACCAACACGCAAGTCGCGCAGCCAGGGAACAAGATGTATTTAAAAGCTGCGATTAACACTTGAGCAAAAAATGCCTTCAGTCGACCGAGTGTGTCATCTCGGTCACTCACGGATTTTCGTATATCTTCTCAGATCCTCCCTAGGTCGGTTACAAAATGGTATATAAGCAAAGAAATACGGTAAATTTGTAAAACACACCTCGAATCATCCCTTCATTCTTTCTTCAATCTTACAAATTCATAATATAGCTTTGATACAATGTAGAATAATTTGAGGGTTTCAAAGAATTTAAGCAGTTGCAATATGTAAGCCTTTATTTTCTCTGCCTTCTTATTTTAAGTAATTAGTCCCCCCAATTATGCTTTTCTTTATTGTTTGAGTTAGTTAATCATAGCTGTGATGATGCAGATCTAGGCATACGACGTTAGGTGGATGGTTACACCTTGTCTATGGGGATCCTATAACCTACGCCATACACTTAGTATTTATTCATGAATCACGAGATTGTTTAATTAATGCGATCTAAGTTAGTTTATATGAATGCTTTACGAATCATCGCTTAATCCGCTGTGTAAAGGATGATGAAACACTTGAGAGATACGTCAGGGGATGTAACTGCGGGAAAGACCAATCGGCCGCATCGAGCCTGCGCTATTCGCTGACCGAGCCCCTGCTCATCCGTTAGACAGCCATGTCTTCTTATGGTTAGTGTTAACTTAATAGAATTTATTATCTCAAGAGGTATGGCTATGGCTACGCATCTCGCTTAGTTTAATTAAACGTAAAAATGAAATACCAATATAAAACTCTTAGGTAGGCTTATGAATTGCTCTTCACGGACGCCAAAGAATATTCCAGTAGGTTTATATTCTCGGAATTGCATGCACTCGCTTATATCGACGCCGTAGATTAGCACGTAAGACTATGACTTGCAATTGCTAGTTGACTAGAGTTTGAGTGATCAAGCTAGTAAGCACGCCAACCATAGGAATGTTGCCTGCATTTCAGGTGTACGGGGTTAATATCGGCATCCTTGGAGCCGTAAGTGGCGTGAGTTACAGGCGCGAGACTTTCGAGGCACTTAAAAGTGGCGAAGTCACGAATAATATCACAGTTGATTCAGTGCTGACTCACCGGTGCTAAGTCAAGTTAAAGAGGATGACTCCTGCAGCTGAATCTAAGAGATGGATACAAATGGGATTGACAGCTAATGTTCTGCTTTATTATATAAATTATCCAGGTCCAAACGATAAAGACTATAATTTGGGAGGTTAATTACGCTTGTGTTGAGTCGTGGTCTTTACCTTTCTTGTCTTACGTTGCTGGTCGATCGCCTCTATGTCCTTGACATGTTTAATTAATTGTTTGTATATAAGATGATCCACAATTGGTTCCTCGTGGGATCGACTCCTCGATTCACTATAGCCTATACTACGAATGCTGCCTAGTCCTCTTGCTAGTATTGGCTTACGGTGGTCAAGCATATTATAACCCCGATTGACCCCGATCACATACCCTGTGAAATGAAGGATATTGCCTGTATCTTTTAGTGTGGCAAGTTTATTGTTTAGCTTTTGAATAAAAGCCCCAATAGCTTTAGATCACTCCATGAAACTAGTAATGTCATCAACATGTACTAAGACATATAAGACAAAATCGTAAGTATGTAAGATAAATAAGGAAATATCATACTTGGATTGCTTGAATCCCCACTAGAACACTGGCTCCTGTTCTCAAAACCAGCTCTAGAGCCTGCTTGAGACCATACAATGCTTTCTTTAAGAGGCAAACATGATTTAGGCCTCGGTAGTCTACAAACCCTCGGCTTGAGGCATGAAAACTGCCTCGTATAAATGGCCATTTGAAAAGGCCTTATTGATGTCAACCCATTGATAGCCAATCATACGACACAACAACCGCTGTGAATGACTCCTAATTGTGGGAAGATTTGGCCACATGGCTAAAGGTTTCGAGTAATAAAGGCTAGGGTTTTGAGAAACCTTTGGCTACCGATCCGCTTTATGCTTCAAAATGTAACTATCAGATTCAACTTAAGTTTGAACACCCATCTCGTTAGCAACAAGTTTCGACCGCGGCATATGCACTAGTTCCCATGTGATTTCTCCGAGGGCAAAAGAATTCCTCTTGCATGGCAAATTTTCCAGCTAGGTGAGTTAATGCCTCGCACATTAGTTGGTTCAGAGATATGGTGTGTCGGATCGGGCAAGAAAGCGAGCAGTTTTAGGCTTGAAAATACACATCTTAATTTCTGGCTTGCATAAAGGTGTTTTCTGAGGATAGGATTGGGAAATAGAACTATCAAACGAAGAAGTTGGAGTAGAGGAGGATGAACTAGCACCTGGCCGGGATTAGAGATACAACATTATGAGAGGCAAGAGAGTTAGGAAGACTGTAAGGAGCATAAGGGGTGATAAGTGGAGGTACCATGAGTGGGGGAAGGAATAGTATTTGTGGGAACCAAAGAGAGTCAGGTCAATAAGTTGTGCCAAAACGGAGTGTGAAGAATAAGAAGGAGGAGGAACAAAGGATGAAGACACATCAAGTGGAAAGTCATTCTCATTAAAGGAAACATCTCTGACACATATAAAAATCAAAGTGAACGCAGGTTTATAGTTTTTAGCAACATGTTCTATATAAAAATCAAAACGAATATAGTATTATATAAAAATCAAAGCCGTTTAAAACAATTTTATATAAAAAATCAAAATGACATGTTTAGTTAGATTGAGTCTATTCATATTTGTCTGGGTGATACTTCCTCATGTATCTATTCATCGCTCCAGAATTCACCACCCTTCGTGGAAAGAGTATCGACGCCACAAAATTTGCACACCGCCTGCAAATAAGTTCCGGTTATCTTGTGCTACTTCATCAATTCCGAGGAACCTTTGTGAAAAATATCCTTAAAAACACGGTTTGCTCGTGATGTTGATTCACCTGCTCCTAACATTTTACAAACTCTAAATAAAAATTTACCATTAAAAAGTTGAAAAAAAACCAAATTACTTATAACTGTAACCGATCAAGTAACGACAAATCGTAACAACTTCAAATATCGGTCTTGTAAAGTAAATTTGATTGTTGTTTTTTAACAACTAAACAAACTCGATTACAAATGTAGAATTGAGACCGAGATTGTAGAAGTAGAAATGTAGAATTGAGAGAAGAGTAGTTGTGGAGTGAAATTGGGAAAATGAGGGGTATTTAAAGGATGAAATGGTTAGGATTTAAAAATTAAGCCAATAAGGCATTAGCCCAACGGTAATCATCATGGTTGTTAACCCTGAGGTTCCGTGTTCGAGCCCAAAAGAGGACAAATGTGTGTGCGCGTGTAAAAAAATAGCCGCTGGATCGCCGCCGTTCCGTCATGGGGCCGTTAAGAATGGTTCGCCAGCCGTTGAACCTGGTCCTAGCCCGTTACGGTTCCTCTCTGCTCGGACCGCCATAGAACCGGATATCACCAGCACTCGAACCTCCGGTCCATCTCAATCCCACTTCTACATAGGCGCTGGTTATTTTTCCACTTGTTCCAGATTCCCCATTTTCGGTTCCAACGTAACTTGATATAGTCCGGTTACGGTTCCTTCAAGCTCGTCTATCCGGTCCCAATCCAACGTGGTCAATTTCTCTCAATCCCAATTTCTACATAGGCGCTTTGTTATTTTTTACAACATTTTTCTTAGAGGTTGGTATGTTCCATTAATTTAATTTTTCTAGATTCCCCATTTTCTTTAGTGGTAAATTCTCCGAATTTAGCCGATTATGCCTAGCTAATTTGCTAGAAATTGATGTTTCTAAGAATGTAAGATTTCAGTTTGAAATCCATTTGAGGCAATAATTTAAGAGTCCGCCAATAGCTTTTTTCTCTTTGGTGAAAGCTTGCACTCAACATTACGCGCATAATTACCCACTATCGCGATCAGAATAAATAGCTTTTCTTTAATCAGAATAAAAATCCCAAATTCTAAGACGGGACCCTCTAACGTCGCCGGTACATCATCGGCCGCTAAATACGAAGACCAAGATTAGGACCTATTTATTGTTGTCGAGATATTTTCGCACCAAAGGTGGGGACTCACATGCGAGAGCCTCTCTCAATAAGATTTGACGATCCACGGCAGACTCAGATCCGATACATCTTTCTTAAGAGGTCGGAGTCCATAATTATTTTTTAAATTAATTATGTTCGTACGTTACCTACGAACTGTCTTGTCAAGAAAATGGCCAATGTTCTTCGGAAAGGTGGCAAGTCAAACAAGTATTGAACTCATCCTCCGAAGTCCGAACAGAAAAAGTTGCACAGTTGCCGCTTTCATTCAAGCACCGTAAAAGTTCCCAATTTTTTTATTTCGGTTTCGTTGGTATCTAGATTATTCAGATAGAAAAAACAAAAAAGGGTAAAATAATCAACTTTGAACAGAATTTTCCATACTATACTACCTCTCAATCATGAATGTAGCTTAAAATGCCGTGAAATGAATGATTTTTCCTAACTTATTTTGTCAAGGAATCACTTGATTTCTTGTTGGTTTATTTACTGTTTTAGCCAGGTAACGGAAATAACAAGTATGCCGATTAAGAAAGCTTTGATCTTTATTGGATTCCTTCACCGTCGTCATTGATTGATCTGCCGCTTATCATCCCCTTTTGATTTTGAAGGTTTAATGCATTGCCCTATATCAGAAACAGAATTTCGTTTTGTTCAATCGGGTTCTAATGATTCTTAGTCCATTCGATTTTGATGCTGTTGGGCTCTCTTGTTCATGATTCCACCTAAGATTGAACTTTAAGTAATTAAGTTTTGAAGTCTTGAGACTCGAATTTGAATTTCTGTAAGATTTCAGCTAATATATGACCACCTTAGTTTTGGATTCGAGAAGGCACATGGTGATCGGATGGTTCAGATTGTTCTTGCTTGCTTTGGCATTGGTACGTTTTTCAGACGGTTTGAATGCTGAAGGGATGTATCTTCTGGAATTCAAGAGTCAGATTTTGATAGTTATAACTATTTGGAAAATTGGAATCCTAGTGATGAGACCCCTTGTAATTGGACTGGTGTGAATTGTACAGCTGGTTATTATCCACTAGTATGGTCTCTTGATTTGAGAAGGTTGAATTTGAGAGGTACATTGAGCCCTAATATTGGTGGGTTGTCTTTCCTCACATTTCTTGATCTTTCATCGAATTCATTTACGGGACGAATCCCGAAAGAAATCGGTAACTGTTCAAGGTTGAAATATCTCTATCTGCATAATAACAAGTTTGATGGGCCAATTCCTTTCGAGCTGGCTAATCTTTCTTTGTTACAGTACTTGGACATGTGCAACAATATGCTTTCAGGCCCTTTGCCGGAGAATTTCGGGAATCTTTCATCTCTGGTAGAATTTGTAGTTCATATAAACAATATTTCTGGTTCTTTGCCTACATCTATAGGGAATCTCAAGAATTTACGGGAGTTTCGAGCTGCCCAAAATGGGATTTCAGGGTCTATACCATTAGAAATCACTGGCTGTAAGAGTCTGGAACGATTCAGTCTTGCTCAAAATAATCTGGAAGGCAATTTGCCTAAAGAAGTCGGTATGATGACGAACTTGACAGAAATTGTTTTATGGGGCAATAAGCTGTCTGGTATGATCCCAAAAGAGTTAGGAAACTGCACTAATCTTCAGGTTCTTGCTTTGAACTCCAACAAATTCTTTGGATATATTCCTGTAGAACTTATGAACTTGAAATCTTTAAAATGCTTGTATTTATATCAAAATTCGCTGAATGGAACAATCCTCAGAGAAGTTAGGAATCTTTCTTCTATAATAGATATTGATTTATCAGAAAACAGTTTGGTTGGTGGAATCCCAAGTGAGTTTGGTGATTTAATAGACTTATCAACACTATATCTGTTTGAGAACAAACTTAGCGGTATCATTCCGAGCTTAGTTCAGCCGCTTGCTTAACTTAACAAAGCTTGATCTGTCTATGAACTATCTCACAGGTTCTATTCCAATGGATATTCAGTATCTACCTAGATTGTACTACTTTTATCTCTTCTCCACCTCTCTTACCGATCATTCCTCCTGCGCTTGACTTTATAGTGAACTTTGGGTTATTGATTTTTCACACAATCAATTGACAGGAAGAATCCCATCAGATATTTGTAGGCATTCTAATCTTTTGACCTCAATCTTGAGGCAAATGGCTTGTATGGAAGTATCCCATCTGGTTTAACTAACTGTACTCCATTAAAGAACCTTCGCTCTTGGTAGAAACCAGCTTACGATCTTTCCTTCTGATTTGTTCAAACTGCAGAACATTTCAGAAATTGAATTGGGACAGAACAGGTTCACTGGTCCAATACCTAAAGGAATAGGAATCTGTCGAGATTTGGTAAGGCTTGATCTTTCTGGGAATTTCTTCACATCTGAATTTCCTAAGGATATTGGAAATCTTACGCAGCTTGTGGTTTTCAATATCTCATCCAATCTGTTCACCGTGAAGTCCCGATTCCAAATTCTAAGGCATTACAGAGGCTTGATGTTAGCTTGAATCGCTTTTTACAGGCTGCTTTTACCGATAAGCTCGGGATGCTTTCACCGCTTGAACGTGTGATGCTGTCTGATAATAGGCTTTCAGGCAACATACCAGTTTCATTGGGTAATCTTTTCATTTGACTGAGTTGCAAATGGGTGGTAATCGCTTTTCGGTCAAATACCATCGGAATTCGGGCATTGACAGGCTTGCAGATTGCTTTGAATCTTAGTTACAATAACCTCTCTGGTACTATACCATCTCAACTAGGAAATCTTATATTATTAGAATCTTTATCTCTGAATAACAATCACCTATTTGGTGAGATTCCACCACGCTTGAAATCTCTCGAGTCTGTTGACGTGTACTTTCTCGTGATAATGACCTTACTGGGCCATTACCGAATGTTCCATTGTTCAAGAATATGAGCATCAACAGCTTCAAAGGAAACAAAGGGTTGTGTGGTGGACCTCTTGGCGAATGTCTTAAAATGCCAGAAAACACTCCGGATCTTTCCATGGCTAAAAACGTGCATTCTCTGATTGGAAAGATTGTAACAATCATTGCAGCAATAGTAGGTGGGATTTCCTTGTCCTAATAGGGGTGATCTTGTATTTTATGAAACAAAAGATTCCAATGAAAATGGCGGCAAATTATCAGGACAAGGACGACATACTTTCCATCTTCAGACATATACTTCCTCCTATGGAGGAAGGGTTCACTTTTCATGACCTTATGGAAGCTACGAAAAACTTCGATTCAAGCTACATTATTGGAAAAGGAGCTGCTGGAACTGTTTACAAGGCTGTAATGAAATCCGGCAGACCATTGCTGTTAAGAAGCTTTCATCTAACAGAGAAAACAGTAACAATACTATTATCGAAGACAGTTTCAGAACCGAGATTTCAACACTTGGTAAGATCAGACATCGTAACATCGTGAAGCTTTACGGTTTTTTGCTATCATCAGGTTATAATCTGCTTTTTTATGAGTACATGGCTAGAGGTAGCTTAGGTGAAATGCTTCATGGCGGGGCGGTTCTTGCGTTAATTTGGAGTGGCTTACGCTGCTTAATCGCTACCGGTGCAGCTCAAGGTCTTGGCGATTTACATCATGATTGCAAGCCTATGATCATCCATCGCGACATAAAATCAAACAATATTCTTCTGGATGATAACTTTGAAGCTCATGTTGGTGATTTCGGTTTGGCCAAAATAATTGACATGCCTCTCACAAAGTCTCTCTCTACTGTTGCCGGATCATACGGATACATAGCTCCTGGTTCGTATACTTTTCTTCCTGTTATTATTATTGTTATTATTATTATTATTAATCGCTATGAATATAGTATAGATGATGAACAAAACAATCTTTCAACTGAAAGCATGCCTTGGAAAATCAATTAAAGTTTACACGACGCCTTGAAATCTTCACACAATAAAGGTTTGCTTTCTTTCCCAAATTTTTTTCACAAGAAGATAGGCAAGATGCAAGAAACCTTTCATGGAAGCTTAATGTGATGAAATTTGTTTTGTGAAGCTTCAAAATACTAAAACAAAACAGATAGATGATAAACAGACAAATTGCTTAGAAAATGATCAAAAATATCTCAGCAACTAATACAAGCAACTAAAACCGAAGCCAAAGATGATTTGGAAAGGGTTGACATGCATCCTGAGGGGCGGTAGTACGATCTCCATGAAAGATAGTACTGTGTACTATTGATATTCAGATCTTGTTTAAGTGGACCATTCATACATTGTCTAAAGGCTGTGAGAGCCTTTTGAATGTTTTAGGTCTTTGGAGGTCCTACAAGGATGAGGGTTGGACTCACACGCCGCCACGCCCACATTTCCTCGATCACCGAAAGATTAAATGAAGAGAGATAAATGGCAGGTTAAGGGCCAGGAGCCCACTTCACATGTTCTCCTATTTAGACCACCGCAGTCCTGGATCGGCCATTACGAAGATCGGATCACGCACTTCGCCCCGAAGGGCCTAGGGACTCGACGCAGTCGGCCGAGCCTCCTTGTCCGACTAATACCTATGATTAAGATAAACATGAGGGAATCCGCTTTCACGGGACTCTTATCCAAATGTTCAAACTACTAATGTTTATCTCCTAAATCCCAAAGGGATAAACATTAAGGAATCCTTGATGACTACGGCACAGTAGAATCCGGACGAGACGTCCCCTACATGTGCGATCCCAAGAAACTAAGAGAGACTTGATTCCTGAAAGAAGAAACATGATACGTAGGCAACTTGGATTACATTATTCCAGGCTCACTCTAAAACACAAACACCTTCCTTTTGAATTCTAGGTTTTTCTAAGGTTTATTCTTGATTCATTGTCACTAGGTAAACGTGGGTCTGTATTTTCTTCTTGACGAGATCTAACATCGTCGGTACATCTAGATTTAAATTTTATAGCTCCAAAAAGAAAATATATATTCCACATGTTGCACTTGTTTTTTTCTTTTTCTTTTTCTTTTTTAGACGTCAATACAAGCTTGTTCTTATATTGATTATCTTCGTGCCAGAATATGCATACACAATGAAGGTTACGGAAAAGTGCGACGTTTATAGTTACGGCGTAGTTTTGATGGAACTGACAACCGGAAGAATGCCTGTAGAACGAACAGAATCCGGCGGTGGTGATCTGGTATCGTGGGTTCGAAACTATATTCGTGAGCATTCGCTGACAGCCGGAATTTTGATAATCGACTTGATTTGACCAATCACACAATCGCCAGTCACATGATCACAGTGTTAAAATCGCGCTGATTTGCACAAGTCCAACACCGACTGAACGTCCGCCGATGAGGCAGGTTGTTTTAATGCTGATTGAATCTAATGAACGACAAGGTAATTTCATTTCTCAACTAGAATGAGTTTGTGCCTACCGCCCGCCGCCCCCCTTTTAAATGGGTTGACTTGAAAATGTTGTTGTATCAATCTTTTTTGCTTGGTTAGCAAAGTTATTTCTGTAAAAGAGTACTCCATGTTGTGTTTGATTCTTCATTGGATTGTTGTAATACAAGCTTAAGTTGTAGAAGTTGCTTAATATATGTATTTGCCTTGAGATTCTCTAGAATTGGTGCTGATGTTAGATTGATTGTATTTTTTTTTTATTTTTTTTTTTAGGGAAGATTGATTGTATTTTGAGAATATATATCGGATACTCAAAACCATCTTGACCCTACATTTAAAATAACGCCTTAAAAATAGTGAATGAAAATATATGACAAAAATCGATAAACGGCCCGTAAGAACGTTATTACACGCTTTGATTGTAAATGACAAATTAATAATAAATGGGCAAAATACCCTTTACACATTAAACATATAAGAACACTCAGATAAAATGTAGTAATAACCACTTAAAACAAATAAGAATAAACCCAAAAACAAGAAGAATAAACATAATAAAACGTCAGAACATCCAAACGAAAAGGTCAGAATAAATGCAATAAACAAGAAGAATAAATTAAAAGTAGAATAAAACCAGAAATGTAGTAACGGTTGGCCAATAAACAAGAAGAATAAATTTATAAAATATATAAAGACATTAAAAATATAGTAACGCTACAAAATTAACACTAACAACCCTAAACTTTTTCAAAAAAAAAAAAATTCCAAACTATCACCTTCATCTTCTCTCTCTCAAAAAAAAAAAAAAAAAATCCAAACTTTCAACTTCATCATCCCCAAATCTTTCAATCATAATCCCCAAATCGAATCCGCTATCTAGTCCGTCCGTCTCAGAGCCGGATGCCATGTTTATGGCGATAATTGATGCCGGAGGTGAATAATTAAGCAATTGATTTTTCCGCATCGGATGCCATGTTTTCCGCCGCCTCGCAATTGGGAGATCAAGAGCAGTAGGTCTCGCAATCGCCTGGCAATGATTTCCTTCCTAAATCGATTCAATGAAGAATCAAAAGGTCCGCTTCATAATCACGCCTCCTTCTTCTATGCAAATTCGCATCTCTCGCATATGCCGGAATCGCCCAGTGCAATAATCAAGTCTCCTTCTCCGCATCTCTATACAAAGTGCCAAAATTGTGGGATTAGAACGCTCCGGCGGCAGTGAATTTTGTTTTGAACGCTGATGGATTTTTGAACGTGAAAGGAACGAATTAGGAACGCTGATGAATTTTGTTAATTAGGTTTATAAAAATAAATAAAAAGGGGTATTTTAGTAAAATTAATTAAGTTTTGTCCTTTCAAATCATCCATGTACTTGTAGCCTAATAAATATATTAATTTGTCTTTTTGGACAAAAACCTATAAAAAAATAACTCTCATTTTCGTGATTTTGGAGACACCGTATATGTTTCGTGTATATTTTAAAGGGATTCACACGCTTTATGTTTTTAGCATCTTACTTGCTTCTAGAACTTTATTTGCTTCAGGCGTTCCTCTCTATTTCGAAAATGGTGTGGTTCATACTTTATGAACCTCATTTTATAAAATCATGTTATGTATCATATGAAGAACCATACCGTATTGGCTCTTATTTATTTTCAACGTTCACAATTTAGTATATCAAGTTTCATTGTAACTATATACACCCTTTTTATTTGATTTGCCCCAAACTACCAAAGACGCCTGTGTGACTACTACTACTCCCCCAGCTATGTCTTTATCAACCTACTCTATCGATTTTAAAATCGACTTAATTTCTTTGTAAGAAATAATATCTTTACCATAAAGCATTGTTTCTCTAAAATGCTTAAACGGCTGGGGAAACAAACACAATAACAACAGGGCCTGATCCTCATCTTCAATGTTAGCATCTATATTACTAAAATCCATAAGTAGGGAATCAAATACGATAATATATATAGATGACCCTTCGTGCATATACTGTAAGATATACAAACTCTTTATTAAATAAAGTCTATTCTCCACGGTTTTATTCATATATAAGGATTTTATTTTTTTTTCCCACAAATCTTTAGCAAGAACCCCAATGACCACCTCTCTCAAAACTTCATTAAAAGACATACGATGATACCCGACATGGCCTTCTTGTCAAGACCATCAAACTCCTCATCAAACATATTCTCCGCTTTTTCTCCTTCCTGCAAAGGTAATATCGGCTTCATCAATCAAAGATGACCTCCATCTTCAACCGCCACATCCCGGTTGATGTTTCGCCTAACTTCTCAAAATAATACATACTTACCGCCATAATGGCTAATATTCAAAAGCTTGAAAACCACCTCGTAAAAACCTTGGCTTTGATAATGTTTGTTAGAAAAGCAAATCGAGCGATAAATTTTACCGACGATAACACAAAATAAATAACGGAAGGAAAAAGGCAAAACACCAAATTTACGCGATTCGATCAATGTGATCTTAAAATTCACGGGCTTAATAGAATATATTACTAAAGTTTTAAATACAAAAGATACAACTCTCCTAAAGTTTCAAAGACAATAACCAAAATATCTAAGATAATCGGTAGCTTTATCTTAATTTAATACGCCAAAAACACCCGGCAATTGATCCTATTAAATATAAATCTAAGTCGGCTGCTACTTAATCAATAGCCGATTTGGGAACAAATTAAGGTGGTGGGCTTTGGCCTGCTTAACAGACTTGGTGCATCTTAAAATTTTAAATTTGATGCTTTTATGTCTCATTTGTTTCTCGGAATAGGCTTGTCTTGTCATTATCAATAATTTAAGATTAAATTGATATATTACTACTTAGAATAAAAAAGGGACGATTATCAAAACGACATACATCGACTTAATTGTATAAAACGATATTCAAAACAAACACTTAATATAAAGGACAAAAATTATGTAGATAGACTAAATACTATATATATATATATATATATATATATATATATATATATATATATATATATATATATATATATATAAATATATACACATCCCTAAATACTAAAAACATAAACATACTACACTCTCTCGCTCGCTGCTTCTCACTTTCTCTCAGCACTCTCTCGCGCTCTCTAATATTCCAGAGTGTTCTTCCTCACAAAGAACCGGCCGCCGACTCGTCATTGCCGTTAACTCATTTCTCCGCCCCACCTTTGAACTATCATTTTGATCAAATAATTGTTGTCATTTTTTATATATATAATGAATATGTTTTAACACCATATGTTTGGGATATTCATTCTCGACTTCGACGGATCCTTAACATTCGGGTATCCCGAGTGTCGGGACCCGACACTTATCGGGTACGGGTTCAAGAAGAAAAATTGAATCCTAAATCTTGTCGGGACGGGTTTCGGATAGTAGGTTTACGGGTCGGATCCCGACTCGATGCCACCCCTAGATAAGTATCTTCTTTTCTAACAGTTCTACCGGCTGAGCTTTTCAACGGTTTTACTTGTGCCAGGTAAATTACAATATATTTATACATTATTGTCATAGGCAGAGCGGAGCCAGGATTATGGGTTAAGGGGGGCGAAATTCTAAATAAATTGTCGTGGTAAATTGTTCAAAAAAATTTCCCTATATTGTTTTTCATAGCAATAAGAAAGGATTGTATAAATTTTTTTGATTGTCATATCAATTAACTTCTTAAAATGTTAAGAAATCTTGAGAAAAAGAAGTTTGGAAACGCTTGAGTAAAAATAAATAAAATCAAGTTTAACACGTAAAATAAGTTTTATAAAAATTTGCAGCCAAGGGATTCAACTGATCCCTTGGAAAAATTTCAACACTACATCATTGGATCATACACGTAACATGAAATTTATAGGGACAAATAATATACAACACATTAAAGCAACATATTAACAAATAAGAAGGTTATTTTAGTAATTTCGTAAAATTTAAGGGCACGATTCCCCTTTCCCTATATAAGTCCGCCCCTGGTCATAGGTCCGGTATGATCCATTCATCGATATAACTTTTATAATTATAACGAGTGTAAAATAAATGTTATAGTAATTTATTATGATTAATTTGTTATCTCATACTCTCCGCGTTCCTATTTAACTGTCGCAGTTGCAAAAAAGAATTTCTTTTTTATCTGTCGTGGTTATGTTTTCAAAGCATTATTATTTATCAGATTTTTCTACATCTACCCTTATTTATTTAGTGTAAGTAGATTGAAAATAACATTGTATTAATTATATTCAAGGTGTTATTGTCATTTTGATGTTAAGTCAAAGCATTAACTACTATTGCAACTAGATCACAAAATAATTTTCATTGATTCAATAATATGAGTACAGAGTGTTTGTCTTAGCCAATAAGCATAAGATAAAATACTAGAAAATATTTTAGATAATTTAGACTTAGTCTAGTTTATCTATAGTATCCTCAACACGCCCCACAATCCCGCAAAAGAGAATGGACACAGAGATTGACTTGAGTAACTCAAGCACGGAGGGGCAAGTGGTTTGGTGAGCAATTGGGCAAGTCGCTCTTCCACAACCGAGGAACGAAATCAATAGTCGTTTGGTAGTGACTAATTCACGGACATGGTGGAAATCT
Source organism: Gentiana macrophylla (assembly GCA_026214975.1). Classification (NCBI taxonomy): domain Eukaryota; kingdom Viridiplantae; phylum Streptophyta; class Magnoliopsida; order Gentianales; family Gentianaceae; genus Gentiana; species Gentiana macrophylla. Next base: position 96,010,228 of record CM047810.1, read on the forward strand.
ATTTCGATGTGCTTGGTGCGAGCATGAAAAAATGGATTGTAAGAAAGATAGGTTGCCCCAATGTTGTCACACCAGAGCATCGGCAGAGAGGGCAGGCCGACATGCATTTCTTAAAGGAGACTGCATAACCACTGTACTTCAGTAGTAGTATTAGACAGAGTCTTGTATTCGGCCTCAGTACTAATTTTAGAGACGGTGAGATGTTGTTTGGAACGCCAACTGATGAGATTTTTGCCAAGAAAAATACAGTAGGCACCGACAGAACGGCGATTATCGGGGTCCGCCGCCCAATCAGAATCACAATAGTCATGGAGAGTGAGCGGAGAGTGCCGAGAGAGAAATAGACCATCATAAATAATGTGTTTGAGATAGAGTAGGATGCGCTTAACAGTGAGCCAGTGATCATCAGTCGGGGTGTGCATGAACTTACTAACTTTGTGAACAACAAAGGCAATGTCCGGGCGTGTGAAGCTAAGATATTACAGGACACCGAAAATAGTGAGATACAGAAAGGGGTCGGTGAAGAGGGAATCGGATGAGGCCGTCATATGATTGTGGGTTTATACATGGTGCGTGTGCAGGCTTGACTTATATGTTAGGAAATCTATGCGGAACGCAGAGAATTCATAATTTTATTTCCTTTGACCAGATCGACTTCGCTTAAGCAACAAACATATAAAGCTAGTAGACGGTGGTTACCTTGCTTGATCTAAAAGATCGACGCTTTGACCGCCTAATGAGAGTAAATGATGCACGGAGCCGCCTGCCGCTCGCCTCTACCGCTAGTCCACATGAACAACCCACCGTAATCCATCATTGGATTGCTACTAGAAAATCCAACTGCTAGACCGGCATTTTCTCTCTCCTAAAACTCTCTCTAACGAACTCTCTATTTTTCACAAGAGCTATTAGCTCTTGGAGTTGTGATGTACAAAAGAGCTTGACACCACACTATATTTATAGTGTGTGTGGCGCCATCTATTATAGAGTGGAGAGGAAGAAAACATTTTACTAGTAAAATAAGGAAAATATATTTGATTGATTTATCTCATTAATATTCAATATCTAATATTAAATATTCCAATATATTGTCAATATCTTATATTGACTATATTTATCTTATTACCATAAATCAATTTACAAATATGTATATATCACACACACATATATATATATATATATATATATATATATATATATATATATATATATATATATATATATATATATACATGTATAAATCTATATATATAAATATCTAGATATTATAAATATGCACATGTATATCTTATATATATGTATAACATATATATATAATATATATATATATATATATATATATATATATATATATATATATATATATATATATATATAATATCTAATATTAATATATGGTAATACTATTAATTAAATTGCACAATCCAAGTGTATCTTATATACACACAAATTATGCCACCTTAGCCAACAAATTGGCATTCGAATATTCTTTAATTAATATAATACTATTAATATCTTGTATGTAATTTATTCATAATAAATAAATACCACCATATCAAGAGAGTTTGAGAAAGTAATAATATTTGAGTAAACTTCAACTTATCTTTATTCATCATAAAATAAGAGTATAAATAGATACAAGTATGGAGAAAAAGGTCCTAGTAGTGTCATGAAAAGCATGGGCGGCTAGTATGTGATAGACGGTCCATATGCGGGACATACAAAAGGCTAGACATAATAAGACAAATTAGAGTTATTTTTATGACATATTAATTGTTTATATCACACAATTAATATGTCATGTTACAAATAATGTGTACAAGTAAAGTGTTACACTTTAAATACAAAAGGTAAACGAAATATTCATAATATTAAATATTATGTAATATTTCCACACCCCCTCAAACTCGGTTGTATATGTTTATACAAACCAAGTTTGATACTCACCACAACATAAAGAGGTGGAATGGCCTTTGTGAGAATATCAAGATTCGTCGGCCGAGGAACATAATCGGGTTGAATGATATGTGCATCAATCTTTTCTTTAAGAAAATGTCCACAATATCCACATGTTTTGTTTTATCATGATGAACAGTGATCCTCTCGCCATGCATAATGCAATTATTGTCACAAAGAGAGTATGACGGGTTGCCGAGGAGGTTGTCGGAGTTCAAGAAGGACTTTTTGCAAACACAAGGTTTCACAAATGCCCAAAACAAGTGCTCGAGTTCACCAAAGACTACTTCTGTATACAAGAGGGTCGCTTCTTGCTTCTCCAAGTGACTAGATTACCCCATACATATGAACAAAGAGCCTCGTGATAGATCTTCCTGCCTATGTGGCAATCAACCCACCAAGATCGCAGGTAGACCTTAATGGATCTCTCAAGAGACTTAGTGAAATGTAAGCCTTGGTCGTGAGTTGACTTTAAGTATCTCAATATTCTCAGACAAAGATCCAATGTTGCTCAAGAGGGCAATGCATGAATTGACTCGACAAGGCTAACTCCATATGCAATATCAGTCCGGGTTGAATGATATGTGCATCAATCTTCTTTAAAAATGTCTCACAATATCCACATGTTTCCTACAAGTCTCTCGATATTGATCCTTTCTCGACAAAGAAGATTACCATGCACCGTAGAATTACTTGGGTCTACTGAGAGATAGCAGTTTGCACCCTAACATACCGCTTCTTCAAAGAGTCCAAAGACATACTTTCTCTCGTGAGACCGAGATACCCCCGGCTGCTTCCTGCTATTTCCATGCCAAGGAAGTACTTTGAGATATCCTGCATCTTTAACTTGAAACACTTTTGCCGTATGGTCTTCAATTGTTGATCTCAAAGGTCATCCCCAAAGAAGGATGATATCATCCACATGTACAATAAGAATGGATCTTTTCTGTTGGTTGTTTTGATAAACATGGTGTGATCTCGAGTTGCATTGATGATATCCAGCAGCCTTTAACCACAAAGAGTAAGTTTGCCAAACCAGCTCGGCGGGACCGCTTGTGCCATATAGAGATTTCCCGCTTGCAAACTTTCCCTCGAGTGTGAGTGTTGGCAAACCAAGAGGTACATTCATATAGACTTCCTCAAGAAGGTCACCATTTAGAAAGCATTCTTGATATCCAATTGGTGGAGAGGCCACTGTTGGACAAAGAAGTGAGATCAAGACTCGACAAGGTTTAGCTTTGCCACAGTGCAAAGGTCTCTTTGTAGTCAAGTCCATATGTTTGAGTGAATCCTTGCAAACTACCTAGCTTTGTATTTGTCAATAGTACCATCAAGATTGTACTTGATAAAGAATGTACCATTTACAAATGACTCGCCTTCTTTCCATGTGAGAGTGTGGTGAGGTCCCATGTATGGTTGTCAAAAAGAGCAGAGCAATATTTCGCTTTTTGATACCGCTTTCCACCTATCATGTTGAAGAGCTTCTTGTATATTCTTAGGAATGGAGTGAGAATCCAAGTCCTGTGTAAACATAGCAAAAGAAGGTGACAAGTGATCATAAGACACATAAGTATGAATAGAGTGATTAGTGCATGATCTCTTTCCTTCGGATAAAGAATGGGTATGTCATCAATATCGTTGAATGAGCAGGTCAAGAGCCTCGTGAGGTCACGAGGTTCAAGGGTTCGTCAGAGGCTACCGAGGTTCAAGAGGCTCGTGAGGGTCGCCGAGGTTCAAGAGATGCCGGGGCTCAGAGTCGAGGTTCAGAATCGAGAGTGCGTGAGGGTCACGAGCACGTGAGTCCGGCCGAGGAGTTGGTTGAGGGATTGGAGTGAGCTCAATTTCAATAAGGTTGCCATCTGTGACTGTCTCAGTAGGCTTGCTGTAGTATGGGGTTTTTTTCAAAGAATTTTACATCCATAGAATTGTAAAATATTTTGTCAGTGGGAGAATAATACTTGTAACCCTTTCTGTCTTTGGCATAGCCTAGGAAGATGCACTTATGAGATTTGGGATCAAGTTTGCTTCGTGTCAAGGCATGAATATAGACAAACACAAGACATCCAAAGATCTTTGGAGGCAACTCAAAGAATGAGACGAGGGCAGGAATGAGTTGTCACAGGGTTTGACGGGAGTCTTGAAACCTAACACTCTACTGGGTAACCTGCTGATCGATATGTGGTCAGTTAATATAGCTTCACCCCACATGTATTTTGGCACATGTGTGGTGAACATGATTGATCTAGCCATCTCCAAGAGTAGTGCCTATTTTTCCTCCTCAAAGAACCCCATTCTCACTGAGGTGTCTCTACATAGCTACCGATGTGAACAATTCCTTATCATTCAGAAGGTGCCGAGGTTGGACTCATAGTATTCCAGTGGCATTATCTGCTTTTAAGATTTTAATCTTAGTGACAAATTGAGTGGATACCATGTTATAGAATTCTTGGAAGATGGTTCCAACTTCGGATTTATCTTTCATAAAAAATAGCCATGTGATTCTGGTGTGGTCATCTATGAAGGTGACAAACCACCTCTTCCCTCGTTATACTTTTAACTCTCGAGGGTCCCCATACATCACTATGAATCAAAGTGAAAGGTGTGGAAGGTAAATAAGGTATTTTAGTATACACAGATTTAGTAAGTTTGGCAAACCTGATGTATATCACATCAAGATCACCGAGGTTACATCCTTTAAACAATTCAGAATTATCGACTTTAAATAACCAAAACTTGATGACCTAGTCTATAATGCCAGAGCATGATATTGTCTAAGGTTTGGCTGCAGTCGAGAGGTCGTTTACTTTTTGGCCTTCTGCCTTCAAAGTGGTTGACCACAAACAATCCTCGAAAGCAAAGCTTTAGCTCTCCTAATCACTTCCTCGTGAAGAAAGATCCTGAATATACACCGATTGTCATTAAACAAGACTATCCAATTTAGGTCCTTAGTAAGTCTACTCACGATATAAGGTTACAAATAATTTTGGAACAAACAGACATCCTCGTAGCGTATCTTATCAAGAAGTTTAACATTTCCTAAACCTTGTGTACAGAAATAGATCCATCAAAGAATCTTAATATCAGGGATCCGATGACAGGGTTTAAGGTGAGAAATAAGCCTTTGTTACCAAATATATGTGAGATGCCCTAATCAACAATCCAAATATCACTACCGAGAGGTGAGTGGAATGTACCTGCTTTAGCATGAGTAGTCAGTGTCGTTGATGGAACTACCTTCCTTTTGCTGAGCAAGGAAGGCTTTGAAGGAAGCAAACTGAGCATTCAAAGTAGTGTCCTTGTTCTCTTCTTCACTGACATGTCTCGCCTCGGATTTCCTCGGTTGGCTTGGAGGATTTTGAGGAATTAGGCTTACCATGTAGTTTCCAAAGAATTGTCCTTTGTGTGATTTGTGCGCTTGCAAAGGGTCACGTAACAACTTTCTGTCTTCTCAGCAGGCCTTCAGAGACCTCAATAACCTCAAGAGTTTCCCGACAACCATCGCTGCCGAGCTCTCGCAGTAGGTGATCGGGTGGTTGCTTTGGCAAAGATCACTTTTCTCCTCGCTTTCCTCATGTTTGACTTCAAAGAAACACAGCACTTGAGATCGGGGAGTGGTTTAGTAGCAAGGACTCTTCCTCTAACATCATCAAGAGATGGGTTCACCCAAAGGAGGAACTTGAATACCCTTTTTTCTCAATGATGTCCCCGCATGCGTAGCATCCCGCATATCATTCCATTGGTGAGTTTCCAACATATCTAGTGTTGCCATGCCTTAGATAGTTGGTTGAAGTAACCGAGAACAGCATGTATCACCTTGCCTCGCAATTTTGATTTGAGCTTCAAGATCATAGACCTCGATGTATTGTCCTTTTGAGTAAAGGTCTCCTGCATTGTCCTGCATTTCCTTTGCAGATCATACATCGCTAAGTTCTCATCGATCTCTTTTGTCATTGACCTCGTGAGGATGGTCATGACTTGGTTATTTTCTCGATCCCATGCTTCAAACTTGGGGTCGGGCCAAGCAGGGCAGTGCTTGGAGCCGATAGGTATCCCATCTTGCTCGCCGGAGATATACATCTTCATGCACCTTGACCATAGCATGTTGTTGCTGCCATCAAGTCTATGATTCAGAATGAAGAGTTTTCAAAGACCCTACCACGAGGTCGCGACTCTACCGAGGGTGAAGAAGCTTCTGATATTGAAGACATTCTTGATATGAGATGAGATCTTTCAAATAAGGAGTTTATCTCTGATACCATGAAGAGAATTTGAGAAAGTAATAATACTTGAGTAAACTTCAACTTATCTTTATTCATCATAAAAGAAGAGTATAAATAGATACAAGTATGGAGAAAAAGGTCCTAGTAGTGTCATGATTGCTATGGGCGGCTAGTATGTGATAGACGGTCCATATGCGGGCCGGACATAAAGGCTAGACATAATAAGATTAAACTATGACATATTAATTGTTTATATCACACAATTAATATGTCATGTTACAAATAATGTGTACAAGTAAAGTGTTACACGAAATACAAAGGTAAAACGAAATATTCATAATATTAAATATTATGTAATATTTCCACACATATTAATTTACCACTATAACCTTTATAGTCGTGAGATAAAACATTCCTTATTTGGTTATCAACTATAACAACATTTTAATCCGGCTAGATGTTCATATGTGTGTGACCCGATAGGCTTCCGAATATGTTGGCCGCAGACACAAAGTTCAAATTACTTAAAATACCCTTCATACCTAACGATCACGGATAGCGCCTAGAAACACACCGTGACTCCCAATCATCGGAAGAGTCAAATGCAATGACTACTACCTTTCATGTGAAACAGCTTACGTGTAACTTACAATCCTATCGCTTGCCGTATAATATCCATACAAATGTTAGTCGAGTGTCAAAACATCAACGACCGTGATCTTATAACTGATATCAAGCTCTCTCAAGCAACCCATTTACTCCCACTTTGGAAAGATTCACGAGAGTAAGACATTCCTTATAAGAAGGCCCTTTCGGATATTCACCCTGCTGATAGGGTACGCGATTTCCAGATGACCAAACATGTATACTCTGCATGCTTCAGTATCACACCTAATCACTACCGCATGATCTCCCTGTGGCTAGGGGAAACCTCAATAGTGTCAAAGCATGACAATCCACACTGTGATGCCATGAAGACTCCGGTCCTAAGGATAATTACACAACCGCCACATAGTGCGACACTTAACCGTGTAAGTGGGTCAGTCTAACATAAGCATTCTCTAATACACGTCCACATACAGTCCAAGTGCCTCTACACTTCGATAGACGAGATCTATCCCTGCCCTTAAAGACAGAAGACATCTAATACATGATAGTCTGTTTATACTATCAATGCCATGTTTAATAGTACATCACCTGTAGACATTTAAGTATCAAACTTATTAAAGTGATTAGAGATCTCATCAACCATAATCGCCTATCATGGTTTCTCTATCACAGTTTAATAGTAAGGACGTTATCATATAACAATTCATAATTGGTTCTTTAAAAGAACATATATATGACAACATAAAAGCCATTTAATATATGCATAAACATAAAGAAATAGTAGAAATGATCCGACCCGGTCGGATCCGGTCCAACCCGGTTGGGTTTAGGACACTATTTCAACATTATCCATACCGCTCGCTGTAAGAGCCGGAAAATATATTTCACCGAGTGAGATATAAACCATTAAAGTAGGAAGTACCTCAATACCCGTAAAATATGATAAATTGCCAAGGTCTTTGACATGAAACTACGAGCCGAGATAAGAGATAACTCACAGAATCGTAGAGAAGAGGAGGTTCCTATAATAAGAACATCATCGACATAAATAAGAAACTATACACGTGACCATCACGTGAGTATATAAAAATGGATGTGTCGGCTTTTGAAGAGGTGAAGCCGAATGCTGTCAAGGCGGAAGTGAGACGAGAGAACCAAGCACGGAGGGCCTGATGAAGGCCATATAAACCGCTTGAGGCGGCGCATATAACTGATAACTGATGAACATAACCCTCGTGGTTGTTGTACGTAGCAAGGTGTTCGCAAGATGCCCATGAAGAAATGCATTCTGGATGTCAACCTGATAGAGTGTCCAACTCTATGAAATAGCAAGAGAAAGAAGAAGGTGAATAGTAACCGGTTTGACAATCGGACTAAAAGTATCCGTGAAGTCCACACCTTCAGCCTGATGAAAACTTTTTGCAACCAAGCAAGCTTTATGACGTTCAAAGCTACCATCGTAATGATGCTTCGTATGATACACCCACTTGTTAACTACAACATTCATATGATATTGAAAAGGTACAAGATGATCCTAAGTGTTAGTACGTAAAAGAGCATTACTTTCCTCCTCGCCTCATTACGTTAAATTCAAAAGTTTCGAGGCTTCGCATAGACGGGATCGCGGAGGTAGTGGTGTTTTTGAGAGCCTGAGGGAAAAGGTACATAGTGGATGAAGTCAAGCTTGTGGGTGGGTTTGGTCACCATAGGATGGGGGGAGGAGGCGAAGACGAGGTGAGAGCCGAGCCAAAGTGAGGCAGAACCGGAGATGGTGGTGGGGGTGGTGTAGTTGGTTCGCCATAGTGGGGTTACCTACGGCAACGGGGCATGATGATGTGTAGAGTACAAAGGATAATGTTGAGACAATAGAGTTCTCAAGGGGTGTAAGGAAACGTGGTTTCGCCAAGGACGACGTGATTTGAGCAACAAAGATATGGCCAATGGAAAGTTCAAGACATTTATAGCCATGATGGTAGGGGCTATATCCGAGAAAGATACAAGATTTGGAGTAGAAGTCAGTTTTGTGATGATTATAGGGTCGAAGATGAGGCCCACATGCACACCCAAAGACGTGAAGGAACGAGTAATCAGGGGAATGACCGTAGACCATTTCTTAAGAAGATTTTCCATTGAGGACTCGAGTAGGGAGACGGTTTATAAGATATGTGACGGTGACGAAGGCATCCTTCCAATAAGAGAGAGGTAGATTGGACTGAGCAATGAGGGAGAGATCGACTTCGACAATTTGGCGGTGGCGCCGTTCAATGGCGCCGACTTGTTCGTGTGTGTGGGGACAGGAGAGACGGTGAATGACACATATGGAAGTAAGGTAGTGTCTCAGATGGTGATATTCACTGCCCCAGTCAGTTTGCAGTGCTTTTAGTTTTGTATTAAATTGATGCTTAATCATCGTAAGCAAATCGTGAAAGACGGATTCAACATCAGATTTACATTTTAAAGGAAAAAGTCATAAGAATTCGGTAAAATCATCCATAAAGCTTAATAATAACGAGAACCATAAATAGAGGATTCAGTACAAGGTCCCCAAACATCAGAATAAATTAGATCAAGAAGTGCGGAAGACAAAAATTCAGAAACATATAAAGGTTGACGATGACTTTTTGCTAACTGGAAAGGGCACACACACTAGTGGGTGCTTTATTTGGTAAACTAATATATAAATTGCCTAAGACTTGGCGAAGCACAGGAAATAAGCAAGGGCCTAGACTTTGATGCCAGGTGGAGAAGGAGCTGGAGGTGGTGGTGAGGGCTTGAACCGGTGACTGGTTGAAGGATGAGGAAAAGAGGTAGAGACCATCTTTGATGAATCCCCTATGATGGACACAACCCGAGTAACCTTCACAAAGAAATAATTGTTATGAAGTTCGAAATAGACAGAATTATCATGAGAAAATTGACGAACATGAAGTAAATTTTTGGTGAGGGAGGGGGAAACCAAAACATTATGTAAGAGATAAGTGCGCTTATGGAAAGAATAGAAGAAGAACCGAGATGAGAAATAGTTAAACATGTACCATTACCAACATGTACTTTGTCGACCGCTAGTGGCTCGTAGGAGAGATTCAAATTCAAGGTCATTGGTCATATGATGCATGGCACCAAAGTCGGGTATCCAATCATTAGTGTTGGAAGTAGCGCCCGAAAGACAATTTATGTAATTGTTTTTAGAATTAATAAATGATGATTTATTCTCATCTTATTACTTGTTTCGTGCTTGTAAGTAATACACTAATCAAAACCCTAAGTCGATTACATGTAGCCATATAACTTAGTGTGTGTCACATATGAGGATTAAGTTTATGGTGATACACTTGAAATGTTAGTCGCCCATGGTGAAGTTAATCAAAGTATGGGGTCTATTGATTAAACCACCATTAATGCGCCTAACACTTTATGGTGTGACTGCCTTTATCCGGACGGGCCGACAATGGTTGTCTAAGGGCATTTATATATGATGATAGTCATATAGATCGACCGATTTAATATGAATTTCTCATATAATTCCATGATTGAGAAATCTTATTAAATCATAAGATGATCATACATGGATTAACCTTAATCCTGAAGTGATTGCATACTCCTATTGGTTTTAGGATAGGGTTTGATGTGTTCGTTAAGGATCGCTAAGAGGCGCGGTCCGAATCACTTTCACGTTGGCACTATTCTGGAATGAGTGAGAAGTGTGTGTCTCACAGATATGGAATCCATTCCTTCATGCGGGAAGTAGAAAGACAATCCCCTTATTTGTTAATCCTAGAAACTGATCAATCCCGGGAGTTCGTATTGGTTATGAACTAATTGATCACTAGTGGTTTAAGGGTAAATAAGGATAAGATGTATTGAAGAAGGTTTATGGAAACAATCCCGCTTCATTACGGATAGTCTATGGAGGGTTAGTTTATATGTAATGATTATATCAATGGACACTTATCGACTTAATTTTACATTTTGAGAATAAGTTATATCTAAAATCAATAGAGTTCGGCCGGATTTATGGTATGCAATTCTAATTAATAAGTTGAGTAGAAATATTCTGCTTGATGAATATTTTATTCAATTTATTGTATACATCGGTTATAGCCCATGGTCCCCGGTTGGCTCCTAACACGCGAGTGTTTTCTCGCTTTATGGAACTCGAGAATAAATTAAATAGTTGGTCTATTTAATGATTATGCAATATTATTTATTTGGTAAATAATATGTAAAATAGAAAAGACATTTTCTATTAAATTAAATGATTAAGGTATGCAAATAATGTGGGTAATTTAGAGAAGAAATTTTCCTAGATAATGTCACATGTGTAATTAATTAATTATCTATTTGTCGGATAATTAATGAAAAAATTAAGAAATTGATTTTTTGGGAATTATCTCTTATTTTTGTAGCAAAAATATATTTTCCTTTTGGGAATAGGTTTTTGTGGTGTGAAAATGATAACTCTCTTGACTAGTTATCTTCCTATATAAAGAGAGTTCCTTCTAACACAATACACACAATTAATTTGGCGCCACACTTGAATAAAAGTAGAGAAAAATTAGTTTCTCGTACTAGTCATTAAGTGAAGAAAAACCTAGGGTTTTTCTTATGCATATTCGAGGAGGTTCTACGGCGAATCGACGCCCACCAATGCCGCCGCTTGAGATACAATCCGAAGATCACGGCTTCTCCTCTCTATCGATTTATCGCCTCTCTCCGGTTTGGGTAAATCTACTAACATTCTCGTAGGATTAATTAGTTATGTCTCATATCAGAATCGCATAAGCTTCATTGCATAAGATCGATTGTCTCGATCGGTGCTATTACTTCAGCAATTAGTTGGGGCGTGGGTGTTGATATGTGTAATAAGCTTGAGGGGCTGATGCGCGGGGACGCGTGGTAATCGCGGGGGGTGGAAAATAGCGGTATAACAGGCCTGAGCAGTATAGCCCACGCGGGAACAGATTTGGAAGGTTGTAGTGGGATCACTATTGCAAGGAGGGCGGGGGAGCCACGACTTCGACCACGCCCCCGTCCTCGGTAATTATTCGAACCACGGCCTCAGTAGTTGTTTGATGGGGATTTTGCAAGGGCTGAGGCCGAATTCGCAGAGGTAGGTTGTTGGGGAGAGGCCGACGGTGGCGTTGCAGAAGGAACAACCGGTCACCGGTGATGTCAAGGGATTCAAATATATCAAAGAATTGCAAATAAAATGCATCGATAGCAAGAGAGGACTTGTAGCCGAGCATTGTGACAAGAGAGTCGTAATCTGGCCCAAGGCCGGCGAGTAAATAGTCTATAAAATCATCATCATCAAGAGGGTGGCCGGCGAGTGAGAGGTCATCGGCGATGTGCTTCAATTTGAAAAAGTAATTTGTGGCTGAGAGCTCATTTTTGCGAGTGGAAGCGAGTTCTATGCGCAATTGAATCAGTTTTGCACGACTAGCAGAGGCAAACGATGTTTGAAGGGCGGACGGAATTTCCGCAGACGTTGTGGCGGTGTAGACTTGCATATCGAGATCATCGAGAGGAAAGAGGTAATGGTGCTCAACATCAAATTCTTTGTTTATTCCATTCTGTATATGCCGAATTGACAGAAACAGTTCCGGCGGCGTCAATGATGCTCTTGTCCGGCTGTTTAATTGTACCGTTAATGTAACTAAAAATTCCTTGGCCTTTTAGATATGGTAGAATTTGGGCGGTCATAGATTATAATTCTAGAGATTTAGTTTGAGATGTGAATAAAGGAAGAAGGAGTGAAGGATGGAGGGAAGAAGAAGAGGCCGGCCAGTGGCTTTAGAACGCTGCATATGGCGGAAAATGGCCGACAACGGGATTAGGGTTGTATAGCGAGGGGCGTAATTTTGAGGAGGAAGAAACCAGTGCTCGCTACCATATTGTAATTGGGATCACAAAATATTTTTCATTGATTCAATAATATTAGTATGAGTGTTTATATAGACTGTGTCTTAGCCAATAAGAATAAGATAAAATACTAGAAAATATTTTAGATAATTTAGGCTTTATCTATTTTATCTATAGTATCCTCAACAACTATTCTCCTTATTATGTGTGTTTTTTGCAATTGCGACAGTTAACACTACAAGAAAATCGATTTTTAATGAGGCTAAATCCTCTCATTAAATGTCCATTTCCCGTCATTAATGACTTTTAATGAAGGGAAATTTACCTCACCACCCTTCATTGTTGCTTCTCTATGTAAAAGTAAATAATGATGGTAAAGTTTGTGTCATTAAAATATAGTTCATGACATGAATAGTACTCTCACTAAAACATTTTCAACAACCGAAAATTCCATCACTATTCTACCATTCGCCCCTCACTAAATCATGATTTAATGATAATTTATAGCCCCACTATAAGGTCATTTGCCCATCACGAAATCAAAATTTAATGAAAATAGTTTTCCTCATTATAGTGGTCGCTTTCCGCTTCATTATATACATTTTATTGATGAAATTTACCGTCATTTCTAATAGTGAGCCCCTCATTAATTCTGGGGGTAATGGCAAATATAGTCTCTTTTGGAAAAGAAATGGTCAATATAATCTGTTACTGTTTGTACTTAAAAAAAAAATTTGACCGCGATTTTCTCCCATTTTTTTCACAAATGTGCACGATCTTAAGGTCCTCAAATCCCCTATTGGGTTCACCTTCCCAATTAGGGGTTTAGTTTGGTTCCAAAACACCTAAAACGCGAAAATTTGACGTGAGAAAATGGTCCTAAAAGATTGTTTAGACCATTTTCTTAGAAGAAAAGACTAAATAAGCCATTTCTTTAGTCAACAAGACTAAATAAGCCGGCGCCCTTAATTCTTGTCCATCATTCTTCTTAAAATACATCCAATGAGAGTATTTTTCCATCATCAAACATCTTACAAATAAAAAGAACCTTAACAAGACTCAAAGAAGACTAAACATAAGAATCAGTTTGATCAAAACATACTTAGAAGGCGCACTCAACTAACTGAGCATGAAATAGAGTCCTAGCTAGTCATGTAAATATATCAACCCAGTAATCATTTCTTCTATATTAACAGGAATTGTAGAACAAACACCACCTTGCATTCCTCAATCTCTATTGTGGCAGCAGACAATGCAGTGCTATCATCAACCCATACGACGTCCTCGACGGCAAGTTCATCAAGACGTAAATAGTGTTGGATAAAGAATGTGCCTCAAGATTCGCAAAAAGTATCATCACGAGGGACGCATGAATCAACAGAGACCAATACTTTACAAAACATGTCTTGATATCCATAACTAAGCAAATGAAAGAGATGTGCAAACAATTCTTAAAATATGTATTCCTAGTTCAAAATGGCCAAGTATCAGATTACCTTTGAAATTAATAAAACCTGCAAGGGAGTAACGCGTATAGAGTTCTTCTACTTTTTCCAGGTAACCAGCTTCCATAGCAAGATAAACCTTAACAAATTTAAACAAAATTTAAGCACAGATGTCCGAAATGTGGAACGAATGGCAATTATAATGGAAAAAGAATAATCAGAGGTGAAACTTGGATTCAATGAGTGCTTGATGTTCCTTGTTCACCATACTTGTCGTAACACACTAAAATTTCAGATATCATGCCTTACGATCCTTCACAGAGAATGTTTGCGTAAATGAATCTCCTAGCGAGGCATGTAAGGCACAAATTATTGTGCAAACTTTATCTTTGAGAGGTATCCAGAACAAGCAAGAGGCATTAACGACTTATACCATAGATGAAATTGATCTATTATTCTTTTGTCTTTTCTTCCTCTTTCTTTTCCCTAATGATGTATAGAATATGAAGCCATGAAGAAACGTATCCAAGTAAAAAAAATCATTAAATACTACAATACATATCTGGAAGATGGTAAAAGACAGTTACGAGTAAATACGTTGTTTATGAATATATTAGAATCATAGAAAACAGGGATTTGCAGTTTAACACGAGAATTTATGGTAGCTCGATTTGAGTCAACTAAGTAGTGGAAATAATACAAGAGCTCACCGTATGCTTCCATATACAAGATCTCAGAACGACAATGTAATAGACTAAATAAAGTGGGTAAGATAAGAACTTGCAAATCGTAAAAATCAAAATTTCAAGAGAAATACACAAGTTTGTGGCTTAGGTTGAATAGATTTGGGATCATATCCTGGCAAACTTATAGTCACTTTGTTTTCTTCATCCTGATTAGCCATAAAGCATCATCTAAAAATAAACAATGCCTCAAAATATGTCTTAAATGCTCCACAACTACTTACAACTCATAAAAGTTTCACCTGCTGCCTCCACTTCTTAATCTACCACTTCCTAGCACTAAACATTGTAATTGGTTATGATGAAACAGTAAAATAACGAAGACAAAGATAAAACGACATGTAGCAAGAAGAATAACATTCAAAAGAAGTTCATTTCAAAATAAGCAGTAATAAGATTTTAAAGAACATCACTTGCAAAAGAAAAAGAACAGTGTAAAAAAACGAGAGATGGACAGAAACTTCCCTGAAATGACATAATCGATATTAACAAGAGATGGACATAATCGATATTAACGAGAGATGGACAGAAACTTCCCTGAAATGAATCTCTCAAATTGAACACTTAGGAAAGGTTCACTTTAGCAATCGACTTCACGTTGAAAACATGTTTCAGCTGGTACACCTCACGCACAACAACGCAAATGTTAGTAAAATCAGTATGCAAAGAATAACTTCAGACGTAATAATAAATGATAAGAAAATGATTTAATTAGAACATGTTTAGTTACAAAAATACAAATAAACAACTTATAGGATCCAAGGGCAATTTACCACTACACACCTTGAATTAAATTGCCGTTTTTGACTAGTAGGGCTCCAAGGGCAATTTACCAAACAGAGCAGGTTGTAAAATAACTAGTAGCTGATTACTAGAGTTTAATGCAAAGGGAGACTATCAATAATTCAATGTAGCAGATGCAAAGGTACTTATATTATAACAGAATCAAATTTAGTCCATAAAACAATATAGCAGATCAAAAATGACAAATCAATCCAGATGAGTACAGCAAGCTACTATCAACAATTCAGATTCAGTCCAAGTGAATACAGACAACTATGCAACAAATTACCAGGTTATAGATTAAGTACAATATACACAGCTATAGATCAAAATAGGGGCTGAACTTCCAGCTAACAACAGGGATGATAATCTAATCCAAAGCAAAGGATTATCAGACCTGATGTTACAAATGCTGAATACAAGTTCAACAATCTAACACTAATGCCTAGCTATTACAGTGTATTCAAATATGCAGCTCGTAATTCAAAGAAGGCAAAGAAGATCAAGAAATCAGTTCATCAATGGATTAAGATTCAAAGAGAAAACAGATCAATTTAATTTGGTCATGGTTCAATTTGACACTTTTAGCAACTTACCTTAATTGAACTTGGCCTAATCCAAAAACCAAATTCAGAACCAAATATGATGCCAAATGGTCTGAATATAATTTTAGGCATCATTGGGTCACTAACCTCAAAGATCGACTCGACCCTTGACTTCCTAGGGTGTAAGACCCTTAGTCAAATTACATAATCCGTACACCAAGAAGGGTCAAGCTTTATACCCGAGCAAACCGGGTAGGATTCACTGTTTGTGAATGCCGAGTCACCAGAAAGAGCACCACCAATTTCTCAAAATGGAAATACTTATCCATTAAAGAATCAGACTCGAATTGGTGTATACATTCGCCTCGACTTTACGGAAAGTGGTCGTAACCTAAATTAGACCAAAAAAGGCAACAAGATCAGTAATCATAATTCAAATCAAAATAATATCAAGATATTAACTTTAAATCGGAAAGGATGCGACTGATTAAATTTTGTCGATTTGACCTCCCATTTGCTCACACGGGTCAATGATTTTGAAACGGAAGCTTCAATCTTTGATGTTCAAAGACATGTCGAATGAACAAGGACGGAAAAGTATCGATCTTTCTTGCTTCAAAGGATCTCTCAAATCTGGGTGATAAAATCCCCACGATTTTACCTTGTACAACTCAACTAGCATCGAATCAAGGCGCAGGTCACGCCCTTATCACATAATCTGCAAAATCAACTCAATAAGTGCATATACGATTGATAGAATAATCGAGAGTAGAAAGAATCAAACAATATCACCATAAAAGTCGAAACAGAGAGCAATCGGAAAGTTGCAAGCTTTTACGATTTTGTGAGCAAGACAACACCGAATCGAACATTTATTGCTCGATTTTACTAGAAGGGGAAGGAGATGAGGCAAGCTAGCA
Organism: Gentiana macrophylla; assembly: GCA_026214975.1. NCBI lineage: Eukaryota > Viridiplantae > Streptophyta > Magnoliopsida > Gentianales > Gentianaceae > Gentiana > Gentiana macrophylla. The sequence continues at coordinate 96,027,311 of CM047810.1, forward strand.
GATTTTCTGGAGATACGATCGGACTAGGGGTAATGGCAAATATAGTCTCTTTTGGAAAAGAAATGGTCAATATAATCATATCGCTTGTACTTTAAAAAAATAATTGACCGTGATTTTCTCCCATTTTTTTCACAAATGTGCACGATCTTAAGGTCCTCAAATCCCCTATTGGGTTCACCTTCCCAATTAGGGTTTAGTTTGGTTCCAAAACACCTAAAACGCTGGTGGGCTTTGACGTGAGAAATGGTCTAAAAGATTGTTTAGACCATTTTCTTAGAAGAAAAGACTAAATAAGCCATTTCTTTAGTCAACAAGACTAAATAAGCCGGCGCCCCATCGGACTACGTTGAATGAAAATGGAGAAGACGGTTGGATGATTTGGGGATATAGGGTTTCAGACGAAAAGGGAATAATGGGAATTTGGGGATAGAAATATTTGGGGCGCCGGCTTATTTAGTCTTGTTGACTAAAGAAATGGCTTATTTAGTCTTTTTTCTAAGAAAATGGTCTAAACAATCTTTTAGACCATTTTCTCACGCCAAATTTTCGCTTTTAGGTGTTTTTGGTACTAAACTAAACCCTAATTGGGAAGGTGAACCCAATAGGGATTTGAGGACCTTAAGATCGTGCACATTTGTGAAAAAAATGGAGAAAATCGCGTCAATCAATTTTTTTAGTACAAACAAGAATGTATTATATTGACCATTTCTTTCCAAAAGAGACTATATTTGCCATTAACCCAGGTCGAAGATGAGTGATTTTGGGAATTTTTTTTTTAAATGCTGAAAAATAAAATATTTATGGTTTCGGCACTCATATGAAACTATTTCCTGCGAATGGGTCCACGCCAAGATTGTTTATCGGGCCACCGGTTCAACCAAAGATCTTTACCATTTTTTTTGAAAAACAACAAAGCCGCTGGTTGAACCAGAGGCTTTAACCTGGGAAAAACGTGAGCATCCTGTAGATCGAAATGAAATTGGTACATATGAAGAAGCCGGTTCAACCAAATGCTTTAACTGAATTGAAATCGCTATTCAACCAAATGGCTTTACCACAACTCGTTAACACCAAATGCATTTTCTTTTTTCAAATTTCAAAACAATATATTCAACACCTCAAATTCTCAAACCAAATGATCTTCTTTTTTCAAATTTCCAAAACAATATATTCAACACCTCAAATTCTCAAAATCAACAATCCAATTATAAAAACACATTCATTAAAAGGGAAAAACCAAATCAATTGCAAAAACACATTCATGCAAACTACGCCATTAAAAGAGAAAAACCATATCCAAAGTTATTGTTGTATTACAACAACCAAAACAAAAGAAATGTTTGATCATATTAACTTGTTCGTACGACTTTTCTTCGCTCTTCTACGTGAAGACGAACATTCTCACGTGTGTCTACCTCCTCGATCGGTGTCACTTGAGCCTCTTGTCAAGTTCCTAAATTCGACGCGGAAGTTCCGGCTAGATGTTCGACCTCTTCAGTTCAGTTGGATCGATGTCCCCGCCTTGTGTTTATTAACACTTGAAGGGACATCGATCGCATTTGTTGAATAAGCCTCACTTGTGCCATCGGATGTCATCCGCATGTTCGCAAGCAACCTAGTCGTATTTTGATAGCAGAAACATTCCTCGCCGCTCTGCGAAATGTAAAAACACAAAACAAATAAAACAAATTTCTATGTGTGAAATTAGAAAACAAAATTTAAAATATACTTACAAGTTGTTCATAGTCGGCAAATGGTAGGATAGAAATTGTGTTGCGCTTCATAGTCTTCAACAACGCTTGCACTTTGAGGGCTAATAATGCGCCGGGTGATCTCGACGGTACCACCGTAAGTACATATCATTGTGTTGAAGATAACCGCTGTAAGGAACACCACGTGGAACCAACGATGATTTGGCGATCGCCCACAATCGAATATAATCCCGTGCTTAAGCGCATAATCCGCTGTGTTTCCCGCCTATCAAGCGAGTGCAAATGGACACCGTGTCACATTCATTAGGCACCGCTGGATGCCAACCGAATTGTCGAACTACTCACAGGATAATGCCATTCCACCACGTCAAAACAAATGAGTGGAGCAATTACAATCCACTCATCGGTGTCCTCAAAGTTGTCCATTTGCATCAACTCCCATGGCAATCAACATAACGCCACGATACTTCCCGTATAAATGAGTTCCATCAATTGTGACGACAGCCTGCAATGTTGGAAACCTCTCATTGAGGGGCCAAATGCCCAAAAAACACAATGAAATTGTTCAGTGTAAGGATCGTGGGTTGGCTTATTAACAAAATGCACCACGGTGCCCGGATTTGCTTCTTTCAAAGCTTCCATGTAACGAGGAAGATATTGGTAAGACTCCTCCCAATCTCCATAAAGAGCACCTATCGCCTTTTGTTTTGCACTCCATGCTTTACCATAAGAGATCGTGAAGTTGAATTCTTTTGTTATGAAGGCTTTTAGTACACTAACTTTCACCCCCAATCGCTTGCACAAGAGGCTTTATAGCGCTGGTCGATAAACTCTCGCTTTAAATTCGGGTGATCCATGGATGGTTTGTGAACCACACAAGAGTTTTCGTGGTGACCTTTATAGGTGACGATAGTGAAGACATCCGATGCAACATTCTTTTGAGAGGCTCTTAAATACCAACTACAAGCAATTGGTTTCCTTCCACATTTGAATGTGACGGTGTGAGGTTTAGATTCTGTGGTTTTATAGACTTGGTTCCTTTCGACATTGTATGTTGTCACAATTTGCCCCAATGCTTTTTTGTTGGCAAATTCTTGCCCCACCCCAAACTCACCACCGCTCTTATATTGAAAATCACTGTGAGTTATACCAACTGCTTAAATATTCTTCATCTATAGAATGGCTTAGTAAACTCGGTATCATGATCCTTTAATGATACTTCAGTCTACCCCACTATCTTCATCCCGACTTAACAACAACATATCATCCTCGCCTTCAATCTCATCCCCTTCGATATTACTATCTAGCTGATGCTTCATCAACATTATTAGTCGACAAAGACACAAACCAATTGGGATCCTCAACTTGACTAACAAGCATGTTGGTGAATGACATGTTAGGTTGTTCAACGGGTGTCAATTCAATATATAAATCCATGTAGGGGCTTTCGATTGACACACGCTTGCCCACATAGCTTTTAAACCACGATCATTACTTAAAGCTAACACTTTATAGCCTCGCACACTAGTGGGATTTCATCTTCACGCTTAGGTCAAATCTAGTACTATCAACCTCCATAGCATCATATATCTCATTCTTAAGCTCATTCATACCAATGTTACTATTGACAATAATAAAGGTTTCACAACCACCTTTGTAGGTAACATTTTCACCACAATTACTATTTCACCATTCCACCAACAAGTCAACGGATAATTATATATCTCCATCCCTTTAAAAATCTCAAATCAAGCAAAACCTAAAACCAAATCCACATACACAATAAAAATCAAAACTAATAAAATTAAACAAACAACCTTCTACACATATCACAAATCGATGAATATCAACACTTATTCGTTATCCAAACAAAGAATTCTTTCAATTGGCATAAAAACGAAAAAAAAAAAATGGAAAAAATGCAAAAAATCAAAAAACGAAAAAAATACCTTTGGATTGATAAACTATGGATGAAACCTTTGATTTGGTTGAAGAAAGTAAGAATCTTGATGCTAAATGGCCTAATTTGAGTTGGGCGCCATGGAGAGAATTTGGGGTTTTTGTTTTTAGGTTTGGAAATCAAAATGGGTGAAAAATCGCGTCTGCTTTTTTTTTTATATATCATAAAGCCACTGGTTGAACCAAATGGCTTCTTCATATGTACCAATTTCATTTCAATACAGTGATGCTCACGCTTTTTCCTCAGTTAAAGCCACTGGTTCAACCAAATGGCTTTGTTGTTTTTCAAAAAATGGTAAAGACGCTGGTTGAACCAAATGGCTTCAGAAACAATGCCGACGTGGACCCATTCAAGGAAATAGTTTTCAGATGAAATACTAAACCATAAATATTTTATTTTTCAAAGATTTAAAAAAAAATTCTGATTTTGGATCCGTCAATTTGGGGGTTGGGGTGGTGTTTTAATATAATTATTATAATAAAAGGATTTGTTTCTTCTCGAAAGAGGATTTTTTGAAGACTTTGGGAAATAAACATTTTAAAAATAAAAAAAGTAACGATAATGAGAGGAATTTTTTTATGTAACATAATGAGGGGAATTTGGGATCAACAATGAAGGGAAATATTTAATTTAATTAATTAAAACAACCATTTAATGACGAAATTTACCTCCCGTCATAAAATTTTCCTCATTGAAATCCCTTTTTCTTGTAGTGTAAATAGCAACGGACAGGGGCGGATGTACCTTTAAACTAGGGGGCAAGCGTCCCCCTTAGATCCGGAAATTACACTATTATGTATGTTGTGTATTTTTTTGCCCCCCTAAAAATTTACACTCGCCCATAGTATCGCCCTCCACCCGGGATCCTGCGTCCGCCCCTGGCAACGGAGGGAAAATTAGTTATTTTCTTATGTCAATGCATGTGAATATTGTTTGCTTAATATAGTATTACATCCGTCCCAAAACGTAAGTACGTTTAGCTTTTTGAATTTCTCTCATAATATAAATCTATTTACAATACCAATAGAGCATTTATTATATTTTCTTTCTTTTACCTTAATTTATTACTCCATATGTTCCAATTTATCTGAGGCAGTTCCCAAAATCACACATACTAAGGATATGAATTAATTCATTAACTTTTACATTGAAATGACTAGAATGTCCTTGGATATAATTAATGTGACATTCTTTTTTATATCTCCTACTGTAATAAATTAATAAGCAGTAAATCAAGGAAAACACAATAAATATCAGATTGGAAATTGTCTCGCCTCACATAAACTAACAAAATATTTATTTGGCAATCAATCAGCTTATTTTGGAACGAAGGTAATTTTACTTTACAACTATTACATTAATAAGAGTCAAAGGATATTCTAAACTTTTAAGCTTAAAATTAATGGCATTTAACCGCTTTCTTAGTCTGTGTGAAAAATTCAAAATGAATTTATATTTTAAGACGGAGGTAGTATTTTGCAAATATTTCCCTTTACGGCCAATGATATACTCTATCCTTTTTTAATTTATTACATTTCGCATTTCGCTTCGCTTTTATATTTATCTCATTATTTATATTTTCAATGCATCATTTTTTTTCCTCCTTTAATAATAAAGTATTTACATCTCCAATAAAAAAAAAATTCAATACTAAAAACTCCAAAAGTCAATTTGACCTACTATTGCCCATGCATACATTCAAAAAATTAAACGACAACTTAGTCATTTTATACTATATTTTAGATATATTAATTACTCCTTCCGTTTCATTTTATCTGAGGCAGTTGTCAAAATCACGCATATATATTTAGGATGTGAGTTAATTCATTAATTTTTATAATGAAATAATTAGAATGTCCTTGGATATAATTAATTTGACCTTCTTTTTTTATATCACCTACTGTAATAAATAAGAGTAAATCGAGTAAAAACGTAATAAATGTTGCATTGGAAATCGTACTGTCTCGCATAAAATGGATCAAAACATTTTGACAACTGCCTCAGTTATTGTAGAAACGAAAAGAGTACATTTTTAATCTATGTGATTATTCTCTTTGCATGCGACATATAAAAAAAACTGAGGGAGTAATTAATAGTATTGCAGTATGTCTTGTCAACATAAAACTCTGGTAGTAAACATGCATAACAAAAAGTTGGACACTGGATCCATGAAAAAACGAAGAAAATGTTACTGAATGCTTAGAAACAAGTACACACGTTGTCCGAAAAGGATAACAGAAATTAAAGTACATGAACTTCTGACAAAACAAAGACAGACAAAGACAGACAAAGACAATCATAAACTGCTAACATGCAGCAATTACGTGCTTATAATAAGACAAACCAACCCTAACAAAAACAACATGCAAATGAAAATGCATACACAAATCCCATGAAAAACATCTAGGGCAACACCTTTGCACCGCCCACACCACCACCTGCCGCCCCACCTACACCGCCGACGCCTCCAACCCCACCAAGTCCACCAGCACCAGCACCGGCGCCGGCGCCGCCACCTACACCTCCTCCACCTGCAGCTCCACCCAGGCCTCCAAGACCACCAAGTCCGCCAATTCCACCAGCTCCACCACCAAGACCACCAACCGGCAACACCCCAGCTGCATATCCAACTCCAGCCCATCCACCTACACCTCCATAGGTAATGAAGTTCTTCTTGTCCTTTACACCTGCCGCCGCCGCCACCGGGGCTGCTCCACCACCGTTTGTCGCCGCCGCTGCTACATGCACTGTGTTTTGAGAGAGCTCAACAGGCTTTGTGTTTTCACTCGGAATATTTCTACTTGCAGTCACAACATGTACAGCTACCACTCCAATTAGACACAACACAAGCAACCTTGCCATCTCCATATCTCCTCTCTACTCTCTCTCTCTCAAAAGATTTGACTAAAAAAGATGAACACAAAAGAAATGCCGAGGAATTGAACAGGGTGATTTTCCAAATGGAGAAACAGTGAATTATATAGCCAAATTTCGGAAAGAATTTGAGCTGTTACCGCCCTAGAGTAGTTGAATGCATTAAAGTGAATATATATTAAAACCAAAAATAAAAAGGGTAAGTATTACGAAGCACATTCACGGGAGAGAAATTATATACAGCAGCATGATTTTGTGAGCTATACCAAATGGATTGATATGATTAATCCTTACTCACTCTCTCACACATATATAGTAGTGGTGTGTATGTGTTATTTGGATACATCACAATCGTCCACTTGGTACAAAATCCACAAATAACCGTTGTATTATAACTCTTCTCTATGCACGGTGCCTTAACTCATTTCAAAATTTAACACACAATATTATTACTTCCAAATTATAATCACGGTTGAAATTATATATTAATGTTATATGAATTAAATATTATTTCCGTATCAAAACATAAGTCCGTTTACATTTTTTTACACTTGAGTTTTAAGTGTTACCCCCTCCGCTCCGATTTAATTATCACAGTTGTAAAAAACAAACATATTAAGAAAAGTAGTTAATGATGTGACTTAACATCAAAATGACAATAAAACCCTTTGAATATAATTAATGCAATATTGTTTTCATTATTTCACCCCTTAATAAATAAAATTATATGTAGAAGATACAATAAATAGTGTTTTAGAAATTTAACTACGACAGATAAAAAGAAAATTGTGTTTTTGGCAACTACGTCAGTTAAATATGAACATAGTGATTATTAATTTCAATGGTAAAAGTTTAGAATACTATTCGACTCTCATTAATGTAATAATTGTAAACTAAATGGATGTATAATAAATTATGAGTAAAAGAAAGAAAATATAATTAATGCTCAATTGGTATTCTAAACAGACTTATATTATTGGACAAATTCAAAAAGCCAAACAGATTTACGATTTAGGACGTGGTAAGATTTAATGTATCAAAAAAGATAAGAGTCAAAAAAATTTGGGTAACTAGATAAAATAAAATATGTAATAAGTAAACTCTTTGAATATTTAAAATAGATATATATTCGATCTTTATATGGTTGACAACCAAAATACTACCTCCCTCCTAAAATATAATTTGTTTTTGCTGTTTTCACACAAATTAAGAAAGTGGTTGAATGATATAAATTTCAAGTATAAATGACTAAAATATCATTTGACTATCATTAATGAAATGATTATAAAACATTGAAAAGTAGTTGGACTGTTAATAAATTAGAGGTAAGATAAAGAAAATAAGAATAAATATTTCATTTAGAATGTAGATCGACTTACATGATTTGGAACAATCAAAAAGAGGTAAATTGACGTATATTTTGGGACGGATGTAGTAGATAAACGTGATTATCTTCAAAATAAAACAAAACAATTCCTAAAACATGATTGGTTATCGACAAATGACCTATAAACTAAATGCAATATAATTTTTTAGAAGCAAAATAAAATATATTACTTGTCAATGTATAATCAAGGTTAAAAAAGGAATTGTGTATTTTAACATTCCTATCAATAAAAACATAAATAAAGAAAAGAAAATTTGAAAAAAAAAAATTTGTTCAAGAGAGACGGGAAGTATCGACGTCTTGTCGGGTGTCTCCGCAGCGTATCAGATGTGTGTCGGTAATTAAAATTTTACATATAATTATTTTGATTAGCTAACACATGTCGGAGGAGCCATATCGGTCGCGTATCGTGTCGGAAAATCATCAAACATGATGTACGGCATCAACATCGAAGTGTCGGTATCTCTTAAAAAAAAAATACTTGTGTGGTGTCTTTATTTGTGTTAAGACAGTTGATTGTGAGCCACACAATTTCATTATGAAATGAAACTGTAGTTCAGATTAAACCACACGATATTTCTATACGATTGGAGACACCAGATAAGAATCTCCCCTCTAAAAAATTGTGTATTACCTTCTCAATAAAATTCGTGACTTAAATCCAGCTGACAAGATCGGTCTAGCTAGTTGATAAGGTGTAGAGATCGATCACTTTAAGACATATTGTTATGGAAGTCCGCGCAGTGGAAACGACATAAATGTAGAAAAAATAAATGCACTAAATTTTACCAGAACAATCTCGATAATGGCATCTTCCTCTGCATGCAAGCAGAAGAGTTGGTGAATCATAAGTATCGAACATTTAATTTACAATTTAACTCAATTTTTTTATAGAACTTCAATTTTTTTTTTTTTTTTCAATTGAAATGAAGAATACATTTGTTATTTACAACCACCAGAGTAGTGGACTAACACACCACATATTGTGTTTACAATTTTTCTAGAGATGAAAACTATTCAGAGGCTTTCAATTTAACTCGTCTTGTTAGTGACATTTTAATCGATCTATGGCTTTTTAAATTTTAATAATTCTTCAATAAATCAATTTACCTAGCTATATAGGTTTGAACTGCTCTATCCCCAAAAGAAGTCATTTCAATTTGTAATTTTTGTTTCATGATATAAGTTATTTTATAACAATTAATTGTTGATAAGGATCATCTGGAATTTTTATTCTGATAATAGTCCACATTTTTTTAAGGAATAAGGATAATTCTACAAAATTATGATTGTATTACCCTTAATTAGTTCTAAGTGCTAAATTCAAGTGAGACCTGTTCTTCTGCGTAGACTATTTTCTGGATCGAAGAATTGGAATAGCTGATTGTTCATTGTTGAGATGAAAATTCAACTGCAATCACTAGCAATAATATTTCCCATAATTTCAAATCATTCTATAGAAATTCTTACTATTACTTAATGAATTTGATTTGTTTCTCACAAATTTGTGTAGTTCTATGTAACGGCTCAAACCATAGGCAAGGTGAAAATTGTCATAGGCTACTCGGCACGTGCACATCTCGTGATTAAATGCACATGTAAGCCTTATGAAACAGTCGTATCATACAAAAGAGTAGAAATTTAAGATAATACATTCATCAAATCGTCCGGAAAACGAAACAAGCATTTAATAACATAACTGATTAGACTCAGAGCTGAACGGGTGGAACAGAAAACATAAAACCAGAAATCTGTAGGATGTAATATCGTCGGATGGATCAAGATCCACCCGACACGCAGCCGAAAGTACAAGATCTAGATCTAGTCAACCAAAGCACATAAAATAATAGATCTAAACCTACAAGGGGGTTTAGATTGCTTACCTGTTTATTGTGAATAAACACCAAGAACAATCCGAGATCCAAGATCCAAGAATTGAGAAGCCACCGTCTTTCGACGTGTATCTCCAAGCAACACCAAGTGGATGGTGATTCAAGCCGCTTGACCTCCTCGATATGCTACCGGAATAATCTCGAGGATTATCCTAACTCGAAACCCTATAATACTCGCAAATATGCGTGTATGTCTATGTATCATTAGGATTAGGAGAACTCTCTTTATATAGGAGAGTAATCATTGTCCTCCAAGGATTGTTTAATTAATACAAAATCAATTAAAATAATCATTTTCCTTAAAATATAAATCTAGAATATTCCTAAATTAATAAGAATATATAAAAGATTTTATTTTCCTTAAATTATTTAACAAATAAATAATTTAATCACTTGTATCATATAATTATCAAGAAAACAAATTTCTTGATAATCAACCAAGCATCACACGCCACTTTCTTCTTGACCAATTAGGTCAAGAAGGCAACACACTAATTTGGGCCGAGTTCACGAAAAATATCTTTTCCATGTATTTAATTATCTAGTTCAATTAAACAATTAATCCACATATCTATTAAACAGTCCAATCCAACTAATTAATATTAATTGAGGTGAAACGATTTAGAAAAACTATATGCTATATTAGAGTCACGCCGGGGACCATGGACCCATATTGAGTAGCTACAATAAATTAAATAAAATTATTTGTCAGACCGAACAATAATATTCAATCTATTAATTCCGGGATTACACCACCATAAACCCGAAATCGAACTCACCGAATATAGATAACTTACACTCAACCACGAGTGATAAGCGCCCACCGATATAATCATTACATACGGATAAATCCTCCATAGATCGCTCGCTTTGATTCGGGATATCTCCGTAAACCCTTGTCGAAACCTCTTATCCTTATTTACCATTAACCCCTAGTGATCAATTAATTCATAACTAATATAATATGAACTCCCGGATCGATCGCTTCTAGGATTAACAAATAAGGGAACCGTCTGCCTACTTCCGGGAAGGAATGGATTCCATATCTCGTGATAGCACAGGACTACTCACTCATTCCGTAATAGAGCTAACGAGAGTGTTAGACCACATACTTCTCGGGTGATCCTTACTAACACATCAAACCCTACCCTAGTCTAAGCAGCTTATCTCAGCAGATCACCTCAGGATTGAGATTAATCCATATATGATCATCTTGTGATTCGATAAGACTTCTCGATTACGGAATTATATCGAGAACTCAAATCAAATCGGTCTAGCCCTATATGATTATCACCATATATAAATGCCCTACTAGGCACCCTATTACCGACAGTCCGGATAAAACTGTCACACTGTAAAGTGTTCTGGGCGCATTATTAGCATATTAATCATGAGATCCGTACTCAGATTAATCAACGCTACGGACTAAGTTAATTTTAAGTACATCTCACTAACTCAATCCTCTTGTGTATAGCCATACATTAAGTTATGTGATTACATGAACGAGGTACTTAAGGTTTTCAGTAGTGTCTTAATTATAAGTATAAATGCATATAATAAGATGAATTATTAATTATGTCCTAAAACAATTAGATAATTGTCTTTCGGACACTACACCTAACAAAATCAACCTTGCTCGAATACGTGGTACCTGCCGCAGCCTCGGTAGGTTAAATCCCTCGGAATTCATATTTTTGTGATATAGATGTATCTATTGTTAGATATTTTTTCATAAATAAATATTTTGATTATCGTTTGCATACGAGTTGCCGTACGAATTAATGTTAACGCAATGAAACAGGGTTCATGAAGGGATGTGCATTTTCGAATCCAAGCTCCTTTTCAGATTCTGAATTTTGAACTGATGCACCTCTGCATGCGAATGGTGATAACCATTACCCTTTCGTGTAGAAACACCTCAGTTCGAATTGGGGTTCCTTCAGCTTATAAATAGGCATAGTATGCATACGAATTTTACACAAGTCTTACAGCATCATCAGAACCAATTTCTGGAGTGACCTCGGGTTTGATTCAAACAAGTCCCTGTTTGAATCAAACACCTCCATTGTATCCTGAGAGAGATTTTCGATTGATCCCTAAGTGACAATTGAGTGGGACAAAACATCTCTTAGAAGACAACGCTTTGCGTGCCTTGGAGATTTTCCGAGTCTGTCAAATTCTTAGCAACAATTTTCTAACATCTACAACTCCAAATAAACGAAAGGGCAATCCATAATTGTCATAAATATTCCCAAAATACCACATATTTCAATTCCGCTAAAAATAAGCGAGATACAACTAATTCACTATCTTTTGCCAAGAAAGAAACTGATAATACATGAATATAAGGGCATTCGTAGCAGAAGCCCTATATGGTGCCCTATCCCTAAAATGAAGATAAAAAATAGAGTTTATCCCAAAATAGCTTCCACAACAAAGTCTCTATCCCTATTTATTTTTAATGATATGAACAGTGCATCCCTATTTGTGGGGATGCACTATTCACGCCCTAAACATATTTAATTATTAAAAATTATAGGGATATGGATAGGGATGCTGCTGGAATGAAATAATAAATATTTAATGTGTATAAATATGGTTGTGAGGTAGAATATGTATTATTTAATATTATTTGAGATTTTTGAATTGAGATGTTGTAAAATAGGGATATGCATTATTTTATATTATTTTAAGGATAAAATTTGAGGCCTCTGATAAGAATGCCCTAAGAGTATTAACTATGGGCGCACAACCCAAGAAATAAAGTGAAAGTACAATTTATTGCACAAGAAAAGGGAACAACCTATATATGATAAACTAGGAGACATAACAACTGTAAGCTACGAGATCTTCTTCTGTCTCCTCGATGTCAACATTACTTTATCTGAAAATGTTAAGTAATTGGTGAACATGACGCCCTTGTAAAGAAAATATAATTAAAATGAGCCATAGTAGTATATGGAAAATACGCTTCTAGTTCACTATTAATACAAACATACTTTAAAAATACTTGTTAATAACTATCATACTAAAATTCTACATATGAATAATGAAAATAGGGAGTTGGACATGACATAAATGTATCCTAACATACTAATGCATACTCGTGAATTACCCTACTTACCATATCATAACTAGCCAAATAACCCGTGCATCATGCACGGGAGGTAAGTTTATAAATATAAAAAAACACATTGATATGTCATAGAATAAATTCTAATCAGTAGGACTTTAAAAGTTTCGAAAGAAAAAAAACAATCTTCTTAATTAATCATATTACAGTCGTTGGACAATAGTAAAAGAGGATGAAATGTTTCTTCTTGTACATAAAAGATAAATTTTAGTTGTCACAAATACCGAACCTTGTCAAATTTATGTAGCACAACCGATGAAGCATTACCCTGGTGATAAAAATTGAGGCCCCAAGACCAAGAGATCATGGGTTCAAGCCTCCTTGAGGCAAAAAAGAGTGTGTGAGTTTAGTAAATAGGTTTTCGTATCCGTTAAAAAAACAAAATTATACCTGAATAGGATAATTGAATCTATCAAACTATCTATCCATCTATCTATCTATATGTTTGGAAATGCAATTTGCAGGAATTTAGAGATACGAATTAGAATTTTACCACACTTTATAACTAATATACTTAACATTATAACTACCAAACTTAGTCTTAGACATTATAGCTCAAAACGAATACATATATAAAATATAAGTAGGCCAATTTTAAATGTCTATGGGTGTTTAAGAAAAACAATTTATATTGTAATATTTTTTGAGTTGTTCGCCCGCCCCATATCGGCTTAAGGCGCCTCAGCCTACCAGATTTTTTTTTATGATTCCTGAATGACCATTGACATTCAAAACTAAACATTGATATTTACTCCATCACCCCTTAAATTCTCCGGAATTTTGCCTACCATTCCGACAAAGTTGCCAAGCCTTCAATCTTTTTTTTTCAAAAATAAAAAATATTTTTTTTTAGGGGAAAAAATAAAAAATACTAAAACTTCAATTTATTCAATCAACAATGCAATATTCAAATTCAATACCCTGAAATTTCTCCCCTAATTAATTTTGCATATCCCTCTTGCACAATTATTAGACCATTGAATTCATTCCATCACTCAATATTTGTGTCTCTCTCTTTTTTATTTTTGTGTGTGAAAGGAGTGCCTATTTTATTCTCTGAATTGTTTGTAACCTGGGTTGATTGACTTTCGGTTACATCAACTTTACTTGTTTTCTTTTCCATGTGAGTATTATGAAGCAATTTCCATCCCGTTCTAATGATTTTTGCATTTATCAATATATTGTAATGTCTATTTAGACAATGGATGTCTTGATAAGTATGGTGACAATTTACCGGGAAAATGAGGAAAGTTGATGTAGCATTGGTATCTTATTCAATCGGTACATTAATTATATTGTACTTTTCTCTAGTTCAAACTCTATTACTATTGAGGCAGTACAACAAAATATCAATTTATTGTTGAAGAGAACAAAAGAATAAATAGATAAAGTAAAAAACATAATGAGAAAATTTCAATACACTACAAAAGAAAACAAATAATACATCAAATTTATTAGAATAAAATCGTTTTATCAAAGAAAGTACTCATTCTATCGACTTTAATAAAATAAAAAGATGATATCATAAAAGTACTCATTCTAAGGTGTTTATGGTTGAATTATCATGTCATTTACCTTCTCTTTTTCTGGCTACGTGCATAAAATGCAGGTGAAGGCTCAATTTTGAACATTATGAGGCGGATGTTGTTATACTGCGAAAGAGCACAAAGAAATAAATCAACATGAATAAAATTGAAGCCGTCAATAAAAGAAATATTTATTCTATCCAAATCAGTAAAATAGAAACATTATATGGTCTTTTAGATAGCCGGAACACGACGTATAGAAGCAGGAGGAGAGAAGAGAACCAAAAAATCGTCCTCTATACTGCAAAAGGAACCAAAAAAACACCAAATGTATATTCAATGAGTGTATTAAGAAATCTAGTATTTTTTTAGAAATAAACAAAATAGAAATTAAGTTTATATGAAGAAGTTACACGTTTTGACTACATAATCTTAAAAAGTATTTTAGCCGGAGGGTGATGATGGTTGTACGCAGGTGCGGCGGAGAGAAGCGGTAGTAGAACAAAAGAAAACAAAAATGCTATTAGGCTGCAAAAAAAACACCAACCACACTAACATTAAATCAAAATAAACTAAACAATAACTAAAGATGAAGAGTCCTGCCAAAATATAAATAGGATGAAGATGAAAGGCGGTGATTAAGACTCATTTTTTAAATTTTAAAATTTGAATATAGTGTAAATTCCCATTAGAGATTTGGGGGAGTAATTTAAGGGATGTTGTTGGGGAGGGAATTAATTGAATACACACTCTTTTTTTTTTTTTTTAAGAAACTGGTTTAAAAAACGGGTCAATTGCAGGTTTGGAGCCGGTTTGCGGGTAGTTGATTTAAAACACCTTCGAAAACATCTATAAATAATATATACACGAAGCAATTTAGCCCGTTTCCCTTCAATTACCCGACCCAAACCCGGTAATAAAAAAATAAAAAATAAACATAAATACTTCCGCATCCAACAAAATCTGCCACATTAATAAAACAAATAATATTACTAAATTAAAAAAACCAGCCGTATTTAATGAAAATAAAAAATACTCCAGCATTTACTCAAAATAATATTCTGCCATAATAAAAAATCAACAAAATCTGCCACATTAATAAAACCAATAATATTACTAAATTAACAAAACCAAATTATTTAATGAAAATAAAAATACTTCCGCATTTACTCAAAATAATATTATTCGCCGTAATAAAAAATCAAAAAAATTCTACCGCATTAAAAATAAAAAAGGGGGAGTTGCCCAAAAGGACATAAAAAGTAAAATAATAGGTATTTAGGACACTATTAAATTTTAATTGATAAAAAGGACAAAAACATTGAAACCTTACCAAATTACCCCAAATTACCAATGAAAATCCTTACAAGAAGGGTAAAAATGTAAATTAATGGCATTTATATTTTACACGGTGGGCTCTTGTGTGTTTTATTAGGACCATAATAAAATTTCTGTCAACTAAATTAGTCTATTAAAAACTAATTACTCCTTATTACCAAATAATTTGTTAGTCCGTCCTTAACGCCCTATTAAGTTGATTAGTAGTCCTTATCAACAAAAAACCCAATCAAAAATACGGCCGCATTTACTCAAAAAAAAAATCAAAAAAATTCTGCCGCACATTATTTGAAAAAATACGGTCGCATTTACTCAAAAAAAATTCTCCCCCATTTCTATATCAACACATATTATTCCCATCATTTGCATTTCTCCCAATTCTCGATTTATTTCTTCCCAAATTACGCATTCATTTCCCCCTGCAAGTAAATCTATCAATGTACACATTTCCACGAGTTTCCCCAATTTCCCATTCATGTCTGATGTTTTTATACAAACTATTGGAATAGCACACATTTTTCACTGTGTTTGATTTTTTTGCCAGGTTGCTAAGTTGTTAGGACCGCCCATATTTGAAGCTTCACACACTCTCAATCCATTAATAATTATCAGGTAATTTCTTTTCTCCATGGTCTTGGTCTTTGGCTGATTATCTATGGATATAGGGATTCAATGCTATTGGTGTTATTCTTCTAATGAACATAAAAAAAATCCAGATAATACAAAAAAAAAAAAAAAAAAAAAAATCCAGATATTACAAAAAAAAGAACAACACAACCCGTCCCATTTCTATAAAATAAAAAAAAAATGAAAATCAGATTTTCTACACCATTGCCATTGCTAATTTTA
Organism: Gentiana macrophylla; assembly: GCA_026214975.1. NCBI lineage: Eukaryota > Viridiplantae > Streptophyta > Magnoliopsida > Gentianales > Gentianaceae > Gentiana > Gentiana macrophylla. The sequence continues at coordinate 96,043,982 of CM047810.1, forward strand.
CATTTTCTTCACCAATGATTTTTTTTTCCCCTCCAGGTTTATGAGTTATCATTAACGAATCTTCAATTCTGGCCTTTCCATTTCATCACATCAAAGCAATCATAACCACTGAAGAGGTAATTACTTGGAACAATGCTTTTTTTTCTTCTTGATTTAAGGAAAATTCTATTGCGTAGAGAATTTACAAAACCAATTAATATTTCTCAGGTAATTTCTTTTCTATCTTTATTCATTTTATCATATTCTGCATGGTTTAATTCAAGTTCATGTTTTTTTTTCCAATTTTGATTTTTTTAAGGGCTTTCAAATATGTAATTACTGTTTTCAATTCTTTTTCCCGGTTTAAAATTCATATATTGATCCACTAAAAAAAATCATATATGGAATTATTGTTTTTTCTGTTTTGTTTTGAAATTTTTTTCCACATGTAAAATCATCTACACAATTATTTTTTCCTTTTTTCGCAATTTTTTTTCCTTTTACGTATAGTAAAATAGTGAACATTAACATTAGAACACATTTAAAATGGAGTGTTTTAATGAGAATCAACATTAAATGTTCAAAGATTCACATGTTTTTTAATTCCATTAGGTATGATATACATTATTTTTATTTATTTTTTGTGTTTTCTTTTGTGCCATATATGGATCCACTGAAAAAAAAAATTCATATATGGAATTATTGTTTTTTCTGTTTTGTTTTGAATTTTTTTTAACCCAATAACTCATTCAAAGCAGTAGAGAATTTAACCGGTTAGATTTCATTCAAAAAAATGAAAAAATGTTGTACACAAAAATACCATAAATACCATAGTAACAAATAAAATGCAAAACATAATTAAAAAAAAGAGAAAAAAACACTGTAAACAAAAATACCATAAATACCACCATAAATACATTTAACGGAATCATTCTAACAAAATGCAAAACGTAATTAATAAAAGGAGGAATCTACGGACTTAAAAAAACAACTCTATTTTCGTCAAAGAAAAAAAAACTGTGACAAAAAATGCATAATCAATACCATAAATACAATTTATATTTTATGATACCTAACATAAAAAAAAGATTTGAAAGAATAAAAAACATACCATGGGTACCATTTATATTTTATGAAACAACATAAAGTTTACCTAAAGATTTCAAATAATAAGAAGCAAAAACACGGAATTGGTGTATTGAATAAAACGAGAAACATAATAAAAAAAAGGCGGAATTATATTTTATGATCCGTAACATAAAAAACGATTTGAAAGAATAAAAAAACACGGAATTAGTGGTTTATCGAATAAAATGCGGAACATAATAAAAAAAGGCCGAATTATATTTTATTATCTCTAACATAATAAAAAAGATTTGAAAGAATAAAAAAAAAGCACCATAAATACATTTAACGGAATCATTCTAACAAAATGCAAAACGTAATTAATAAAAGGAGGAATCTACGGACTAAAAAAAATAGCTCTATTTTCGTCAAAGAAAAAAAAACTGTGACAAAAAATGCAGAATCAATACCATAAATACAATTTATATTTTATGATCCCTAACATAATAAAAAAGATTTGAAAGAATAAAAAACATACCATGGATACCATTTATATTTTATGAAACAACATATAGCTGTTTAAAGATTTCAAATAATAAGAAGCAAAAACACGGAATTGGTGTATTGAATAAAATGAGGAACATAATAAAAAAAAAGGCGGAATTATAATATATGATACGTAACATAAAAAAAAGATTTGAAAGAATAAAAAAAAATGGAATCAGTGGTGTATCGAATAAAATGCGGAACATAATAAAAAAAAGGCGGAATTATATTTTATTATCTCTAACATAATAAAAAATATTTGAAAGATTAAAAAAAACACGGAATCAGTGTAACAAATACAATGCGGAACATAATAAAAATTTAGTGTAAATAATTTTTTTTAAATACGGAATTGAACATAATAAAAACACGGAATCAGGGTGCCAAAATAAAATATTTTTTTAAATAGGGATTTTTTTTTTGTGGGTTGCAAGTGAACAGCTATCAAGGTAACTATACTACGTGGTAAATATAGTTTTTCAACTTACAAAATTATTAATTTTGTATCTCGGTTGTTTTGTAGGAACAGTTTTACAAACAACAAAGTTCACAAAGTTTTATCTTGATTGCCGCTCAGTCATATGCACGTCTGTCAGTGACTGGTAAATTTCAAATAATCTAAATGCAGAATATCTATACACTTTTACTAGCTAATGAATGTGGATTGATTTATACAATTGTTCCTTATGGAATAATTATGTAATACAATGTAACAGGTATACAAGGGATATTTGTGCTCAACGTTTGGTTCACTGGGCAAGACGATCAGCGCACAAATCCAACAACTTGGTATTGATAGCCAATGCGAAGATAATTACAGTAGAAGATTTCAGATTTGTGCCTAATGTACTACATACTTAATTCATATGGCTAAAGTCCTACTTCTTTTGATGTATTCATTGTATATAGCTAAAAAACTATAAGGAATGCCGAAATGTGACAGGTGAAACATTTTTGCATTCTTAATGCTATTGATATGTTATCTACTGATAACATGTTTTATGAGTCATGCAATAAATGTAATATGGAGGTGCATGTTGAACAATGACGTAAGATGTGTTCCAGATGCCGTGCAGCCGTCCCCTGTACATTGCGGTAAATATACGCTCTCTATAGTCATTATTGTTCGCATATTACAATTTACATACTTATTCATTCTTCTTTTTATTTTCCAGTTATCGCATTCAGGCAGAAATATTAGACACCACTGGTGGTTTGCCAATATGCTTGACTGGTGTGGGTGCTGAGTTTCTTCTCCGCTCTACGCCTTTGTTGTTACAAAATAGCTTGAAAACGGTAATGAAAGATTATCATTTAGATTAACAATTAATTGTCGAACCCGATTTGATTATCTTGCTGAAATATGATAAAATCCACAAATGTTTCAATTGTATAGGTTGATGGACGTCGTGTTTTGAAATAAGACATAAATAAGTTGTTGGGTCATTTTTACACGTTCGTGCTACACGCTCCATTAACGCCACATTCTAACGAACCTCCAGAAACTGCATTTATACGGAAAGTGGATTGAGGTGAGGCCTGTGCTCATGCTTTCAAACGCATGCATAAAAGAAAATGTGGAAATATTACTCGAAAATATTACTCAATAGACTCGATCTGCTTTGAGGCTTCAACAGTGCTCAAAGATTCTTGCCGAGCTTAGATTTCGTGCATAATATTTTGTACACCTTATTTAATTGTAAAATTAATTGTAAAAGACATATTAATTGTGAGTCATATAAACAATTAATATGTCAAACTCTAGTTTACTTTATGTCATAGACATAACTTTTACTTTTTACTTTTGCATGCTTGCCGCCCACATCTACATACTCAAGTGGCGCGCCAAGCTAGCTAGCTAGTCTCTATCTCAATTGTATCTATTTATACATCTTTTACTCAATGAATAAACTAAGTTGAAGTTTACTCTTGTGTGTATCACATTCTCAAACTCTCTTCATGGTATCGAGCCTTACTGAGTTCTAAAATCCATTTAAAAACTCGATTCTTTTTAGGAAAAATGTCAACATTATCTCGAAGTTTCATCTTCTTGATGAGACTCACAAATGCCTCAAGTGAGATCGGATAATCGAACACTCTTCTTTACAAATTATAAACTTGATGGTAACAATTACTTGCTATGGTCAAGGTCCATGAAAATGTATATCTCCGGCCAGGGCAAGATGGGATATCTGTGCGGTTCCAAACTCGCCCTCTTTGAAAGCGACCCCAAGTTTGAAGCATGGGATACGAGAAAATAACCAAGTCATGACCATCCTCACGAGGTCTATGACAAAAGAGATCGATGAGAACTTTATGATGTATGACACCGCTAAGGAAATGCAGGACAATGCCGTAGACCTTTACTCAAAAAGGACAATACATCCAAGTCTATGAACTCAAGCTCAGATTCAAAATTGCGCAGACAAGGGATATATGTCTAACTCAATACTTTAATCAACTATCTAAGGCATGGCAACACCTAGATATGTTGGAAACTCACCCTGGAATGATGTTAAAGATGTTTGCACTCTTTAAAGACATTATCGAGAAAAGAGAGTATTCAAATTCCTTCTGGATCGAATCCTACTCTTGATGATGTCGAGGTAGAATTCTTGCTACTAAACCTCTTCCAAATCTCAAATCCATGTTTGCTGAGGTCAAACATGAGGAAAGCAGAGAGGAAAGTGATCTTTCTTTGAACCCCCTGCCGACAACCTCTACTGAAGGTACTTCGCCTCGCTAAAGGTTAATGAGACTTACAGAAGCCTCTTCGAGAAAGCTGGTCTGTGATCACCGCAAACGCACAAATCACACCAAGGACAATTGTTGGAAGCTACATGGCAAACCTAACCCTCTAAAACCTCAAAACCAACCAGAAAGTCAAGGCAAACTTATCGGTGAAGAGGAGAATGACAAGAAGTCGAATGCTCGCTTTCTTTCGCCTTTAGAGCCTTTATTGCTCAAAGATCGTGAAGGTAGCTCCCCTAACAAATGGCCACTCATGCTAAAACAGTATATTTTACTCACCTCTTAGTAATGAGACTGGATTGTTGATTCTGGGGCTTCTTCCCTATGACCGTAATGAAAACCTTATTACCCAATATATGCCATGCAACCAAATTCACGTAAAATTAAGACTGATGGTTCTGTTTCTTATGCAAAAGGTGTTGGGAAGGTTAAACTTACTAATCGATATATCTACAGAATGTCCTGTTTGTTCCAAAGTTAGATCAGAACCTTATATCTCACAAGAAACTCACTAAAGATCCGAATTGGACCGTTGTTTTTAATAAGAATCGATGTACATTCCAGATCTTTCTTCTCGTGAAGTGATTGGGCAAGCTAAACCACGCTCAGATCTGTTTGTGATCAACCTCGCCAAGACAGTAAGATCAAGACAGACCGCCTCGAATTGCACTCAAAACCTAGACAATATCATGTTATGGCATTATAGACTAGGACATCCAAGTTTTGGTTATTTAAAGTCTTTAATCCTGAATTGTTTAAAGGATGTAATCTTAATGATCTTCAATGTGATATTTGTCAATTTGCTAAACTCACCAAATCATGTATGCTAAGTTACCTCACTTGCCCTCTTCCCTTTCACCCTAATTCACAAGTGATGTATGGGGACCTCAAGAGTGAAAAGTATAACAGAAAAAGGTGGTTTGTAACCTTCATTGATGATCATACCGTAAACACTTGGTCGTTCTTAATGAAAGACAAATCAAGTTGGACCTATCTTCCAAGAATTTTATCACATGGTCTCCACCCAATTTGATACTAAGATCAAGATCTTAAAGACGATAATGCTCGGAATACTATGAGTCTAACCTCGGTAATTTCTTGACAAACAGAGGAATTGTTCATATCGGTAGTTGTGTGGAAACACCTCAATGAGAATGGGGTTCTTTGAAAGAAAGAACAGATCTGCTGAAATGGCCAGATCAATCATGTTCACTACACATGTTCCTAAATACATGTGGGGTGAAGCTATATTGATCTGCTACATATTTAATCAACAGACTTCCCAAAGAGTGTTAGGTTTCAAAACTCCTCTCCAAACCCTTCCGACCACACACTCCTCGCTCTCATCTTATTACCCAATTGCCTCCAAAGATCTTTGGTTGTACTGTGTTTGTTTATATCCATGCTCAACACAGTATAAACTTGATCCTAAAGCTCATAAGTGCATTTTCCTTGGATATGCACAGACAGAAAGGTTACAAGTGTTACTCTCCTCTTGAAAAGAAATTTTACAATTCTATGGATGTGAAATTCTTTGAAAGGACTCCATATTACAAAGAACCTCTTGAGCCGACCATCGATGGAAACTGATTGAGATTGAACTAAGTCCGTTCCTCAAGAAACCACTAACCCTCGGCGATCTGGCGACCCGAGTCTGCCGACCCGAGCCTCTTTGAACGGTAACCTCAAAGAACCTCATCGAACTGCAGTCTGCTGGACCCTGACCATCGACTCTCAAAGATTCTCATGAAGTAGATGACAGACTCTATTGCTCTAAGGAAAGGGAAAAGATCATGCACCGATCATTCTATTCATACTTATTTATCTTATGATCTCGTTGTCTCCTGCTTTTTGCCATGTTTACACAGACTGGACTCTCACTCTATCCCTAGAAATATTCGGAGGCTCTTCAAAATGATAAGTGGAAGGTCAGCTTTGTTAAAACAGAGATGACTGCACTCTTGGATAATCACACTTGGGACCTCACAACTCTTCCCAAAGGCAAGAAAACAGATTAGGCTGCAGATGGTTATTCACTATCAAATACAATGCGATGGTAAAATTGACAAGTATAAAGCCGATTGGTAGCAAGGGATTCACTCAAACTTATGGCATTGACTATAAGGAAACTTTTGCACCAATGAGCAAAGCTCAACACCGTCGAGTCTCGATTTCCCTAGTTGTCCAACTTGACTGCCCCTTCACCAATTGGACATCAAAATGCCTTTCTAAATGGGGACCTCACTGAGGAGGTTTATATGACTGCACTTCTGGTTTTATCAATCCTCATACTCAAGGCAAGGTGTGCAAACCGAGGAAATCTCTATATGGCCTCAAGCAATCACCAAGGGCATGGTTTGGCAAACTCACTCACGTGGTTAAAGCCTGCTGGATATCATCAATGCAACTCGATCACACCATGTTTGTCAAGACAACCAACCGAGGAGAGGTCCATTCTAATTGTATATGTGGATGATATCATCCTACTTTGAGATGACTCTCTGAGATCCGAACTTGAAGACTCTCTTGGCAAAGGTGTTCCAAGTTAAAGATCCGGGCTACCTCAAGTACTTTCTTGGTATGGAAGTAGCTAGAACCACCAATGGCATTTCAGTCTCCCAAAGGAAGTATATCCTGGACCTCTCAAGGAAAGCGGCATCTTTGGGATGCAAACTCTTTGATCTCCAGTAGACCCCAGGTCATACCTCTTCGCATGGTGACATTGTTTGTCGAGAAAGAACAATATCAAAGGCTTGTAGGCAAACTCATATACCTTTCTCACACAAGACCTGATATTGCATATGGGGTCGATCTGTCACTCAATTCATGCATTGCCCTCTTGAGCAACATTGGGATGCAGTGAATAGGATACTGAGGTATTTAAAATCCACTCCTGGCCAAGGCCTGCTCTTCACCAAGTCTACTGATAGATCAATCAAGGTCTATACTGATGCTGATTGGGCTGGATGTCACATTGATAGGAGGTCTACCACAGGCTATTGCTCATATATATGGGGGAACCTGGTTACTTGGAGGAGCAAGAAACAACCTACTGTGTCAAGAAGCAGTGCTGAAGCTGAACTAAGGGCACTTGTACTTGGCATGTGTGAAGCTCTATGGCTAAAAAGGGGTACTGATTGAACTTCAGAAACCGTACCACAACCTATCACACTCTGTTGTGACAATAATTCAGCCTTATGCATGGCAGAAGATCCAGTCCATTGATAACGGAAAAATTCACTGTTATTTTGATAACAATTTACCCCATTTCTGATATCATTTTGAGTATTTTTATATCGTTTCGAGTCTTTAATTCCTTAGTTTCATAAAAATATATAAGTAGTAACTATTATGTAAACTATCGTGTTTTTATAAGTTTTTATAAGTTTTTGTACCGGTTTAGTAACCGGTGTGTTGTGTCGGATTTACGTTTGGTATTTTGGTGGTTCATTGCAGAATCATAAGTGGACCAAGATCCTACGTAACGACATGTTTTGAGCCCTAAAAGAGGTGTTTAGAGGGTTAGAAGAAGGTGCCACAAGCTTACGAGTTCAAATGGATCAAATTTTTCTTAAGTACTTAATCGTTACATATTTTAGACGAAAGATTTGACCCAGCTTAGAGGCATTTTCAGGGGATGACTTCTTAATGAAAGTTGTAGATCTTCACATAAGCTTTCCAACGCATTTTGAATCAAGTCAATTGGACTTCTACAACTCAAATGGTGGTCAAGTGGCTAATCGGTTCATATGAGTAGAAATCCCGAAAACGACACGACTTACGAATGGCTCATCAAAACGACATTTTCTGAAGAAGAGTCCTTCATAAAAGTTGTAGAGTTTTCCGAGAGCTTAATTATGACATTTGGATCACGTCATTTGGAGGTCTACAACTCGAGATATGAATTTTAGAAGTTTAATATATAATTATATAATTATATATACATACGAGCACATGCAGTTAGTTAGAGGTAATGATGAGTAATGATTACACCGGACCGGTCCGGCTCCTTCAAGGACCGGTCCGGCCTCAACATTTGCCTATATATATATGAGAGGTTTTAGCAGATGAAACCTTTGCCCCTTCTTCGCCCTTTCTCTTCTTCTTCTTCTTCTTCTTCTTTATTTTATGTTGGGGCCTATATGTAGTTATATATGTAGTTATAATGTCGGTGTAATAACCCGACTAGTTATACTTTTAATATAATTTCATTTCCGCTTTTTATTGCTTTCTTTTACTTTTATGCAATTAGTATAAATAAATATATATATATTATATACATATCTATATCTATATATATATATATATATATATATATATATATATATATATATATATATATATATATATATATATATATATATATTTACTTTTACGCACTTTTATTTACGCATTTTTATTTACGCAATTTACTTACGCATTTACTTTTACGCACTTATATATATATATATGATATATTTTTCTTTTCTGTTATAATGAGTAGCTAAAGTAGTCACATAGCCGAATTATGTGAAAACGGGTGAAATTAACCCTCGGTAGACGAGATGGGAGTTGTGTAGCACGTAATATAATGTTTTAATGATTAATCCACGTCCTAAAACTTATTATAAACGTCTTTGAATTAGATTGATCATCTAGTCCACTGTCACACACATCGAACCTATAAATGCATTTTGCGGTGAGATGTGGGAAAAAGGGGTTTTGGGATCGTTGCGTAGATTCGGCCTAGTTGTTAAGACCGTTTCCAATACAGAGGTTTGTCATTGTTGTTCGAGCGACTCAAAGAGCGTAATCATGTTAGGTTAATCGGTTTTCTAAAGGGAAAATTAATTAACTTCACATAGGGTGTTGAGTGAGAGTTGTTCAGATCTTAACACCGAATTGGAGTTGGCACCCGTGGATGTCGTTAAAATACTTGTGGAAAGGTAGGTTGGTTAAAACACACTCCTAATCAAGTTTTTCCCGTGGGGAGATAACTTTGTTGGATCATAACTCGGCTATGCTTTTTAATCTCGTTAGAATAATCTTTACTTTTTCGTGCATTAGCTATAACACTCCACTTAAAACTTTGATCGCCTAGACTAAGCACCACGTTCGCTTTGGTACTCACAACCACATTTCTCTTGGGACGACCTCGTACTCTGTAGCTATCCTAGCAATCGACCTGGTACTCTGCCAGTTAGAGAGTTAGTTTACCCACAGTTTTGCGAGCTTTTATAAATGTATTTTTAGTGGGTGAATTTTTCGCTCATCAAAAATTGGCGCCGTTGCCGGGGACCAATATTTTAGTGGGTGTATTTTTCTCTCATCAAAAATTGGCGCCGTTGCCGGGGAAATGTGTGATATTGTTGTGATATCTTGTAAGTGAACCGAAGGCTTGGGCCTAGGTTTTATAAAAATAAAAATAAAAGCGAAAAAAAAAAAAAAAATATTATTGTTTTCTTGTTGTTTGCCGAGATCTTGCAGTTTGAGCTTAAATGGATGGATTTTTCAATCAATACTACTCACTGAACAACAATACTCCTACCAACCACAGCACTGAACAATGTTATCAACAGCAGATTCGTGCCTCGGCCTCAATATCAACAAAGAGAATAATCAAGGTTCTTGGTCCTATAATTGCCCTAATACATACCAGACCGAATTATGGTTATTCGAGCAATGAGCCACCATGTTACGAGGGTTGTCCTAACCCTGGTGCTTATCAGATTACAAAGTGTTCATGCTCAATGTGTTGATAGCTTCAACTAGATTCAGCCACCTGATAAGTGTCTGGAATGGCAAGAAGACTGCTACTCACCTCCAATATATCAAAGTCAATACGATCGCTTTCCCCCATGCCACAAGAAGAATTCACCGACAACAAATAGAGCAACTAGAACGATTGAACCGGATCTTGGAAGAGCGATCGCTGGACATGCAGGAGTTCAAGGTAAGTACTGACTCCGCCATAAGAAATCTTCAAGACAAGGTGGGGGAATTGATTGAATTAGTGAGGTATGTGAAAGAGGCAGAGACATGTGAGGTGGTTAAGGATGATGATGTTATCACCGAAGAAGTTCAGGTCGAGAAAAAGGTTGATGATTCAGTTTGCTATGCTAAGATTTCAGAGCCAGATACAGAGCTAGAGGAGCGGGAGATTGATTGGCCATCTTTAGTAAAGCCACTGGGAGAGTTGGTAATAGCTGATATATCGGTCCCGGATTATTACATTCGTCCACTCTGTGAGGATGAATTTTCTACGGTCCAGTTTGTATACTCCTCGATGGATGAACTATATGGAATAGCAAAGAAGATGGTTCGACAGGCTGATAAAAGAAGATTCTCTGGCTGGGAGGAGATAACATCGAGGGCCAAACGAGGTACGTTTCTAGACAATTTAATTTCTTTGGTTCTCGCATTGTTAATTTTTCTTAAGCTATTGATCTTCTTAAGTTCTGATTTTGGTTGATAATTTGTAATTAGTCGAGCCAAAGACGTAAAACAAAGGCGCTTGGGGGGAGGCAACCCCGCCTTAATAAAATTGTGTGAAATAATAATAATAATAGTAATTTGGATACGACTAGTATTAATGAAATGTAGAATCTGTATGAAATATAAACACAAATCACAACCAAGTCTCAGGATGAATGTTTGAATGTCATTAAAAGGAAACGATTAGGTGGTTATCCGAAAATCCCGAGGGAGTACAAAGAAAACATTAAAATACATCATTTCTTGGACTTAGGTTATTGAACCTCGAGGATCTGGGTATAAAAGACTCAATACTCTTTCACACATTTCATTTTATAATCTAGTCTATTTCAAATTTCTGTCGTTGTAGTATAGTGGTGAGTATTCCCACCTTAATAAAACTGTGTGTGTAATAAAAATGAATCTATGAATAAATGACTTGATTATGATATATGCTCATGTGATACTCTCTATGATACGTATATGCTTAGATGTTCTGTGCTTTACCCGTGTGGGTGATTTTTCCATCTAAAGCTATTATATAGCCTATCGAATTTTCTGACGTGACAGTGCCATTATCTTATTATTCCCATATCCCTATTGCATATTTTGGTACGAGGACCATGTCCCGTGTTGGCTTTGTTTTGGTTGTTTTGGTACAGGGATTCGGGATGTGCTTTCTCATGGCTGTTACGGGATTCGATAGCACCTTTCTGCCTCGTTTTATAGCTAAGTCTTCCTCTCTATCTCATTTACACTCTGAGAATAATGAAAAATCGTAAGTGGGGGGTAGAGTCGTGGTTGGTCTAGAAATGGCAGTAAGTGTTTAAACCCTTAGTTTTTGATCTTTTTCGAGCATTATTTAGTTGATTAAAATAATCAGATAAGGTATAAATTTCATGGATTTAAAGTCAGTAATGATCAATTTGGATATGTATAACAAATTTGAACCGTAAGTGCATTTTAGCCTAAATTTATTTGTGTAACATGAATTCCTTCACGTAAGCCTTTGATATTGAAGCGAAAATTTTAAAACTGTATCCATTCAGTATTCTAGTGGTTTATTCTAGAAATAGTAGTAACTTAGTACCTAATTTCTGAACGTGTACTGTGAATATCTGAAGGTTTGAATGTGATAGAAAGAATGTCAAAATAAGATAAACTATATATATGTCGGTTGTAGCTACCAATGATTTGAGTGCGGTAGGGCGTTATCACGAAACGTCCTATACCACTATGAGGCTTAAAAGCTCCCGATTGCCTGATGATAGTAGTCCAGCTAGGGTGTTATCACGAAACATCCTATTGCTGGGAATGAGGGCATAAGCAATAAAAAAATAAAAAATAAAAAAAAAATAATAATAACAACCTAGTTAACTTCTGACTATCCCCAAAGATAAATCGAATGATATGCATTAGGGATTATCCTAATAAGTATACGGGAGGGCGTTGTGTGGAATCATTATCGCTTATACCTAGGGAAGTCATTAGGACTGTCTGAATGGATATTTGTGCGTTTGCTTGAATTATTCAAGAGAGGATAGTGGAAATTGAAAAGGCTTGTCACACACTCACTCTGTTATACATTTATATTAAGGTTAAAGTGTAGTTATGATTCGAATGGTTGCACCATCTGATTGTCATTCATATCTTATCTTCATGAATTTTTCCTCATTCATTTTCTTTTATCGCTTATTTTGTTCGAGGACGACCAAAAGCTAAGTGGGGGGTTGTGATAACGGAAAAATTCACTGTTATTTTGATAACAATTTACCCCATTTCTGATATCATTTTGAGTATTTTTATATCGTTTCGAGTCTTTAATTCCTTAGTTTCATAAAAATATATAAGTAGTAACTATTATGTAAACTATCGTGTTTTTATAAGTTTTTATAAGTTTTTGTACCGGTTTAGTAACCGGTGTGTTGTGTCGGATTTACGTTTGGTATTTTGGTGGTTCATTGCGTAATCATAAGTGGACCAAGATCCTACGTGAACGACATGTTTTGAGCCCTAAAAGAGGTGTTTAGAGGGTTAGAAGAAGGTGCCACAAGCTTACGAGTTCAAATGGATCAAATTTTTCTTAAGTACTTAATCGTTACATATTTTCGACGAAGATTTGACCCAGCTTAGAGGCATTTTCAGGGGATGACTTCTTAATGAAAGTTGTAGATCTTCACATAAGCTTTCCAACGCATTTTGAATCAAGTCAATTGGACTTCTACAACTCAAATGGTGGTCAAGTGGCTAATCGGTTCATATGAGTAGAAATCCCGAAAACGACACGACTTACGAATGGCTCATCAAAACGACATTTTCTGAAGAAGAGTCCTTCATAAAAGTTGTAGAGTTTTCCGAGAGCTTAATTATGACATTTGGATCACGTCATTTGGAGGTCTACAACTCGAGATATGAATTTTAGAAGTTTAATATATAATTATATAATTATATATACATACGAGCACATGCAGTTAGTTAGAGGTAATGATGAGTAATGATTACACCGGACCGGTCCGGCTCCTTCAAGGACCGGTCCGGCCTCAACATTTGCCTATATATACAGAGGTTTTAGCAGATGAAACCTTTGCCCCCTTCTTCGCCCCCTTTCTCTTCTTCTTCTTCCATCTTCTTTATTTTATGTTGGGGGTCTATATGTAGTTATATATGTAGTTATAATGTCGGTGTAATAACCCGACTAGTTATACTTTTAATATAATTTCATTTCCGCTTTTTATTGCTTTCTTTTACTTTTATGCAATTAGTATAAATAAATATATATATATTATATACATATCTATATCTATATATATATATATATATATATACATATATATATATATATATATATATATATATATATATATATATATATATTTACTTTTACGCACTTTTATTTACGCATTTTTATTTACGCAATTTACTTACGCATTTACTTTTACGCACTTATATATATATATATGATATATTTTTTCTTTTCATTATAATGAGTAGCTAAAGTAGTCACATAGCCGAATTATGTGAAAACGGGTGAAATTAACCCTCGGTAGACGAGATGGGAGTTGTGTAGCACGTAATATAATGTTTTAATGATTAATCCACGCCCTAAAACTTATTATAAACGCTTTTGAATTAGATTGATCATCTAGTCCATTGTCACACACATCGAACCTATAAATGCATTTTGCGGTGAGATGTGGGAAAAAGGTTTTAGGATCGTTATAGATTCGGCCTAGTTGTTAGGACCGTTTCCAATATAGAGGTTTGTCATCGTTGTTCGAGCGACTCAAAGAGCGTAATCATGTTAGGTTAATCGGTTTTCTAAAGGGAAAATTAATTAACTTCACATAGGGTGTTGAGTGAGAGTTGTTCAGATCTTAACACCAGAATTAGGAGTTGGCACCCGTGGATGTCGTTAAAATACTGTGGAAAGGTAGTTGGTTAAAACACACTCCTAATCAAGTTTTTCCTTGTGGGGAGATAACCTGTTGGATCATAACTCGGCTATGCTTTTAATCTAGTTAGAATAATCTTTACTTTTTCGCATTAGCTATAACACTCCACTTAAAACTTTGATCGCCTAGACTAAGCACCACGTTCGCTTTGGTACTCACAACCACATTTCTCTTGGGACGACCTCGTACTCTGTGCTATCCTAGCAATCGACCCGGTACTCTGTTTGGTTAGAGAGTTAGTTTACCCACAGTTTTGCGAGCTTTTATAAATGTATTTTTAGTGGGTGAATTTTTCGCTCATCATCCATCATGATAAAACCAAGCATGTGGACATTGACAGCACTTTCCGAAGGAGAAGATTGATGCCAAGATTATTCAACTCCAAATGTTCCTCAAAGCAGATCGAATCGTTGATATTCTTACCAAGGCTATTCCACCTCTTATGTTCAAAGAGACTAAGTAGCAAACTTGGTGCATCAACATATACAAAACCAGGTTTGAGGGGGTGTGGAAATATTACTCGAAATATAACTCAATGAGACTCGATCACGAGGTTTCAACAGGTGCTCAAAGTGATTGCTTGAGCCTTAGGATTTCGTGCATAATATTTTGTACACCTTATTTAATTGTAAAATTAATTGTAAAAGACATATTAATTGTGAGTCATATAAACAATTAATATGTCAAACTCTAGTTTACTTTATGTCATAGACATAACTTTTACTTTTACTTTTGCATGCTTGCCGCCCACATCTACATACTCAAGTGGCACCCCAAGCTAGCTAGCTAGTCTCTCTATCTCAATTGTATCTATTTATACATCTTTTTTACTCAATGAATAAACTAAGTTGAAGTTTACTCTTGTGTGTATCACATTCTCAAACTCTCTTCGTAAAACAAATACAACGTAAATTTTTTTAGAGCCATAATAACTTATATTTATCCCTGATATTTTAATATTTAATAGTTTATATTGTTGTTGCTTCGATGTCATTTTATCTTTTCACGCCGTAACAAAATCTTCAATTACTTTCCTTAGGTGATTAAGATTGAGTGGCTTGGTCGTTGTGGATGATAAGGCTTGGTCGTTGTGTGTTTTATATATTATTTCATTGGGACAACTTATGATTCATGTTGATGATCGGGATCGAGTTTATTACTTATGTACAAGATATATCATTTTCGCTTTCTTTCATTCTCGCCATCGATTGCAATAAAACATACATTTATGAGTTTAGATGTTTTTTATTCCACGATGCATTGATCGTTAACGGTCCGTGCAATGCATGCACGGGTTATTGACTAGTATTATTATATAGATATAGATTGTCCTACCATTAGAATGATGCGCATAAATTAGGAAACCATTTTTGTTTCCAGTAATATTATTTTCTCTTAATAATTAGCAAACCACTTTGTCCCAATAATAGCATTAACTTCCATTAAAAATAATAAATCAATTAAACAAAAGTGCAATTAACAATAGTGATCTACGTGTAACAAGTTGCCAAATGATTCTAGGGTATTACACATTTGTCATGCACACAAAGAGAGAGCTTAATATGCATTGTCATGCCCAAGGACGGAGCCATGATTCTGTATTCGGGTGGGCTTGATTTCTTTATAGTGTTATATTATGGAGAATTTTTTTTAGACGTTTAAAATGTAACAATAGAATTCACTCGATACTCCTAATATATATATTCTACTCGAGTGTGATAAAATTATTTATACAGTTGTTTTACGGTGCAATTTTTTCTTAAGTTCATAAATTACAACAAAAAATTCATTTGATACTTAATATGTGTATTCAGATGAGACGTGTTAATAAAACCGAGTAGTGCCGAGTAAAATTTAAAGGTGGGTTGGACTGGTTAAAATATTAAACATAAATTTAGGTGTGTTTTATTGGCATCACCAAATAGCTTCTAACAATACGATTAAATAAATTTTAATGTAATTAAGAATTTAATTGTGTCAATAGAATGCATTAAAAATTAATATAAACCTCTGTATAAGTAAAAAGAGAGTGGACTAGGTGGGCTTAGCCACCCCCAGCCACTATACAGCTACATCCTTGGTCATGCCCACAATGTAAGAGCATAATGTGCATTGTCATGCCCACAAGGAAAGAGCTTATCATGTTTGCCAAGACCACATAAAATAAATAATGAAAGAATGTTAACCGACCTGCTATATAGTTCGACCCGCGGGTGGGCACCCAAATACCAGCCCAACATCCGCATGAATTAAATTGACCCCAGGCGTGGGGGGCGTCATTGTTGAAGATTCTCAATAACTCATAGCGAAATAGAGATATGTCAATACCTAATTAACCAACACTAATCTGACATTCGTAATGCATATGGTCATATTTTGCATCTAAATTTACTACCGGACATAAATCAAAACAAGGTAATAATTAATATATTGTAAAAAAAATACTGACTAGAACTTACAAGATAGCATACTGTGCAATGTGTACTGGAGAGACAATCTGTTGGAATAAAATCGAAAATTGAAACTCACGTTGCGGAGTGATTGGTTGCCGCCGCAGCCTGGGCGACGATTCCCATTCTTTTCCACCGATCGATCCACTTATCCCAATAAAATAAAAACTCCAAAATCGTATGCATGATGAACTAATTACAGAAAATTAAATACGAATTTAATCAATTATCCAATAAAAAACAATCAATTAAAAATCATAAATTTAACCTAGCCCTTCAATTATATAATCCTTACATTTATTGGATGCCAACTGTGATACGATACGGATTCAGAAAAAAAGAAACGAATGAAAGATCACCTTGAAAAACATGAATCTACGTTAAAAACTATTACTTTGAAACGAACGAAACTCTAGATTTTTTAAGAAACAAATAGACGGACTTATACCTAGAAATCGTAGATCCGTGTGACGATTACTGGTCCGAATCATCTTGATCTACATGTCGTTGATTGTCTAACTTATTCTTGATTTTGATCAAGAAACGGTGTATCAACCGATTACCGGATCATCTTTATTGTTCCCTTTTTCTCTATTATTTTTCTTCGGCGGCTGATCAACAGTCTTTTCCTTTGTCAATTCACGTATACTACTTTGGTAGTACATATAGTGTTAGTAATTAGGGTTTTATTTTCATTTACTTATTATTATTATTATTATTATTATTGTTATTATTGTTAAAAATTCCCAAAATGACTTAAAAGCCCTTAATTACAAAACCGGGGTTTTACACATTATAATGTTTTCTTTAGGATTTTTTTTTGGTGTTTTTCTTTCTTTCCTTGATTAATTATAGAACACCTGGCATTGCTTTCAACATCGACAGTGTCTTTCTCCGAGGCAAGGTTCATATCTAGTCTTCATCGGGAATACGGTAAATAAAACGTACAAGTGATTAATTCTCTAAACATTTACGTGTTAAAGAAAAAAAAAAGCCCAAAGCCCATGTAATAGGTTTGACGAATGGTGAAACAATCAACTTTAGCGATCATTTCGGATAGTCTATGACGTGTATCATCGAGAACTCATAATATCATTAAGTACTCCTTATAAAGTAGTTGATGATGGGTCTTTGAATCTCTCGATTCATATATAGATCGGGTGAATGATAAATTAATATCTAATGTTAATAAAATATGGGTGTAAGAGAAGAGTTGATGGCTTTATCAACTCTACTCTCACATTGGTGAGATAAGAGTTTTTGGCTCACTATTTAAGGGTCAAGTTGGCACCTTGGAATGTTCCTCAAGGGGCAAGACCATTTTTTGTGTGGGAGGGAAGACCTAGATGGCTCTTAATTAGATCACCACACGTGTGTGCTGCCGTCTGGTCGGCTCGGTTCGAGTTCGTTGGTGGTTGGTTGGTTACTATATATTTTTCAGTCAAAATTTATTTAAGAAAATGAAAACAGAAATTAATTTTCATTAACAGCAATTAATGTGGTTTAAATTTACAGGTAACATGTGTGAACAAAATTTCGGACATGTGATGTAATTGATGTAATCAAGCCGGCCTAATTAGCCGCCTTATTGAGGTTGGCCTTATTAGAGTGTTCTGTAAGTCGGTTTAGCTGACTTAGATGGATTGTAAAGAGGGTTGCAAGCTCACCTTCTCCACTATATAAAGAATCATAATGAGTGAGAATTGATTATCGATTTTCTCATCTTCTCACAAAGAATCATTATTCATCCATCGAGCTGCGTTGAGTCGAAAAGAAGTCGGAGCATCTAGTAGTTCGTTGGAGCCGAGTTTTTGATGTGCCGCTAAACTCGAGACGTAGACCGTTGTATCTCGAAAGACAATTGATACAACCATGGGCACGAGATCCAGGCAAATTTATCTAGGGATAGACTGAATACATTTGTTGTAATGGATCACACGGAATTAACAGTTTTCGTGAAAGAACCAATGTTAAACAATCAAAGAACCAAACAACATAAGTTCACAAACACGGAGATTTAACGTGGTATCCGACATTGTGTCGACTAATCTACTGACAAAAACGAGGAGTTTATTATCACCAGAAAGTTACAAATTGTTACATTAATGCCGATATTTACAAATTTTTGGAAATCAAACCTGAGACGACATTATGACCAATTCTTGATTGACTAAAATACCCCGGATGCAAATTTCCAAATTCGGATGAAAACTACCATGTGTAACGAGAATCTGTGACTAAGAGCGGACTGTATGAACACCATATTCAAATGTGATCAACAGACCCAAATGAGAACATCATGCTTGATGCTCACCGAGTGTTCAGAGGTGTATTCCAAAAGTCAACCCCAACCAGATTCGAGATCTACACGCATTAGTTTAAGTCACCATTTCAAATCTCTACCTTGACTTGAACTATATGCAAACAAATTTCTAGTTGCACTACCAATTGCCAAATGTGATGTATCAAACTTCCTCGTTCTTCGATTTAATGACTTTGGTTATTCAAAGATGTCCACACACAATTGAAACTTGTTGTTCGAATGATTTAGTGAACATACTGTTGGAAAACATGTAGTAATGAGGTAGTGGAAGTGTGTGAATGGAAAGTGTAAGAAAAGGAAGGAAATAGTTAAAGGCAAAACTCCCACATTGGTAATATACTAGGAAAAGTTCCAATATATATACTATGGTAGTATAAGTACTAGTATGTTCTATTACCAATATTATGCGCCAAAGTCTACGCGTGGCGCGGGGGGTGCAAATCGTGGGATTTCGGCTTGGACTTGTGCATGGGCGCACGTCCTGCGGACACGAATGCAGCTCGGTTTCGGGGCTGGTCGTGCGAGTTCAGTTTTGCTAATTTTTAATATCCGGAATTAAATTTTGCAAACTGTTAAGCCTTTCCATCTTCCTGACTGTTCCATTCCATTTGCCTTCATTACAGATGAAGTAATGAGACGTTTTTCACTACTGGCTGCCTCTACATGTGCTCCTACAGCCCCTATATAAGCTGCTTCCTTCCTGATTCAGAGGCTGTACTACACACAACAGAAATATATACATACATTATCCTTTTCCTTATGCTATCAGAGAGTTCACCATATTTGGTTCTTAAGCAGTTGAAGGCTCTGTGCATCCTGTCTCTGCTAGCTGTTGTATCTGGAGACTAACACTCCGCTTCAACTCCAAGCACAATCTGGTGAGGGGTGAATTAGTCTTTAGGACAATCGTGTGGTACACAGGACTCAGCTTTTGTTTTTTCTGTTCTTTCGGTTTCTTGTTTCTAACCTTGTTTTGCAGATTGGAGTCTTATTCTGTCAAAGAAGCAGATTGTGTAACAATCTAAAGACTAACTCTATTCATACTGTGCTCGTTTCTGATTTGGTGCTCCAAATGCGAAACATTTCTATTCGATGATGAAATTAAACAACAACAACTAAATGCTTTTGTTACTTTGTTCTGTGTCAAGAATAGGAATTCATGTAGAGTAATCTGATAGATACTCAGGAATTCAATCAGTATATTGTTGTTGCGTATATATACTGAACATAAACATTTGTGGACTGATCCTTGTGTGATAGCCACTAAAAAGAGTAACAATATTACTCAACGTTTTCCTAAATTCGTTTCCATATAATTTGATACAAGTTTAACTTGTTCATTTGTTGTATTTCAGATATGGAACAAGGTGGAACTAGTGGTGTGAAAGAAACGCTCTGGTGCCAACGAAACCAACCGGTCTCTTCAACCGTAATGAGAAACCCGAGAAATTCAATGGCTTGAATTTTAAGAGGTGGCGAGAAAAGATGCGATTCTACCTCACTACTTTACGCCTAGTAAAGTTCCTTCTCGATGATCCGCCGCAACAACCGAGGATGAAACTCCGGATCAAGACTTTCTGCTTGCACCGAGAGTGAGTGGAAACAATCGACTATTTATGTAAACATTATATAATGAATCTGCTTACATGATAATTTGTACGATGTCTATCTTGAGAAAAAGATCGCTAAAGAGTTGTGGGAATCTTTGGACAAGAAGTACAAAGCGAAGATCATGCAGGAACCAAGAAGTTTGTTGTTGGGAGGTTTCGGACTATAAGATGGTGGACTCAAAACCACTCATGGAGCAAGTGGAAGAGTTCCAAAATACTCTATGAAATTCAAGCGAGAAAAAATGGAATTGAGTGAAACTTTCCAGGTTGCTGTATGATTGAGAAATTACCTCCTGGATGGAAAAGTTTCAAGGATTATCTCAAGCATAAGCGCAAGGAAATGAGTATGGAAGATCTCATGTCGATCACGTATTGAAGATGATAACAAGAAATCCGATAAGAGAGGAAACCCTACTAATCATCACCAAAGGCTAATCTGTGGAGCATTGACAAAGCTCTAAAAATAAGAAGTTTGGTAAAGGGTCAAAGACAGGACCAAAAGCTAAATTGGGTCCTAAGGGTGGCATATCAAAGCCAAAGTTTCAAGGGAAATGCTTCAATCGTGACAAGCTTGGTCACAAATCATTGAATGTAAGTTGCCAAAAAGAAGGCCAATGAAACAAATCTTGTACAAAGCATGGAGGATATGAATCATGTGCCATGGTGACTGAGGTCAATATGGTTGATGCAAATCAAAAGATATGGTATGTTGACACAGGAGCAACTAAGCATGTGTGCTCTAACAGGGAACTACTAGCTAATTTCCAGCCGGAGCAAGGAAATGAAAATGTATACATGGCAAACTCTGCAGCTGCTGCTATACTTGGAAAAGGAAATGTGCAACTGAAGATGACATCTGGAAAGACACTTACTTTGAAAGATGTCTTGTATGTTCCAGATTTGCGCAAGAACTTAGTGTCTGGTGTGCTTTTAAACAAGCATGGTTTTCGCTTAGTTTTAGAATCTGATAAGTTTACTCTGACAAAGAGTGGAATGTATGTTGGGAAGGGGTATGTTTGTGATGGTTTGGTTAAGCTCAATGTAATGGCTATTAAGCCAAAGAACGATGATAATAATAATAATGTGAGTGTTGCTTATGTTGTTGAGTCTCCTTATTTATGGCATGGTAGACTAGGACATGTTAACTACGATTCCTCACGTAGATTAATTAAAATGAACCACATCCCTAACTTTCCAATTGATAAAGAACATAAGTGTGGAACTTGTGTTGAAGCGAAATTAACGAGAACGCCTCACCCTAGTGTTGTGAGAAATACGCAGCCCACTTGATCTTATACATAGTGATGTGTGTGATTTTAAAATGATACAATCGAGAGGTGGAAATAATTATTTTATCACCTTTATTGATGATTGTACTAAGTATTGCTATGTTTACTTGTTAAAAGGCAAATATGAAGCAATAGACAAATTTAAAATCTTTGCAAAAGAAGTTGAAAATCAACATGGAAGGAAAATTAAAGCACTCCGTAGTGATAGAGGAGGTGAATATGTAGAACCCCTCAGTGAGTATTGTGCTGAAAATGGAATCATACACGAAAAGACTCCACCATATTCACCACAATCTAACGGAGTAGCGGAACGTAAAAATCGAACATTGAAAGAAATGATGAATTCAATGTTGGTAAGTTCAGAGTGCCGATAACTTGTGGGGGAAGTCATCTATCTAGCAATTATCTTTTAAATAAGATACCCCGAAAGAAACAAGATAAAACTCCTTATGAACTTTGGAAAGGTAAACCTCCTTCTTATAACTACCTAAGAGTGTGGGGGTGTTTGGCTAAGGTTTTGATACCCAAACCAAAAGCGGTAAAGATAGGATCAAATACCGTTGATTGTATTTTTATTGGATATGCAGAAAAATAGCAAAGGTTTATCGCTTTCTTGTGCATAAGTCGGATAATCCTGACGTGCGTAAAAATGCAATAATGGAATCTAGAGATGCCTCATTTTTTGAGAATATATTTCAAAGAAAGTTGAATGAACCGAGTTCATCTAAATGTGTTCATGTTCAAGGTGAAAATTCTGAACAAGTGAATGAGGATGATACTTCTGAGGTTGAGCCAAGAAGAAGTAAAAGGGCAAGGATTGAGAAGTCATTTGGTGATGATTTTCTGACATATATGATAGATATTGAGCCTCAAACCTACAATGAAGTCGTGACTTCTACCAAAGGTCCAATGTGGAAAGAAGCAATAAATAGTGAGATAAACTCTATATTGCAAAATCATACTTGGGAGTTAGTGGATCTACCTCCGGGTGTAAACCACTTGGATCAAGATGGATCTTTAAACGGAAATTGAAACCAGATGGATCCATTGACAAATACAAGGCCGATTGGTAATAAAAGGTTACTGATCAAAAGAAGGTCTTGATTATTTTGATACTTATTCTCCAAGATCTAGAATAACATCCATTATGATGGTACTTGCTATAATGCATTTAAGTAATTTGCAAGTACATCAAATGGATGTAAAGACGGCTTTCTTAAATGGAGATTTAGAAGAAGAAATCTACATGGAACAACTCAAGGGTTTTCTCTTTCTCCAGAAAAGAAAAGAAAGTGTGTAAGCTTGTTAAGTCCTTATATGGATTAAAGCAAGCACCAAAGCAAAGGGCATCTCAAATTTGATCAAGTTATGCTTGAAAAAGGGTTTAAAACCAATGAATGTGATAAGTGTATCTATGTGAAAGAAACAAATGATGGTTATGTCATTTTGTGTCTTTATGTTGATGATATGCTTATTGTTGGTAGTAATGATAAGATGATCAAATCTACCAAAGACATGTTAAGTGCTAAATTTGAGATGAAAGATATGGGCTTAATGAGGTAATTTTGGGAATCAAAGTTACTAGAACCATCGATGGTCTTAGCTTGAATCAATCGAGTTATGTTGATAAAATCTTGGAAAAGTTCAACAAAGATGATTCAAAGGAAGCTAGAACTCCAATAGATCCAAGTCACCTTTATACAAAAATAAAGGTGAAAGTGTATCTCAATTAGAGTATGCAAGGATTATTGGAAGTTTGATGTACTTAATGAGTTGTACTAGACCGGATATAGCTTTTGCAGCTTGGTAAGCTTAGTAGATACACCAAGAACTCCTGGTAATGATCATTGGAATGCTATAGTAAGGTTACTAAGATACTTAAGATATACTCGTAGCTATGGTATTCACTATGGAAGAGAGCCAACTGTTATTGAGGGTTATACTGATGCAAATTGGATTTCAAGTACTAAAGATTCGAAATCCACAAGTGGTTATGTGTTCACACTTGGAGGAGGAGCTATCTCTTGGAAATCCTCCAAACAAACTGTGATAACCAAGTCCACTATGGAATCCGAGTTTGTAGCATTGGATAAATGTGGAGAAGAGGCTGAATGGTTGCATCAATTCTTGGAGGATATCCCTCAATGGCCAAAACCTGTACCAGGTATTTGTATTTATTGTGACAATAAGTCTACAATAGACAGGGCACGGAATAAAATGTATGATGGTAGAAGTAGGCACATACGCCGAAGACATAATACCATCAAACAACTACTTACAACTGGTGTGATTTCTTTGGACTATGTAAGGTCTGAAGATAATCTTGCGGATCCGCTAACCAAAGGGTTAAATAGAGAAGTAGTTGAAAAATCATCGAGGGGAATGGGACTGAAGCCCATAGAATAAACTTTTGCAAAGGAAACCCAACCTAACTGACTGGAGATCCCAAGAAATAGGTTCAATGGGAAAACCTAAATGCCGAAGTAAGTGAGATCACTGTGGGGGTTTATCCCTCTCTCTCATTCCTATGATGAAAACAGTGAAGATAAGGATGAGCTTACACTTAAGCTCTTAATGATTTGTGTAATTAGAATAAAGAAATTCTAAATCACAAGATCACCTATGTAGGGAGAAGTGGGGCGCTCAAGGGGAATTGGAAAGGGCTCAATTCTTAGACCCCTATCGAACCAAAGCGGATTGCCATGGCCAAAATGGAATCACCCGCAAGAACTAAATGTTAAAGGGTAAATGTTTGTGGTAATATATGTTGTCGTTTACACCAACGGCTGAAAGTTCAAGGACATCGCGTCTACTATTCCGCCAGTAAGCTAAGCATATTTATCAAGGGAGGGTTCAAAGGGGACACTTACCGCTCCTATGCATTCATTTACCGCCCGAACTCTCTCGTTGTAATCTTAGAGTCAGTACTAGGTTTTCTCAATTTCCATTCATGTGGGGATTGTTGGAAAACATGTAGTAATGAGGTAGTGGAGGTGTGTGAATGGAAAGTGTAAGAAAAGGAAGGAAATAGTTAAAGGCAAAACTCCCACATTGGTAATATACTAGAAAAGTTCCAATATATATACTATGGTAGTATAAGTACTAGTATGTTCTATTACCAATATTATGCGCCAAAGTCTCGCGCGTGGCGCGGGGGTGCAAATCCGTGGGATTTCGGCTTGGACTTGTGCATGGGCGCACGTCCCGCGGACACGAATGCAAATTCGGTTTCGGGCTGGTCGTGCGAGTTCAGTTTTGCTAATTTTTAATATCCGGAATTAAATTTTGCAAACTGTTAAGCCTTTCCATCTTCCCCGATTGTTCCATTCCATTTGCCTTCATTCTGAGATGAAGTAATGAGACGTTTTTCACTACTGGCTGCCTCTACATGTGCTCTACTACACTCCTATATAAGTCGCTTCTTCCTTTCGTAGAGGTTGTACTACACACAACATAAATATATACATACATTATCCTTTTCCTTATGCTATCAGAGAGTTCACCATATTTGGTTCTTAAGCAGTTGAAGGCTCTATGCATCCTGTCTCTGCTAGCTGTTTGTATCCTGGGAGACTAACACTCCGCTTCAACTCCAAGCACAATCAAAGAGGGGTGAATTAGTCTTTAGGACACTGTGTGGTACACAGGACTCAGCTTTTGTTTTTTTTGTTCTTTCGGTTTCTTATTTCTAACCTTGTTTTGCAGATTGGAGTCTTATTCTGTCAAAGAAGCAGATTGTGTAACACATACTAGCAGGATTATTATCGGTGTTGATCTTCTTCACCCGGATTCTTTTCTCAGAAAATGATATCTAACACCAATATGCTCGGTTCTCTCATAATGAACATGGTCCTCATCCAAACATATTGCACTCAAACTGTCAAAATATACTTCAGCTTGATCTTGATGCAAACCTAGATCATTGACCAGCCCCTTTAAGCATATTCCCTCTTTAGCTGCTTCTGTCAGTGCCATATATTATGCTTCAGTAGTTGATAATGTCACTATTTCCTGTAAAGTTTCCTTCCAAACTACCACAGAACCACTCAATGTGAAGAATAACCAGTTACAGATCTTTTGTTGCCCACGTCTGTAGCATAATCAAAATCATAGTACCATGTGACACGACACTTAGTTTCGTTTCCATAAATGTGACCAACATTGGATGTACCCCTAAGGTACTTGAACATCTTCATCATAGCTTTACAGTGGTCCTTCCCAGGTTGAGCCATAAACCTGCTAATACCAGTGACTGCTTGTGCCCACCAGGCCTAGTCAGCACCATAACATACATCGACTTCCTACTACACAAGCGTAAGGGACTCTTGACATGTAATCCTTCTCCTCACCGATTGTGGAGTAGATGAAAATGTGGATATATAAGTATTTGGTGTCATTGGAGTATCTATAGGTTTGGCGGTTGACATGCCAAACCCGGACAATATCTTCTCTCGAATATAGTCTTTCGTGACAAGAACAACTTTTTCTCGATTCCTATCTCTGAGTGATGTGCGATCGACTTTAAACTACTAAGAAAGTAGCTATATGGATACGACACTTGTTAAATCCTCAAGGTCTGTTTCCCAAGCCACGGTTGTATCTTTTCTTCCACGCAATTCCTTATACTCTTATATGACGTCGGATATGCGTGGATTTTAGGATTTATTTTAAAATTACGTGCCGAACACAACGTTACGATTTATGGTCTCGGTTTCGAGAGCGGCGTTTTACTGAAATTTGGCCAGAAACGATAAAATAAAATGCTAGGATAAAATAGAATTATAAATATAAATAAAAATACGTAATTAATATTTTTATAGGTATAAATTCTACCTTCTTAATTAAACCAAACCTTTTAAAGAAAAAAACAGTTGAAGGAAGGCAAAAATTACTCAGCGTGCAACATGTGGCAGATTAATTCAACTACCATTGTTATGAATATCACGATTTTCAGGATCTTAAAAATAAAAAATAAAAATAAAACATCTAAAAAAATTATAAAAAAAAACAGGAGAGCAAATGTACATTGTCATTGGAACCATGAAATCAGCAATCCAAATGTGGAGATACATTTCTCCTCCACTGATGCTACCAGCTGCTGCTGCAAGCTCACGGATCTGTAGAACTACTTTTGTTACTGCTACTAGGCCTACAGAAAAGGTTATTTAATTAATTTATTCGTCACTTATTCCGCACAATTAGTAGGATTTTTTTTTTTTTTTTTTTGTTATGTTTTTTTCTTTGTCTTTTTGAAGTTTTGTTTCACTTTTTGCATTATTTTGTTTTTTCCTTGGATACCATGATCAGGTAATCAGGGGCCTCTGTTAAAGAAAAAGTACATAATTTTGTAGTTTAGAAAATCTCTAACCAAGATGAAATACATTAGATTCTCTAAGGAAAAAATTTACAGAATCTGAATAAATGCAGTAGATGTAAAGTAACTTTTATTGAATCAATTTTACGGTAAAAAAAAAAAATACAGTTTTTAAATTATTTATAGTATCTACTGCAAGTGCTTTTACAACCTTATTTTATTATATATATGATATAAAAATAATTACGAGCAATAAAAATTCAAAAAAAAAAAAAAATGAATTTACAGAATTAATAAACATTGTCCTTATGGAAAAGTATAGAAGTTGGACAAAGAGACGTGTGAGAAGATCAAAGAAGTAACAGAAACGGTTACAGAGGGAATCAAAGAAGTGAGGAAAACAGGCGAGTTTGTCAAAGAAACTGTCACTGCTGATGCTGGAAAGGTAAATTTCCCACAACCATTTGCTTTAGATATTCATGTACTCCTTTCGTTTTTTTAATCTGTGTGAATCTTGCATCTCCGACAATTAAAGAAAAACGGATGGAGTACTAATAATTCGACTATATATTCCCCTACACAATATTTCTTTTTCCTTTTTATAATTCGACTACCGACTCAAAAACACAAACCCCTACCGCAGGGGATCCATCCCCCATGTAAAGGCCAAAGCTATACATGACCAAGAATGAATGGATACGCAGGTACAGGATATACACGGATGTGGTTTTTTTTTTATAACAAAAATAAGATACGGGTATGGGAAACATTCGTGTAAATATTATGAATATAACTATCTGTTCCTAGGAGCGGTTGCAGGAATTTGAGGGAAACGGGTCGAAATTCGTCATATATATTTTTACCGACTAAACTTATTCTTATATTTTATATATATTTTATCTCAATATGGGCCAACACGAATCAACATATATAAATAAGCGAATTAGATTATATACACATATGACATAACCATGTGTTTATTAAAAAAATCACAATGTAATATTTTATTAGCAGATCACCGACCCGTCTATCTCCAAGGTGTAGCCCCGTGCATGTTCCTTCATGTTGTTAGTATTCCATCGTTTTAGACAACTTTCATTCATTATCTAACGGTATTTAAACATGGTTCTTCATTTATGAAATATGCATATATGATTCCCGTATCTAATTTTCGAAATTTAATAATTTGTCTTTAAGTGTGTATCCTAAGTATTCGATATATAAGTATCTTTGTCCGATACATATCGGATACGGACACGCTATCAAAACAGTAAGTATATATACATCGTATAACGTAATGAAGCTACTTCCATGTTGTGATGTATAGGTAGTCTCTACCATGGCGAAAAAGGCAGTTGAGATGGCAACAGAAGAACCAGAAGAAAAGGAGGAAGATGGGAATTGGGAAAAAGTTAAGCAAGTCGTACAAAAAGTGAAAGGAGATTGAGCATGATTCTTTAATTATTTATTTTGTTTGTTTCTACTTTTTCTAAATAAAGGAGACAATTCTCCAAAGAGAAAGTAGATCAGGATTTTTTTGTGTGTGTGTGGGGTTGGTTTGTCCTTATTTGAAAGAAAATTAAGCTGTTTTTACCGACAGTTTTTAGAAACAATAAAATACATAAAGTGGAGCATTAATTTAAGGGGAAAAAATATATCCTCCCGTACATTTGACGATCAAATGCAACAAAACACATTAAATGACGTCGTTTTGTGTATACAGGGCCGGCCCTCCCCTAAGGCATTCGAGACCCGGGTCTTGGCGCCCAATCATGTCGGGGCGCGTGTGCGTGTTTATTAAAGAAAAAAAAAATCGTGTAGATTTAATCCGATCCAACCTAAAAAAATATGTTAAATTTTTTTTTTGGTAGAGGCCCAAATTTGTTTTTATTCTAATTGATAAAGACCCTAATAAAAAAAAATTACTTGACCCAAAAAAAATAGATATATACAAACAAGTTTTATTAATTTTTTGCATATACGGATGTTAAAAATGCGATAAGTGTTGGAAAAAATGTAGTCTTAGGATTTGACAGAGAATTAGAAACTCTCAAGGCACGCTAATAACGTTGTCTTTTAAGAGATGTTTTGTCCAACACGATTTGTCACTAAGAGATCAAATGAAAATCTCTTTCGAGGATATGATAGGGTGTTTGATTCAAAAATGAAACACTTTGTTTGAATCAAACCCGAAACACTCAAAGTTTTTCTAATGATGTTGTCAAATTTATGGATTTTCGTCTTCATACTTATGTTTTTATAGGTTGCAAGTACTTATAAACGAATGGATGTACTCAGCACCGGATGAAAGCGTCTGCAACCCTTACACAAAATGGTAAGTACATATCGGTTTGAAAATGCGTGTATCTGAAAATGCATATCCCTTCAGGTCGAACCCCGTTTCTTTGCGATAACATTAATTCGTACGGCAACTCGTAGCAAACGATAACCAAAATATTTATTTATGAAAAAATATCTAACAATAAGTATGTTTTTAAAAAAAAAAAAAAAACAATTTCAACTAAAAGCCCCAATTCTGTCGGAAGAGCAGTGCTTGCGCCTATCATGCGTAGGCCGGCCTGTGTGTGTATAAACTATAAATAAAACGACGTTGTTTTGTTGTATTTTACCGAAGTGTATTGGAGGAGATCAAATTAAAGGGTGACACTATTTACAGGGCAAATGTGGATTCTGCAAGAACTATCATGTAATAAGACAAAGGTAGAATGTAAAAAAATTGCTCTGACAATACTAAAATATGCTCGGGCAATTTCAGGACCCTTAATTGAAGGGGTAATTGTGAAAACGCCGGTTTAATGGCACTATAAGGCATTTAATCCAATGATATGTTTTTTTGTCATTAAGGATAAAACGACTTGTCATTGTCTGAAAACATTATTTTTTTACTTAATAATAGAAAATTTGGATTTTTTTTATTAATTAAAATTTGATGAAATAAAGTACAAAAGGTGATCAAACGCGCCTTAAGAAAATCTATGATATCTCAGCTTGTAACCTCGCATCACTAAAATCTCTTAGCAGTAAAACATAAGGGGAAAATCTACAAACAGAAAAGAGTACGGTTGTTTAGTGCTAAATCAAATCAAAGAAAAAAACATCCTATCAAGGGACCCTAAACTAAGTTCTCAATCTGTTATTTTTTGTTCTTCCCAATATGAATCTCTTTCTTCTTTTTGATCTATTTGAGCATTGTTAAAAGCGTAGAACTAGTCTCAGCATTTCTTGTATTTATCTGTGGTGTAAGTTGTCCATCAATGTCATTTACAAGCTTTGTTTCGTCTTTTGTTCCTTGTGAAATATCCATCCTTTGAGTCCTTAATGGACAGCCCATCACTGGCTTCATCTTCATCATCTTTAGTGTCTTGTATGTTCTTAGCCAAAAGATTGATTTCAGAACTTTTTGTCCTCAAAAGATAGTGAGTGTAGCTGATGTGAGTCAACTTGTTGATGCATTTCACTATATTTTATCCTAATTTTGATACTCTTTTGAGCATATTTGTAGCATATTGAGTCAATTATCTCTTAGTTTTGTGATAGTATAACACATGTATATGTTATGTAAGTGTTTGTCTATTGTAGTGCACAGGTACCAAGCCCGAGAACCTTGAATGTAGTTTATATCGATATATTAACCGAAGTTTTGTTAGCGGGTTTACGCGTGGATTCTTGTGTATGTATATTGTAATGCATAGGTACCAAGCCCGAGAACCTTGAAGATTCGTGTCAATCCCAGGACCTTTATGCAAGAGAAGAGATATATTTTGTCACAAGAGGACAAAAAAAACACATTTATCAATGACACTTCAGCTGAAGATATAAAAATCATAGCTGCCGGGTTACAAACCAATGACCTTAAGGTTAGTGATAAAGCTTCTAACAAGTTT
Source organism: Gentiana macrophylla (assembly GCA_026214975.1). Lineage (NCBI taxonomy): Eukaryota > Viridiplantae > Streptophyta > Magnoliopsida > Gentianales > Gentianaceae > Gentiana > Gentiana macrophylla. The sequence continues at coordinate 96,075,119 of CM047810.1, forward strand.
GAGTGGGGTCCATGGACCCCACGCTTGCCCATGTAAATTCACACGGAAATTTGAGTGGGGTCCATAGACCCCACGCTTGCCCATGTGGGTCCATCACTAGCAATAGGCGTGCGCCCAACTGTATTACCGGCGAACACTAGCCTTCGGCAGATGCAATTTTAAAACGGCCAAACTTTTTCATTTGCAAAGAAATAAGAGAGAGGGAGAAGTATTGGTTTTTCTCTTCTTAGGAGAAATTGGATTTCATCAATTAATGGAGAACTCTTGGATCAGCATCATCATCCTCAACTCAACATCATTCACCATCGTCATCAACTCTGTGTTTCTTCATTGCATGCACCATTCTCAAGGCCGAGAACCTAGGTAGCACGGAGGCCGCGTGTCCCGTGTCGGACACGCACCGGACACGGACACGCGGGGGACACGCCGGACACACCACTGGACACGGTGTCGGACCGAATTGTATTTTTCAAAAAATTCAAACACGCGAGTCGGAACTCGGACACGCGAGTCAGACCTGGGACACGCATGTTTAGTTTTGGAGACGGTATTTCTTTTTTTTTTCTCTGACTCTAGATACAATAATTTATTCTGAATAAAAAACTCTTATTTATTTTTTAAAATAAAAGCTCTAATCCCCATGTGCTATGCCATGTGTTTTATAATGACCAAACCATACATATTTCTCTTGTTTGGTTTTATCATTCACTTTATGAAATTCATTGAAATGTGTTATTCTTTGTCGAAAGTGAAAACATTGATCATCTTCCTTTTTTTAAGCTCGTATAATATATAGCCGTAATTTGGGACGAACGTAGTACAATTTCATTTCTTGAGTTAACTAATGTCACATTGTAGGAGTATTTTGTGTATTTTGGGGTGACATGACATCTAACTCAAGAAAGCTAAGTATTTCATTTCTTGAGTTAACTAATGTCACATTAGATAAACCGGAGTTGGAATCCGTCTTTTGTCAGGATGTTGGAGATGATGTTGAACTATTCATCTATTGCAGTAGTATTTCATGTATTTTGTGTTTTTGGGTGACATCTAACTCATGAAAGCACTTTGGTTTTGAAAATTCTAACTATGATGTTTTGTATTTGAAGCCGTGGGATGAAAGCGTACTACCATGGAGCCCATGATTATATTTTTGGTTATTATGCTTGGGTTAAATTTATCATTCTAGTGCTTATAGTATTTGATAATTACCTTTTAGTCCTTATATTTTTAATAATTGCATACCAGTCCTTATACTTTTATTAATTACATTTTAGTCCTTATACTTTTAATATTTACATTTTGACCCCGCACCCGTATCTTATATTTTTTAAAACTTCCGTATCCCGGTGTCCGTATCCGCGTATCCGTGTCCATGTGTCCGTGTCCGTGCAACCTAGCCGAGAACTTCAAGGCAATCTTTAAGGGCTCTTGGAGCCATAAACCCCTAGTTTAGTTTAGCCTAGTTTTAAATGTAGATTAAGAAGATTCTTACCACAAGCTCTAGATGTTTTTTTGTGGTTGAAGTTGAAGTTTGCATGCATCTTGATGTGTATTAATTTTGGAAATAATTTTTTTTTTTTTAGGAAGGAAATAAAGTTAAGTGGTTTCCTAACTATTAAGAGAAAAATAATATTAATTTTGGAAACAAAAGTGGTTCCTTAATTATTGCAAAAATTAATATTAATTTCGAAAACAAAATTGGTTTTGTAATTATTAAGAGAAATTAATTAATATTGGAAACAAAAGTGCATATGTTTAATAGTATACTTACATTAAAAAAGAACTATATGTGTATTTCTGTTAGGATCAAGTGTTTACCGTTGTACTAAAACCAAATGGTAATAGTAAATGTAAAGAACTATAGGTGTATATTAGTAATATAACAATAAATGGACTCCGGAAGATCCGCCGGAGTGGAGATGCCCTCTAAAACATCACTTCTAATGGATTCCGGAAGAGCCTCCAAACCTGATCTCGTTTGAGGGAGGATATTAGAATATAATATTAAGAGATATGATGAATCTCAAAAAAAGAGATAAAGTTGCCATTGATGGGAATTATCTTAAAATAAAATATTAGTTATTTATTTTGAATTTAAATTACGTATAGATAATCATTTATTATTATTTTTTATTTTATTTTTAATTGTATTTATCTTTGAATTTTTCCTATATAAAGAGAAGTGATGTAATTATTTTTATTTAATCCAATAAAACATTAATGATATGTCTAAATAGTGCCGCCGCTACTGAGCCACCGGACAAATCCTATCTAGCCACCAGGTTGGATAAAATAAGATCCGCGCCATAGCATCCATGGCGACAATCGAGATGAGATCGCCAAGTTCGTGTCTCCGCTGAGGGCTTTCAAACTTTAGTTTAGGGGGCCGATCTGCGATCCACAAGAGGAGTCCATAAGAGACCACCCAAGCACTCGGAGGGAATAGCGGAGGACATGCAGACATGGCGAGGGACATGCGATCTTAACGACCACTTAGTCGCGCCGCCAAGATATTTTGTCGACTTGTCTTAAGCTTAAACCCTAATCTCCCCTCCTCCCTATAAAAGGAGGCTTTATGTAAAAGAAAGGGATGGACAAAAAATAATGAAGAGAACAAAACTTTGTCAAAATATTTACTCACTAGCTTTCATACACACCGCTGTATCACCGCCATGCACCACCGGCCTTTCGTCACTCAGACACACATTATAAGCCAGATATCCACTACATAAAACCACCGCTACACCCCCGTGATAATCTCTATATTATTAGTTGGCTCCGTTACCGGGAATGTAGCAAGCTTTCGGTCTTTCAGACTTGAAGATCGTCTAGAAAGCCTACGTACGGCGAGGTCGGAGATCGTCATCTTCAACGTTTCTTCAGACGCAACGAGGTCTTCTTGCTAAAAGGAGAAGTCTTGGAATCTATCTCAACGAAAGGAAAGACAAAAGAGGTAACTTTAACAAAAGCTTGCATGAAACTCACGAGTTAGCGTTTGAGAAATCACCTCTCTCACAGTGTTCTTCGCTCAAGTTCTTGTTTTTTATTAAGCTTTCAGAGTCTTGGGAGCCGTACGCTCATATTTGTGTTAAAAGGCCTGAGATATACCGAGCTTGCATTGAAGAAATCACCTATCTCGGTATCCTTAGGGTCCAGTATCACCACCTTACCAGAAAAGAGCCTAGTTATCGTCTTTTTTTTCTTGTCATTTGGAAGCCACTCTGTCAAAAGAAACCCCTTTGTTTCCCTGATAGTGCATGTGTTTTCAAGAGAAATAGGCATATAAAATTTCCGGGGTTTTTGCGTTACAATCATCACCCTTTTCCCTTGAAATTCATATTTCCGCCCACTACTTCATCTGAGCTGTCACTGTCCAAAAGATCTCCGTTTAGCTCCCCAAAAGTCAAATAAAGTACGAAGTAGTTGAGGGTGTCAGAAAAGATCAGGTTGTCAGAGCAGTCGGTGGTGACCAGATTAACGATCTTATCTCCAAGCAAAATCAGCTCGCACAAATTACGATGGCAGGAAGTAAGGGTTCACCATTAATACTGCAAACCCCGACTAAAGGGGGAGCGTCCAATCAACACCACACTGAGGGTGGAGGAGAGATATTTGATAATCCCACTGCAGATTAGGACATGTCGCAGAGAGAGGATCTAGCCGCTGGCGATGCCAGAAATGTCTTGAATCAGAAATCCAAATCTAAAGAGGCTGTTGCGGCTTTAGAAGAGGCCCGCAAGGAAAAAACTGCAATCGGGGCGACTAGACCACAAATAAGCCAAGAGGCGGTCCCAAAAGGATACCCGATTCCATGAGGACCCGAGGTCACGAGAAATGAGGGAATCGCCAAGTATGCCGAAACAATGTACTTGACCAATTCTCGGCTAGTAGCTCTTGGTCGGGCACCATTACCGTCCGAGCGCGATCCTCCTGGGCGCGAGGTCAACCACAGGGCGCCAGGCATGAGGCCGCCAAAGTCGGCTTCAAAGAATACAGGTTGAAGAGAGTGTTCAATCATCAAGCCGAAAGGGTCGCAGGGCAGATCGGGAGGCCGTTCAAACTTCGATTCAACCTGGTCACGAGAATAAAAAAGGGAAAATCAAGGAAAGAGGATCCATTCTCAAAAGGCTGGGAGAAAAAGAAAATGCTCCCGTCTTGAGCCGTCTAGGTCCCCCGAAAAGAGGTTTAACGCCCAGGCAAGAGGGGAGGGATGAACGAGATGCTCGTTTGATCATATGAGAAAAGCGATCCCAGCAGGAGGAATCACGAAACCATGTGGACTCAGAGTACATGTCTGAGCGGGCAGTTGAACCATCCCCGCCCAAGCGAGGAGTTCATCCCATCATGATCGAACAAATGGAAATAACGAGGAAAGAGATCGCAAAGCTGAAAAAGTTGAGGCCCACTGAAAAAGCCACCCCGATCTCTGGAATAGATGTACTCATCAAAAGAATCACAGAGACCCTGCCAACCAAGATGGAAATGTTAGGAAATCAACGCGGGAACGCAGCGGAATTCAAAAATTTGATTTCCTTTTTCCCAAGATCGACTTCGTTTAAGCAATAAACGAATAAACTATAGACGGCGGTTACCTTGGATGATCTAAAAGATCGACGCTTTGACCGTCTAAGGAGAGTAGTTCGACATGGAGCCGCCCAAGTGTTCGGCCTCTGCCGCCATCCACACGAAACAGACCGCGGAATCCCACCATGGATTGCTACCGAAAAGTTCCGATTGCTAGACCGAACCTTTTCTTCCCTCACAAACTCACTATAGGAAGCCCCTCTCTTTCTTACACAAGAACTATGAGTTCTTGCAATTTTTCACAAGAACAATTGCTCTTGGAAGAATGGTGTGTGAAGAGCTTGGCAAGCCCTCTTATTTATACTAGAGAGAGGCGCCCCTATTGCTTGGAGAGGAGGAGAAGAAAAATCTCTTTCCAATAAAATAAGGAAAAACAATTAATGTGATTGATTTATCTCTTTTAATTTAATATCTTATATTAAATGAATCCATAATTTATAATTCTCCAATATCTTATATTGAATGCAAATTATGTTATTACTATAAATCAATTTACATACATGTGTATATATCACATATATATATTATCACACATATAAATCCATTTATATATATAAACATATGCACCACTTAAATATGCATCCTTTGACACGTGAATGTACATACATACACAATTCACGCCAATATGTATATATATATATATATATATATATATATATATATATATATATATATATATATATATATATATATATATATTATATATATTAATATCTAATATTAATATATGGTAATACCATTAATTAAATTGCACAATCCAAGTGTATCTTATACACTCCAAAATTGCGCCACCTTTAGCCAATAAATTGGCATCCGGAATATTCTTTAATTAATATAATATTATTAATATCTTGTATTTAATTTATTCATAATAAATAAATACCACCATATTAATTTACCACTATAACCTTTATAGTCTCGAGATAAACTTTCCTTTTTTGGTTATCATCTATAACCACATTTTAATCCGGCTAGATGTTCATATGTGTGTGACCCGATAGGCTTCCGAATATGTTGGCCGTAGACACAAAGTGCAAATTACGAAATTGCCCTTCATGCCTAACGATCACGGGATAGCGTCAAAGCAACACACCGTGACCCCAATCATCGGAAGAGTCAAATGCAATGACTACTACCTTTCATGTGAAACAGTTACCGTGTAACTTACAATCTCATCGCTGTAATAATATCCATACGGTCGTACGTCGAGTGTCAAACATTAACGACCGTATCTTATAATCTGGATATCAAGCTCTCTCGAAGTAACTCATTTACTCCCACTTTGCAAAGATTCACGAGAGTAAGACATTCCTTATAAGAAGGCCATTTCGGATATTCGATCCCAATCATAGGATACGCGATTCCCGGACGACCAATCATGTATACTCCGCATGCTTCAGTATCATACCCAATCACTACCGCATGATCGCCCGTGGCTAGGGGAAACCTCAATAGTGTCAAAGCATGACAATCCACACCGTGATGCCATGAAGACTCGGTCAAAGGATAATTACACAACCGTCACATAGTGTGACACTTATCCGTAAAGTGGGTCGATCTAACGTCGCATTCTCAATACACGTCCACGTGCACGGTCCAAGTGTCTCTACACTTCGATAGAGCGAGATCTATCCCCGCCTTTAAAGACGAAAGACATCTAATACGTGCTAGTCTGCTTATACTATCAATGCCCTGTTTAATAGTACATCACCTAGAGACATTTAAGTATCAAACTTATTAAAGTGATTAGAGATCTCATCAACCATAATCGCCTATCATGGTTTCTCTATCACAAGATAATACTAAGGGCGTTATCATATAACAATTCATAATTGGTTCTTTAAAAGAACATATATATGACAACGAGAAAAGCCATTTAATATATGTATAAACATAAAGAAATAGTAGAAATGATCCGACCGGTCGGATCCGGTCCAACCCGATTGGGTTTAGGACATTATTCCAACAATCTCCCACTTGGCCTAAAACCAATCACTAGCACACACAAGACCAAGTTGAAACACAAGAATCTCATGCAATACTCGCAACCAGCCCTAGCCATAAACGGATCGCTATCCATGGGGACTCGGACTATCTTCATATCATGTTCCAAATGACCAAGTCAAAGGAACCGACTCAACACACACACGAATCTCGACGAGACCACTGGTCCTTGCTTCAAGCAATGAATCCACTTACTATATCGCCTATACTGAAAAAGTGGAAGAACCATTATAAGGTTCATGAATGAACCTTCTAGATCCATGTCTTTGCTCCCGCTAGCCTCTAAGGCACTTCTTGTGTTTTGGCCTAGTTGTAGAATTTACTGAGTGACCCATAGGCTAGAACATTTCCAGACTCAACTGTATCACTTAATCAAAGTGATTGCAAACCCAGAATGTAGCTCCCACTCGCCTTCATAAGACTCAGGATATACGTCTGTATATCTACGTTTATTTAATTCCAAGTTTCAATAAACTAGGAATTCTTCCTTAACTTGTTTTAAGGATATTCTCGACATTCACCAGATTTACTTTCATACTTTCTCATGACTATTCATGGACTATGAACATCCGGCATCTCCTATAAGATGGTTCCTATCGCAGTAGCGAAGGAAACCTTCCATAAGCATCATCATCTTTCACCTCATCTTTAGGACCAACGTCCTAACATAGATAGATCTTGCGATCTATGCTAAACTTCTTTTAGCATCACATCTATATAGGTAAACTATAATTTAACAGCAGTTAAATCCATTACTATAGATTCTTATTTCTAAAATAAGAACTGCTAATCCAAGTGTTTTCGTAAAGACCTTGAACTACCAAACATTAATTGACTGTGACATGGGGTGACAATTCTCGAGAGAGATATCCAATACCTTACTCAAAAATTGTAACACACTCCCACTATCCTTCTTGCACATTGGCATATCCTTCTTTTGACTAAATCAAACTCCTTTGATTATCTAACAAAGAAACCGTCTAGAGAAACTTGTTTGAGTCCATAAATGGATCTCGTGGGCTTACATATCATGTTGTCGTCTATGAACATCGAGTTGTCTGCCCAACGTCTTCAACACTATCCTATAGTCATGATACAAAGTTATAACAAGTATTATCTGAATAGAACTGGGCTCAGCCTTACGGGGACATTCCCTCTAGGTAAGACAGACTAGGTTCATAACCTGGTTGTCACTGATGGAAACTAATTCAGATATTATGGCTCCTGGCCATATCTCTCAATCTTGCCTTTTAAACATTCTTTCATAAGTCGTGAGATATACATTCATCAAGATGAACATACCAACAGCCCTTTTGGGCTTGAGGTTATCCACAGACTTCTGAACTTTTGTGTGCACTTTGAAAGGATCTACACCTCATCGCTATGTGGCGTCCGCTCACGTTCCTATGGTTGAATAACTCCTATGGTTCTCAAACTACCTTTGAGATCTAAATCTACTCCCACTGTTTCTTTTGGAAGAAACACTTCCTCTAGAAGACAACATGTTTGGAGACAAACATTTTGCTCCACGGACAAGTAAACAATATCCAGCGTACTTTGCTAAGATATTCCACAAAGTTGCATATGTCGTACTAGGCTCCAAGCCTTTCGACTTTGCTTATGACAACTTCAAATCATCGGTTAAGATAGAATCGATATTATCTTCTTCCATATCTAATATGGAATATATTCAACCTTTATTTTGGAACTAGGTTAAGCATAAGGGCACTTATCCCGAAGCGGGTAAGGATACTTCGCATGGCTTGCGTCCACACTTTTATCATATAAAGTGTTGTTTCCATTTCAGAGCACAATCTAATTGCGTATCCCAAAGATGGTATCCTTCAAGGAGAATCTTATTCCTTTCAGACGACTTACAAACACCCTTCGAGTATTAATTACTTCAGTCCAATTGAAGATTAATTCCTAAGTAGCTCATCAATCTCATATTCGTACTAGCTCGAACTTTTCGGGCTTTCCGAATTGTCGTACTTCAATAAGTACACTTGACTATTTCTAACAATAGTTATAGAGATTAACAAACAATTATTTGTAGCATTAATTGTCATAAGCCAACAAACATCGGTATGTTTAGGCTTTAGACAATTTTTCTAGATTTTTACAACCTTTTCATAAAAGGGTATTTCAGTCATCTTTGGATAAGATACGTATTACCCACATAATTCATAATCACATGGTTCAGACATCATCTAAATGACATTTGATTATACGTTTCTCTTCCAGAGAGTCGACATCTAGAACAACTACAAATATCAAAGATAACAGCCATACAAATATTTAGTCGAGATCTCATCACATATATCAACTATACAGTGACATCAATCTAGTATGTTAGATTCAGTGACCTTCCAACTTTATCGGAATAACATTTATTCTTTACAATTGAATATGTCTACTAAATCCTAACAAATAACTGAAAACATATTCTTCATAAGAACCGGAACATAATAACATTTATTTAGTTCCCTTATCAGTTTACTAGATCCAGAATATAGTAAGTGTCACAACGTTTGCTTCACCTTCCATATCTGTATTTAATCTTTCTAATTTAATCACACTCGTAAGATATCATATATCTAAGAGTTGACTTGAACTTAGATAGATTTATCTCAACTCACTTGCCTAGATTAGAAACTTCAATAAGTTCTTTATTTAAGCACATGCCCTAACTTTCCTTTTAATCCTTTAAGCACTTGAAAAATGTTTCTTATTGTAGTCTTCATAAGACTTAAGATAGATCACAAGAGCTATGTTTTCAACTTCCTTTCATAAAGGAAATCTAAAGTTTATTAAATAGTTTATTTAACCTTTTGAATCGTATTCAAAACATTGACTATTTAATTAACCTTAAGCAATGACAGGATTAAGTCGATACTTAAATCTTACAATTTTGAAAACAACCTTTCCAAAATTAGACGTGGTCATTTTTATCCAACGTTTGAATTAATTGTCATCGTATGACTGAATGATCATCTTGGATCGTATCCAATATATGACTAATTTCGTTGAAACTTATTTCAAATGATTTAATCATATCATGAGCTTCCGCTTTCATTAATAATTAAAGCCTTGGAGTACTCCATCAAATATGTAGCCTCCTTGTCTCTAACTACCATAACGGGATCTCTCGTGTCATTGCTTATTTTAAAAGGATTAAAATTACTCAACCATATTTGAGAACGTTTCTCAAAAGGTAACAGTCATAATTTGGTTTTACTAATCGAGAATAAAACATAAATATAAAATTTGCTAAAACTACAACATAAAAATAAAGATAAAAGAGTGTTGTTGTCTATACACGCAAAATCAAATATGGTCTTTGGGATTATGATTTTGCTCCCACTAGTCAACTACTCCCAATTGACTTTCAAGAATATTTCAAAATTTCTTTAGTGGCTGGAGATCCAATCTAGTTACCTTGATTCCCGGCGGGGGTCGATCACCAAAGTAAATTCGAAAGGTAGGTAACTCTTTACCATTCACATCTCTATGTGATTCTCAGTGGTTGACTAGTCAACTCTTTGGCGATACACATCACTATGTGTTAGTCAACCCTTGTCTCTAAAGTCGAGGCGGCCTGACGGTGGCCAATCACCGAAAGACTCTAGTCAAGTCATAACCCAATATTCACGAGATCTCATACGATCATATCTCAATAACGACGATATACCCGAGGTAGGTCAACTCCCGGCGGTGGTCGATCAGTTGGATCCGAACACAGGCTCTTCACCGTCGTTATAATATTGGGAGACAATATTTCGACTTGATTTTTGTTGTGGAAGTATTTATGTAAATTAATTCACTTAATTAATTTTAATTACGGTCTCATCAAATATATCTATCTCTATAGACATACATCCTACACATTTATCTAGATCGTGCCTAGTCATGCATCTATCGTATCATATAAAATAAATACAAGCACAAAATAAATAAATGCGTAAAGTAACCGGTATGATCATGGACTTTTCCTAGGTGCGGTTTCGAATACAAACTGACGAAACCGCGGGTCACAATCTAAGGGTAGCTGCAACCGCCAATAGGATCTTTAATGCTCCATTCTCCAATGGGATCTTCATTTTCGTCTTTCTTTGGTCTCCATCTTCTGCTCCATTCTTGTTACATTTAATTCTATCTAATAAAATAAATACACCCGCCGCACACGGGGGAAGCCAACGGGAATGGGATAAATGCAGAAAATAAACTAGGTCACGTTCTTCATAACGGCCTTGGTTAATTTTTTAAACCAACAGAAAAATTAAATCATTCACATCTATCCTATCGGTCGAGTCCATGATCAATCGGGGTCCATATAATCATATTATATCTACTATATCTATTCCATACAATAAAATCTTATGAAAAAGATAAAATTAAAAATTAACTACTTGCGTCTTAATTAATCAATTAACATTTAATCCATTAAATAATTTTATCTAATCAATTAACTAATTAACATTTAATTAATTAAATGATTTTAATCGAAATAAAATTAACGATTAATTTTAAATGATTTTAATTTTAATTTTAATTAATTAGAACTATTCTAAAATTAAATTAAAATTAAATCTCTCTTTGTTTCTTTCCTTTTGATTAAATAATCAAAAGGGATGTCGTTGGTTTCCTAAACCATGACACGACTAAACAACGAGATATCTATGCACAATAAATATCACGGGACGAAAAAGTCGAGCACATCGAATTAACGAAGAGTGGGTTCACCGAGAATCCATCACTCAACCTCGACTTAACGTATCGTGATTTGAATCTTGCATCTATCGACTAATCACAACTATGAACTACATTGAAACATAAAATACACATAACAAAATAATTTCTTTTCGTGTATCGTTTTACGAATCAAAATATATCATCTTTTAATTACGTGATTTAAACGATAAAATTAACTACGCAAAAAACACGCTCATTGCTTAAGCTCAAGCTCGCTCGATACCACCATTAGAAATCAACGCGGGAACGCAGCGAATTCAAAAATTTGATTTCCTTTTTCCCAAGATCGACTTCGTTTAAGCAATAAACGAATAAACTATGACGGCGGTTACCTTGGTTGATCTAAAAGATCGGCGCTTTGACCGTCTAAGGAGAGTAGTTCACATGGAGCCGCCAAGTGTTCGGCCTCTACCGCCATCCACACGAATGACCGCGGAATCCCACCATGGATTGCTACTTGAAAAGTTCCGATTGCTAGACCGGACCTTTTCTTCCCTCACAAACTCACTATAGAAGCCCCCTCTTTCTTACACAAGAACTATGAGTTCTTGCAATTTTTCACAAGAACAATTGCTCTTGGAAGAATGGTGTGTGAAGAGCTTGGCAAGCCCTCTTATTTATACTAGAGAGGCCCCTGTTGCTTGGAGAGGAGGAGAAGAAAAATCTCTTTCCAATAAAATAAGGAAAAACAATTAATGTGATTGATTTAACTCTTTTAATTTAATATCTTATATTAAATGAATCCATAATTTATAATTCTCCAATATCTTATATTGAATGCAAATTATGTTATTACTATAAATCAATTTACATGTGTATATATATATATCATATATATATATTCTCACACATATAAATCCATTTATATATATAAACATATGCACCACTTAAATATGCATCCTTTGACACGTGAATGTACATACATACACAATTCACGCCAATATGTATATATATATATATTTATATATATTAATATCTAATATTAATATATGGTAATACCATTAATTAAATTGCACAATCCAAGTGTATCTTATACACTCCAAAATTGCGCCACCTTTAGCCAATAAATTGGCATCCGGAATATTCTTTAATTAATATAATATTATTAATATCTTGTATTTAATTTATTCATAATAAATAAATACCACCATATTAATTTACCACTATAACCTTTATAGTATCGAGATAAACTTTCCTTATTTGGTTATCATCTATAACCACATTTTAATCCGGCTAGATGTTCATATGTGTGTGACCCGATAGGCTTCCGAATATGTTGGCCGTAGACACAAAGTGCAAATTACGAAATTGCCCTTCATGCCTAACGATCACGGGATAGCGTCTAGCAACACACACCGTGACCCCCATCATCGGAAGAGTCAAATGCAATGACTACTACCTTTTATGTGAAACAGTTACCGTGTAACTTACAATCCCATCGCTGTAATAATATCCATACGGTCGTACGTCGAGTGTCAAACATTAACGACCGTATCTTATAATCTGGATATCAAGCTCTCTCGAAGTAACTCATTTACTCCCACTTTGCAAAGATTCACGAGAGTAAGACATTCCTTATAAGAAGGCCATTTTGGATATTCGATCCCAATCATAGGATATGCGATTCCCGGACGACCAATCATGTATACTCCGCATGCTTCAATATCATACCCAATCACTACCGCATGATCGCCCGTGGCTGTGGAAACCTCAATAGTGTCAAAGCATGACAATCCACACCGTGATGCCATGAAGACTCCGGTCAAAAGGATAATTACACAACCGTCACATAGTGTGACACTTATCTGTGTAAGTGGGTCAGTCTAACGTACGCATTCTCTAATACACGTCCACGTACAGTCCAAGTGTCTCTACACTTCGATAGATGATAGGAACCAACTTTACTGTACATTTATGTACAGTTTAGCCCACGATTATCACATTTCTGGCATGATTCGGGTTAGTTTAGACCCTATTTGGAGTATGAAATGAGGTTTTTATTGCACGTCGAGTGACTGTCGGTTTTCCGTAAACTCGGCCTTATTTTAGTATTTTATACTCGTTTTCCCGAGCACCCGTAGTTTGCGGGGTTACACGTTTGCTTGTTGTTTCATATGGATGCAGGACTAGGGTGTCTCGAGAACCCGGAAGGCAAAGATTTATGATGAGAAGTATCATCAAGGTGCAAGAATGAGCCAAAGAAGGAGAAAAATGAAGAAAAGGAAGAAGATAATTGTTGCCCTCACCCTACGTTCACTTCAGCAGCATTTTGGCCTATGATGGAGGCATTTTCTGGTCCAGGTGTCTTGATGCAAGTTGTAGAGGATTGAAAGAGATTTCCAACGCATGTTGAATCACCTCATTTGGAGCCCTAGAAGTGAAGTTATGAGCAAATTACTGGAGCTGGGTTCTGGACTGGCGTCCAGGGTGCCTTTTTTGATGCAGAGAGTTGAGACTTCAAGTGGACGAGCGTCCGGAAAAGTGGACGGGCGTCCAGGATGTGCAAACGGGCGTCCAGAATGCCCAATTTGATTCAGAGAGTTGAGATCTTCAGTGGACGGGCGTCCAAGCGATTCAAAGCAGAACCAGTCACTTCATGGGCATTTTGGTCACACTTGGAGGCATTTTCAGGGAAAGTTGTCTTGATGAAAGTTGTAGAGAAATGAATCAGCTTTCCAATGCATCTTGAATCTTCTCATTTGGATCCCTATAAGTGAAGTTATGGTGGAAATACTGAAGGCCATTCTGACGAAAGTCCCACTCAAGAACAAGCTTCCATCTTCATGCAAAACTCAGGTGAAGCGGCGTCGAAGCCTCTGGATAGCGTCGAGAATGGCTGGACTGGCGTCCAGGCCAGTTTCTGCGCGTTTTTCTGCTCCACTTATAAATACTCCCTCATTCCAACCCTAATGGAACAACGGCCTTTTCAACTTCTCTTGGCGATTTTGGGCGATTTTCTTCGTCCCAAGGTGTTAGATAACGTGCTATATATCATTAGAATCGTCTTTCGATCCTCTCTTTGATTATACAACTTTTAGCTTCGATTTGTAACATTTCAAGTGACAAGATTTGTCCTTTTTGGAGCTCGAATTTGGTTCTTCAATTTGAATCGAAATGGGTATGTGTTCTTGTTGTTTTATTGTTGTTGTGATGCTTTTATCTTGTTTGTATAACATAGATTCGATTATGAGTAGCTAGATTCTTCGTATGGTTGAACTATGTGAAGGTGGGTGAAACACCATTAGAGAGACGAACCGGGAGGTAGTGTAGCGCGTAATTTAACGTTCTAATCGATAATTCACATCACGAAACTTGTTTTGATTGTTTTAATAGCTTTGAATGAGATTGACAACCTTTTTCATAGTTGCACACACGTTAGCTTATAAATGTATGTTGCGGCGACGTGTGGGAACGGGGTTTCGGGACCGTAGAAGTTTTGGGCTTGAAAGGTAGTCTGACACCTACCCGTGTACTAGATTGACGCCTAGTCATCAAGTTTAGTCCCAATACGGGGTTTGTCCTATGAGTTATTGTTAGAAGGCAAGGTAGAGTAAGGCACACTCCGGGGCAATCATTCTAATGGTAAAGTAATCCATTTGGATCGTAGTTCGCCATACTTCTATTAACTGTTTAGAATTCCGAGTAGTGTAATCTTTATTTTATGCAATAGTATAACTCCATATCTATCTTGTTGACCTGAACTGAGAAATAAGTCAACTGTGGTACTCAAAGCCAATCTCTGTGGGATCGACCTCGGACTCCTCAAGCACTATCCTACACTCTCGACCCGGTACACTGCCGGTTAGAGGGTAGATTCTGCTAAGGTTTCGAGTCTTTGTTTGACCGGACCATAGAAATTACGTCCATCAATAGACGAGATCTATCCCTGCCCTTAAAGACAGAAGACATCTAATACGTGCTAGTCTGTTTATACTATCAATGCCCTGCTTAATAGTACATCGACCTAGAGACATTTAAGTATCAAACTTATTAAAGTGATTAGAGATCTCATCAACAATAATCGCTTTATCATGGTTTCTCTATCACGCTTTTAATACTAAGGACGTTATCATATAACAATTCATAATTGGTTCTTTAAAAGAACATATATATGACAACAGAAAAGCCATTTAATATATGTATAAACATAAAGAAATAGTAGAAATGATCCGACCCGGTCGGATCCGGTCCAACCCGATTGGGTTTAGGACACTATTCCAACAGGAAAATGTTAGCTATCCCGGTTACAATTAATACAATGGGAATACTTGTCCGAATGACTGGCTCACTGCGTTCCAAGGTCGCATCACTTTAGCGACCCAAAACAGATCAGCCTGGTGCCCTGGTTGGTAGCGTGCAAGACATAGCCGCTTTTTGGGTCGGCGGGCTCCCTCGGAGTTCGGTTGAAAGCTGAGAGGATCTATCTGAAAAGTTTGTAAAAGAGTTTGAATCGGCGAGCAGGCCAAAGAAGACCATCGAGGACTTCTATGAGGTCCGCATGGGGGAAATGAATCAGGAAGAGGATACTATGAGTGGTTCGTCAAGGTCTACTATCAAACTAGGAACATCCCCGACGACGTAATCATTACTTGCTTTCTGATAGGAATAGGGAGGGGTCCAATGAAAATGGAGTTCAACCTACGGCCATCCAAATTAGGCCTGAGGGAGATGTTGGAAAGAGCAAGAATGATTGGACTGAGTGAGGCATCGCCTCCTTCTAGAAAGGCAAGATCCAAACCGGAGCACCACTCATAGAAAGAGGATCGTGGAGATGATCGCAAAGAGGAGCGAGGACGGGATGCGAATCAGGATCACGAAGTAAAGAAACCATAAAAGTTTAATGAAAACGATTTCACCCCGCTCAACACCAAGCCCTCGTAGATACTCTTCGAAATTAAGGAACATTTTGAGAGGCCAAGGCCCATGAAGGGCGGGCTTGATACTCATGATAGAACAAAGTGAGTACGACTACCATAAGGATCACGGTCGCTTGGTAGACGAATGTTTCACACTGAGGAAAGAGATAGATAGGCTGATTGAGGAAGGGCCCGCGGACAAATACAAGCGAGATAGAAATGTTGGTGCAAATAAAGGTCGACAACCTCGCATGTATTAGAAAAAGGTCCCAGTCATTCATGGAGACCTCCTAAGTAATAGCCAGCTGAAGTCACAGCTACACTCTATCAACACTCGTGGCTTCGAAAAACAAATCATCCTGGGAGAGTCGGAAAAAGGAATCATGTTCACCAAGAGTGAACTCACCACTGTAGAAGGCGTCATGGAAATACCGATAATTCTCAAAGTCAGAGTCAATGAGCAACACGAGGTCAATCGAGTCATGGTCGACACCGGGGTAGGCCGCGATGTAATTTATTTCGACTGTTTAAAACAAATTGGATTTGGAGAGGCCAAGCTGAAGCCCTACCTCGGGGTGTTAGAGGATTTCTCCAATGATACAGTAAGGGTCAAGGGCACGATTGACCTCAACATCACTATAGGCGATTACGAGCCTTTCCGAACCGAGGTAATAAATTTTCTGGTCGTTGATCTTCCTTTTTATTATAACATGATCTTGGGAATCCCGACCATGAATAAGTTCCAAATGATTGTATCTGTCCCGCACAAGGGTCAAATTTCATGTAGGAGATGATATCGGGGTCGCCATGAGTCGACCAGGATTTTTTCTTGAATACATGACAAAAAATAGGGCCGACTCCAAAAGACCCAGAATCGAAGAGTTCGGCGTGTTCTCACGTGGCATCAATATGATAGGAGAGGTTGCAAACAAAGTGGTAAAGGTTGAAACTCTACAGATCAGAGATCAGGCAGATTTCACAGCCGATGATGATCTAGTCGAGGTCGTCGTGAACGAAAAATATCCTGACCAGAAAATAAAGGTCGGCTCTCAGATGATGGAAATAGAAAAGGAAGATTTGGTCACGCTCCTGAAGGAGAATACGGATGCCTTCACCTGGGAAGTAACAGATATGAGAGGTGTGGAGCATGAGGTCGCGCTACACTATCTTGGCGTCGATCCCGACTTTAAACCAATCCAGCAAAAATGTGTCAGTTCTCTGAAGAGAAGGAGGTCGCCATCAAGGGCGAAGTTGGAAAACTGTTGGACGCGGGCATAATCAGGGAGTTACAGTATCCGACCTGGTTGGCCAACGTGGTAATGGTGAAGAAGCATAATGGAAAGTGGCGGATGTGCATCGACTTCACGGACCTAAATAAGTCCTGTCCGAAAGATCCCTACGCACTGCCGCGGATCGACAAAATGGTGGATGGGATCGCCGGTTTTGAGTTGCTGAGCTTCCTGGATGCCTATGCAGGCTGCCATCAAGTAAAAATGGCTGACTGCGACAATGAAATGACCGCTTTTCGGGCCACTGGAGGGATTTATATGAAATCATGCCTTTACTGGATATACAGAAACCCGAATCCGGATCCGATCCATAATTGAATCGTCAGATCTGATTCACAGCACCGATCGAGACACTCGATCATGCACAGCGGAAACTACGAATAAATTCGCACACGATTCTACCACAATTTGATTCGCATAATAAATTAACCTACAAGAAGGTTAGTAGATTTACCCCAACCGGAGAGAAATAGGCAATCGACCAAAGGGAGAAGCCGTGATCTTCCGGATTGTATCTCCAAACGACGACTGGTGGACGTCGATCCTCGCCGTAGAACCTCCTCGAATATGCTCCAAGAAAAACCCTAGGTTTTTCTTTTCTTAATGGCTAGAACGAGAAACTAATTTTTCTCTTCTTTTTTCTTAAGTGTGGCGCAATTATGTGTGTGTATTGTGCTAAGAGGAACTCTCTTTATATAGGAAAATAACTAGCCAAGAGAGTTGTCCTTTTCACACCACAATTACCTATTCCCACAAGGAAAAGATATTTGCCAAAAGATAAGAGATAATTCCCAAAAAATCAATCTCTTATTTTTCTATTAATTATCCAACAAATAGATAATTAATTAATTACACATGTGACGTAATCTAGGAAAATTTCTTTTCCTAATTTATCACTAAACATGGCGCCATTTTGCCATTATTTTTAATGGAAAATGTCTTTTCTATTTTGCATATTATTTACCAAATAAATAATATTTGCATATTCATTAAATAGACCAACTATTTAATTTATTCTTGAGGTTCCAAAATTACAAGAAAACACTCGCGTGTTAGGAGCCAACCCGGGGACCATGGACCTATAACCAGTAGCTACAATAAATTGAATAAAATATTCATCGAACAGAACATTTCTATCCAGCTTATTAATTTCGGAATTACGCCACCATAAATCTGAAATGGAACTCTATCGATTATAGATATAACTTATTCTCAAAATGTCGATTCGATAAGTGTCCATTGATATAATCATTACATACAGACTAACCCTCCATAGACTATCCGTAATGAAAATGGATTATTTCCGTAAACCTTCTTCAATACATCTTATCCTTATTTACCATTAACCCACTAGTGATCAATTAGTTCATAACCAATACAAACTCCCGGGATCGATCAGTTTCTAGGATTAATAATTAAGGAGATTGTCTTTCTATTTCCCAGAGGAAGGAATAGATTCCATATCTGTGAGACACACACTTCTCACTCATTCCGAATAGTGCCAACATGAAAGTGATTCGGACCGCGCCTCTAGCGATCCTTAACGAACACATCAAACCCTATCCTCAAACAAATAGGAGTATGCAATCACTTTAGGATTAAGGTTAATCCATATATGATCATCTTGTGATTTAACAAGATTTCTCAATCCGGATTCGATCCACAATTGGATCGTCGGATTTGATTCACGACACCGATCGAGACACTTTCGATGATGCACAAATGAATCTATGAATTAAATTCGCATGCGATTTTATCACGATTTTAATTCACATAATTAATTAACAATCTACAAGAAGGTTAGTAGATTTACCTCAACGGAAAGGAAGAAATAGTCGACCAAAGGAGATGCCGTAGTCTTTCGGATTGTATCTCTAGCGACGATGGTGGGCGTCGATCCTTGCCGTAGAACCTCCTCGAATATGCACACAAGAAAAACCCTAGTTTTTCTTCTTTCCAATGGCTAAGACAAGAAAACAAAATTTCTCACTTTTTCCAAAATAAAACTTGCGTCTTTTAACTCATAAATGGCGTTGATGTTCTGGTTCAATTTTGTGTTGGGAGAAACTCTTTTTTTAATAGGAAAATAACTAATAATTTGAGAATTTATCTTTTACACACAAATTTATCTTTTCCTTTTAGGAAAATAAAACCTTTATCCAATAGGAAAACAAATTTCCTATTTATCCAATAAGAAAACTAATTTCTTATTTATAATTATTTAACACATAAATAATTATATTATCCATAGTATAATTAATTAGGAGAAAATTTCTTTTCCCAAAACCAAAAAAAATGTGGTGCCATTTTTGATGCCTTTTGGGATAATAGAAAATGTCTTTTCTATATTACATATATTATTTACCAAATAATTAATATTGCATATTCATTAAATAGACCAACTATTTAATTTATTCTCAAGGTTCTATAAAACGAGAAATCGCTCGCGTGTTAGGAGCCAACCCGGGGACCATGGACCTATAACCAGTAGCTACAATAAATTAAATAAAATATTTATCGAACAGAATATTTCTATTCAATTCATTAATTCCGGAATTACGCCACCATAAATCTGAAACTGAACTCTATCGATTATAGATATAACTTATTCTCAAAACGTCGAGTCGAGTCGATTAGTGTCCATTGATATAATCATTACATATAAACTAACCCTCCATAGACTATCCGCAATGAAGCGGGATTATTTCCGTAAACCCTCTTCAATACATCTTCTCCTTATTTATCATTAACCCACTAGTGATCAATTAGTTCATAACCAATACAAACTCCGCGGATCAATCAGTTTCTAGGATCAACAAATAAGGGGATTGTCTTTCTACTTCCCGCAGGAAGGAATGGATTCCATATCTGTGAGACGCACACTTCTCACTGATTCCAGAATAGTGCCAACGTGAAAGTGATTCGGACCGCGCCTCTTAGCGATCCTTAATGAACACATCAAACCCTATCATGAAACCAGTAGGAGTATGCCATCACTTCAGGATTAAGGTTAATCCATATATGATCATCTTGTGACTTAATAAGATTTCTCAATCACGGAATTATATGAGAAACTCATATTAAATCGGTCCAGTCCTATATGACTACATCATATATAAATGCCCTACTTAGACAACCAATGTCGACGGTCCGGATAAGACGGTCACACCATAAAGTGTTCTGGCGTATTAATGGTGGTTTAATCAATAGACCCCAGACTTTGATTAAGTTCATCATGGAATAACATTTCAAGTGTATCACCATAAACTTAATCCTCATGTGTGACACACACAAAGTTATATGGCTACATATGATACGACTTGGGGTTTTCAGCAGTGTATTACTTATAAGCATGAAGCAAATAATAAGATGAGAATAAATCTGTCATTTTTTAATTATAAAAACAATTACAGAAATTGTCTTTCGGACGCTACTTCCAACAGCCTTTTGGTCTGAAGAATGCATGCTCGACGTATCAGAGGATGGTAAACCGGGTCTTCAGTTCGCAGATAGGCAGAAATATGGAAGCATACATCGATGATATGGTCGTCAAGTCGGGTCGTCATAATCATTTGGCCGATCTGAAGGAAACCCTCATGAACGTTAAGAGGCACTCAATGAAGCTTAACCCCACCAAATGCACTTTTGGGGTCTAGGCGGGCAAATTTTTTGGCTTCATGGTAAGTCGAAGGGGGATCGAGGCAAACCCTGAGAAAATCGAGGCTTTGATAAACATGAGCGAACCGACCACAATCAAAGAGGTACAAAGGCTGAACGGGAGGATAATTGCTCTGGGGAGATTCATCTCCAGAAACGAGATTCAATGCTACATTCATTGCGCCGTTATCGAGAAGTTCAAAAGCCTGCCAATGAACTGTCCAATCAAATCATAACTTTCCGCCTCCCAACATTCATTGTCTTTTCACCTATTGTTTAAACTAATTCAAGCCAAGCTCACCATTTAGTTTTAATTCTTTTCTGAAGAGAATTAATAATTTTCAAATGAAGTTCGTGTTTCAAGACATGGACTTCTACATCAAGGCACATAGCCACTCAGTGTGTCCTTGATTTTGGTGGAGTTTGTTGCCTTGAAGTTGTCAGATTTAATTTTTTTTCCGTTGGTCGATTCTAATAATGTGGATCTTGACCCCCTCCAATACATCTGACCGTCAATTGCAACATTACATATAAAACGACGTTGTTTTATGTACACATAAAACAACATCACTTTATGTATCTTTTACACATAATGGTCAAGTGCATTGGATGAGATCTTTTTCCCTTACTATGCATGTTCCTAAAGTCAATAGAGACATACCTTCACTTGATGAACCAATTTATGATCTTTGACACATCACTAATGCGCTCTTTTAAAGGATCATTATTGTGTTTTCTTTTCTTTTTTCCGTTCTCATTATTTTGTCTGCAATCATTCCGTGCATTATGCATGGATTTTTTACTAGTAAAGACACGTACATAATGATTTCTCATCGATTAGCTACATTTTCATTGATGAAATAATAAATAATTTAGATTGATAAAATATTCAAAACTCGTTAGAACATTAAGTTATGAGAAAGATACCACAACATAACATCAACTTTTTAAAAGACAATCTTGCACCATAGGATCTTACTTTCAAGAGAATAAAAGTCAATCAGAAAATGAGTCTCAACTCATTTTTAATGAATCCTCTTCAGGATTCAATGCCAGGGTTATGATTCAACAAGAATTGTTAACCAAGATTAAAGCCTCTAAATTAGAGCTTAAGAAAGAAAGGTCTTTAGCATGCCCAGTATCCTAAGTAGTGTCTTAAGAAGAGAAAACAAAATTTATTATTTTGTTAGTACTCAGGAACTCCATGTCGACATTAAAGATGTCTCAGGAGCTGTATATTTACCTCTTATCACTTGACAAGGGATAAATAAAAATCTTCTTAAGATAAAAGAAGAATTTAGATCTAAAATTAGTATGGTTCATCTTGGAGCCATAAATTTTTTAATAAAATCTGAATTCCAAGAAGGCATTAATACGCCTATTAAACTAGCATTAATCGACAATAGAATTAATTATAGAAAAGATTGTGTACTAGGTGCAGCCAAAGGAAACCTAGCCTACAATAAATTTATGTTTGCTGTATATCCTAAGTTTGGACTTAGTATAGAAAGCAAAAATTTAGACAAAGTATTATCACTCATACATCATTTCGAACGAGATGATTTGATGAATGAAGGCGATAAACCTTTTAGTATAACTTATTTAGTAAGTTATGCCTTAACCAATAGTCATCATAGTATTGACTATAGAAAAACAGAATACATCGAATTAGACGATGTCTTCTCCGAAATCGGAACTATACAAGAAAATAATTTTTCTGATATAGATTCCAATAATAATTCTTGGGCAATTGATATTTCTAAAGAAAAGAAAATATTAGGATCTAAAGAAGCTCCTACTATTAGGGGAACTAGATTCGAGATTGGAGAATCTTCTGCTAGAAGAAGTTTTAGTTTAGCCCCTAAGATTACTAGAGATAATATCTCTAATAAAGGATCAGAATCTATGCGAAGATCTGATACTGAATTATTAATCTCTATCTCAGATAGTGATATACCTAACCCGTAACAGGACACTGTTCCCACGAATTGGGCCTGTCAACCCGGCCCAATACAAATATTATGGGCCTCGTCGATGTGGCCACACCCACTTATAGCAAGCTGGTCGCCAGATCCTAGCCGCCTTCCTGTCCGCCACTTCTAAACCGGACATATCTCCATCATATGGTTTCCTATCCTAATCGTCAAGGCAAGATCGTACCCGCTGCTCGCCATCACCGCGCTATCATCGCCACGGACGGCGCATGCGGGCGCCTGGCATGACTATTTACATGATTCAGTGCATACAGATATTTCTTTAAGATACTTATGGCACTTGTATAAGTTATTTCTTATTATATCATTATATCATTAGTTTGTCTAATCGTGAATGTGTGACCCGACTTGCTTGTCTATAAATAGAGGATCATATGTAACAAAGAAAAGGAGGAAAAGAATAAATACACACACGCCCAAACTCTGCCATTTTGCCGCTAACCACCGGCCCAATCTCTTGTTATTTATTTTATGCTTATTCCGCCACCTTGTTCTAAATAACCACCTTACCCTCTCCGGAGGAATCATCCATAACAGCCTTATATCCTCAAGATTGACACTGTTACCGCAAAACTGATATTCCACGCAACATCAGATGGCTCCGTTACCGGGAAAAGCATCAATATCATTCTCATCAAGATCATTTGCTCCACCGCAAGAGTGATCTCACGGCGGCGACAAGGTTGGACAAGCATTCAGATCGTCACAGCCAGAAAGAACTCCTTCATCATCATCATCACATGCAAACTCGCACTCGAGTCCATCTATAAACGTAAAGGTTGGTTAAATCTCTAGCTCAGCTCTTAATCATCAAAATTCGAAAGAACAAGAGCCCTTAAACGATCGCCTTACTCCCAAATATACCAAATTTAAAATCGTCAAAACTACTAGCCAAATATCCCCATTTCGCACATACCCTAAAACTCTTCTAAAAATGGTTGGAGGAAAAGCTATAAACCCTACCACCCAATAAACAAATTCACGTAACCCCATGAAGAAGTGGAGGAGAAAACCGAAAGGTGATATCTTCCTGGGGTGGTGCTTGGAGGATATCACGCCGGACATGAGGATTTCATACAGAAAAAACTCGTGCCCGCCAGATTGCGTGAGAGAATTTGGCGGGAACTTCGCTTTGAATGTTACAAGAGCGAGATAAGGCATCCGTACCTCCAAATTCGAATAGATTAGCCTGCAGTACATATGGAGTATGTAGAGGAGATGCGGTTGGGAAATGTGCTTAATCGCCGAAGGGCTTCCACCTCACCTATCCGAAAATTCAAATCTCCCCAACCCGCACGATTCGAAAATCAACTAACAATGGCTCCCCAAAAACTCAAGCTCAAAGAAATGAAAACACAGGAGCGATCATGCGACGTCGCGAAAGAGATCGCTTTTGTTCGATCAGGGCCCACGGTCGACGACGCATGATGCGACTCCGGGACACAAAAAATAATCGGTCGGTTTACACTCGCATAGAGGCGGGGGATTCTCGAGATAAAGGGGGTTATCGCGGCGAACCTACCCATTCCGAGGATAAGAAAGAGTTGGGGGTAATGAAAAAGCGAGATAGAGGAATTACAAATACAAGGCCAAAGGAACAAAGGTCGTTCCCACCTGGGAACAAGTGTGCTTCATCCTGATATCTTGAAAGAAGCGCCGCGAGGGGGAACGCATTATCCCAACTTTACCAATTATCATGGGATAACAGATCCATTGGATCGCTATCCGCTTTTCAAAGCGAGGATCGGTTTGTGTACGCTTAGCGAGGATGCATGGTGCATTGCTTTTGTGGGGTCTATGCGAGATAGAGCCGCATCATGGATTCGAGGTCTACCTCGGCCTCGGTTACATCATGGGGCGACCTCATTAACAAGTTCATAAGCGGAGTTCCGATCGGTGGGGGACACCAAAAACGCACATTGATCTGTATGATGAGGTCCGTCGAGGCGAAAACGAGGAACTCGCGGCTACTACGGCGATTCTATAAAGTTTATGAGCTAACGAGAGGCCTGGCGGATAACGTCGTGATGAGCGGCTTCAAATGGGGTTGGGTCCGGGTACCAAATCATTCTTCGCTAACCCCACCAACGAACTTGCAAGAGATGTTGAGCTCAACAAGGAAGTACGTCGCGACAGCGGGTAATGAGGGAGCGTCTTCCTTGGGTAAAAATAGGCAGAGGGCTGAGCGCAGTCCGACGAAAGACACCCGCAGAGGTAATGAACGGGACATCAAGAAACCCGGTAAGTTCAAAGAGGAGCGTTTTACCCCTATCAACATCTCCTACACGCAAATGCTAAATGAGGTTCGAGATGAAGTACCCGAGCCTTATCCCATGGTCACGGACTCACGCCGCGACGCTAGCAAATTCTGTGGATACCACCAGGATAAGGTCACACGACCGAGGAATGCATCTGATTTAAACGAGCGGTGGAAAAATTACTTGCTCGTGGACAGCACGACGGATACAAACAAAACGCAGGGGGGTCAGATAGGCGGAATCAACAGACCCGCCAGTTTGATCGGAGTATAAGGATGATAACCGAGACTCCGCCCAGCAACAATCAGATTAAGAGTCGCATTGACTCAATTAACAAACATGCGGAAAAACCCACTTGCTTTTGCGAGGAAACGAGCCCATTGGTTTTACTCGAAGTGAGTTAGTGACTTCGACTAGCGCTGAGGACATGTGCTTGTGTGTATCAGCGGTTATCAACCGGGCCTGCGTAAAACGGGTGATGATCGACACGGGAGCTTGCCGTGACATTCTATACTACAGTTGCTTCAGAGAGTTGGGATTCGGCGATTCCAGTCTGAGGCCGCATAATGGCACCCTTGAGGGGTTTACAAATCACAAAGTAAGTGTCAAGGGGGCCATCGATTTAGACGTACAAATGGGCGATTATGCGCCTTTTAAAACAGAAAAGGTCGTTTTCTTGGTGGTCGACCTACAGTCCAACTACAATATGATCTTAGGGACACCGGCCCTACGACAATTTCAGATGGTAGTTTCCATCCCTCATCAGCGGGCAAAGTTTTATGTTGGCAATCAGATTGGAACGTCTATCAACGAGCCCGCAGCAGTCCTCAATTATATACGAGAAATGAGGACTGAGGCTAAGAGACCACGGATCGAGGTGACGGAGGTTGAAAGAATGGTCAGCATGATCAGGAGTGTGGGCAAGCAAGCGCCTAGCGGGTTGGAATGTGAAACGCTACAAGTCAGGGATGAGCCCGATTTCACTGCTGAAGATGAACTAGTAGAGATAGTCATCAACGAGGAGTACCCTGAGCAAAAGATTAAATTTGGGGCTAGATTAAGCTCTGCTTTGAAGAGAAGAGCCGTAAAGCCGCTAAAAGAAAACTTGAGTGCCTTTGCATGGATTGTCACAGAGATATGCGAGGGTCCAGGTCGAGGTCGCCCTCATCATCTCGGCGTGGATTCGATTATCAAGCCGATACAACAGCCGAGCACGCCGCTTTAGTCGCGAAAGAGGCATTTGTAAAAGATAGAGGTACGAAAGCTTCTTGAAGCGGAGTATCATAAAGGAGCTTGCTTATCCTACCTGGCTCGCAAATGTGGTAATGGTCAAGAAGCATAACGGCAAGTGGAGGATGTGCGTGGACTTCACCGATCTCAACAAAGCTTGTCCCAAAGATCCTTATCAACTCCCACGAATAGATAGATTGGTGGATTCGATTTACGGCTTTGAGGTGTTGAGCTTCTTGGGCGCATACTCGGGGTATCATCAGTGCGGATGGCTGAATCCGACAAAGAAATGACCGCCTTGAGTCTGCTGGGGGCCTTTATTACTATGAGATGATGCCGTTTGGGTTGAAAACGCTGGTTCGACGTATCGGCGGATGGTCAACCAAGTTTTCACCTCATGATTGGAAGGAATATGGAGGCTTATATAGATGACATGGTGGTGAAGTCGGCGGGACGGGGCCACGTCGACGATCTTCGAAAACTCTCAACAATGTCAAAAACACTCTATGAAACTCAACCCAAAGAAAGTGTACATTTGGGGTTCGAAAGGGCAAGTTTCTGGGTTTTATGGTTAGCCGTCGCGGCATCGAGGCAAACCCAGAAAAGATACAAGCTCTCCTCGATATGAAAGAGCCCACAACGATCAAGGAAGTTCAAAGGCTAAATGGCCGCATTATCGCACTTGGTCGCTTCATAGCAAAGTCAGCTGAAAAGTGTCTTCCCTTCTTTAAAATTCTGAAAGGAAACAAGACATTTTCGTGGGGCGTGGAATGTTCGCAAGCTTTTCAAGCCCTGAAAGAGTATCTGGGCAAGCCACCTCTCTTAGTCAGCCCGGCGGTAGGGGATGTGTTATTTTTGTATCTAGCGGCTTCAGATTGGGCTGTCGCCGCCGTTCTTGTAAAAGAGGCTGGAACCCTCCAAAATCCCGTATTTTATGTAAGTAAAGCTCTCAGTCCGGTAGAGAGCCGCTATTTTAACATTGAAAAATTAGCTTACTCTCTTGTTATTGCTGCCCGCAAACTCAGGGGCTACTTCACATCCCATACAATAATTGTTTTAACAGACAGTCCGATACGACAAATTTTGCACAAGCCGGACCTTTCAGGTCGCCTCCTCAGATGGGCAATCGAAATTACCGAATTTGATATCCAATATCAGCCTAGGAAGGCAATCAAGGGGCAAACCTTGCCAGACTTCATCGTAGAAACAAGTTTTAACTCGCCACGACCAAACTCGCCTATGACAATCGGACCCGCAGAGGTCAAAAACAGACCAGAGCAATGTTGGCTGTTGTACGTCGACGGAGCATCGAGTCGGAATGGTTGTGGAGCAGGAGTCATCTTAATGGAGCCAGGCACTACAGAGGAGATCGAAAAGGCTTTAAGGTTTGAGTTTGCCGCCACGAATAATCAGGCCGAGTATGAAGCAGTCATAGCGGGGCTCAAACTTGCAAAGGAGTTAAACGTGGAGAATGTGGAGGTTTATTGTGACTCTCAGCTTATCGTCAAACAAATCTCGGGGGATTATGACACGCATTGTGATATTCTCGAAAAATACGGCAAAGTTGTCCAAAAGCTAGCAACGGGTTTTCAATATTGCGAATTTATCAGAATCAAAAGAGAGGACAATGAGCGAGCAGACTACTTATCAAAACTCTCTTTGGAGGAGGAGCTCGCGGATCCTTCCATCATGATCGAATATTTAGCAACGCCCGCAATCGAAGCAGCGGAAATTATGAATATAGATACATCACCTGTGGTCGCATGTTGGATAGATGAGATACAAGCATACATCGAAACGGGCATTTTGCCCGATGAGGCGGACAAATCACGCACCCTCAGAAGAAGAGCTGCGAGGTATGTCATCATTAGCGGAGTTCTTTATAGAAGGTCGGCTACAAAGCCCTTTACGGTGTGTTCGACAAGAGGAAAGCTCGGCGATTCTAAACGAAGCTTCACCAAGGTGTGTCGCGGAGGACATCCAAAGAAGCCGCGCTCTCGGCACAAAAAGTTTTAACCGCCGGGTATTCTCGCCAAGTATTCTTAAAGACTCGAGAAGCTAGTCGGGGAATGTCCGAATGTCGAAGCATGCGGATATCCCCGATTACCATCTGCTGAGCGAGCATTGTGGTCGCACCTTGGCCTTTCGACATGTGGGGACTCGATCTAATCGGACCTTTTCCATCGTGAAAGAGGCGGATGCAAAGTTATCATAGTAGCCGTCGATTATTTTACAAAGTGGATTGAGGCAAAACCTATGGTTAAGATGATCGCAAAAGCGGCGGTGGTACTTTTACATGATCAAATTTTCTCTCGCTTTGGCGTTCAGCGGCGGTGGTGTCGAACCACGGTCCACGCCAGATCGGAATTTTCAAACCTTTGTGCGAGAATTCAAGGTAAAGCATTGGCAATCATCAGAGCATACCCACAGGGTAACGGTCAAGTCGAGGCCGGCAACAAGCAAGTAATTAAGATGCTAAAGAAAAGTGTGGATGATAAAGCAAAAGCGGGAGGGTGGGTAGATTTAGTTGCCCGCCATCTTATGGTCTCTCCGCACCACCATCAAGACACCAACGGGTGAAACTCCTTTTGCTTTAACTTATGGATCGGAGGCAATGAGTCCAGTCGAGATGGCCCTGCCAAGCATCAGGGTCGCTCTTTACGACCCCAAAGATAACGTGTTGAATAAACAAATCGATCTCGATTTGGTAGAAGAAAAAAGAGTAATGGCTTATCAGCGGTTATTAAATTACAAGCAAGTAGCGAAGAGAGAGCATGATAAACGTATCCGCGACCACTCGTTCAAAGTGGGGGATTTCGTTCTTCGCAATAGGAAAGCAACGGGCATGGAACCTGATAAGGGTAAACTTACAGCGAACTGGGAAGGACCTTATCAGGTGGCAAAGGAGATCAAAAAAGGAACCTATGTACTGAAGAATCCTGAAGGTTACGAGCTCAACAGGCCTTGGCATGCGGATAATCTTAAGAGATACTATATGTAATAATCGGATAGGGTTATGGCCATCCTCTTGTCTACGATAAAGAGCGTCTAGGCTTTCTTTGTAAATTTTTATCATCTAGCGGGGTGATCAAAATTTTATAAATCCAATTTTACATCCTTCCTCATACAGCATTTTACTCAGGCAGGGAATTTTTAAGCAAAGGTCTCGGTTTCCCCTCAACCTTTGTCAAAAAGTGGGGGCAATATGAGGAATTTTTTCAATAAACGCCACGCCGCCAAATCTCATATCAAACAGGGGGCCACCCTCCAGAAATTTAATTTCAAAAAGCAGTATCTTTGACATCAGATTTAGAAGCGCGAGTAACGACTGAACAATTGACTTAGATAAGATTCAAGGGGGCACAAATTGAAATACACCAAATGCTTGAATCTTATCTAACCTTGAGGGGATTGATCGGACTCAATTACAATAACAGAGGCGAACAAGCAAATATGGTGACAGAAAGCAAACTTCAATATACTGATTGCAAATGGAAAAATGAGGAGTTATGCGGAAAAGTAAAAATAAATTGCAAATTACAAATCAAGTGAAGGCAAAGTCAAATCGAAATTTACAAGCGGATCGGGACAAAAGCAAAGCTAAGCTCATCCAGGCGGTTGTCTTCATTTTGGATATTGGCGAGTGAAGGGAGGAGTGGAGTAGCACATCGACTTCGACTCGAGAGGAAAACAGGCGTTGTGGCATCCTCGATCGGCACAAGAAAGGGGGGGTGGCGCTTCAAAGCGATCTGATCTTGATTCGCTCCTGAGTTTCCCCACCATCTCCACCTTCAGCGTCGACCGGTTCGAGCTCGCGACGAACTAACTCCCTCTACAACCCGAGGAGCGACCCAATCAGGAGCAAGCTTTGGAGCATAGGCCTCAAGCTCCTTATCCGAATAAGGAATACGCGCATGGAAAGCCCTTAGTTCCTCATCAAAGGGTGTGTGAGAATCCGGTCCTCGCAAAGTTTCAAAGATCTGGATCCTCACTACCCCGGGCCCATAAACAGCGGGCAATATGATAGCCGCCCTGGTCGAAGCCCATAACAAAACTGTCGTCAACTTCGTCGCTCTTATCGGCCATCTTCTGATTCATAACGGCGAGTGCCTGATGAGCATCGTCGCATTTAGCTTGAAGTCGCTCCATCAAATCGGATAACTCTTGAGCTCTGCCACGCTCCCATGCAAGCTCCTCCGATCGGGCGGCGTTCTCGCCACCCTCTATCCGCATTTTGTCGCCGCCGCGCCGAA
The DNA here is from genome assembly GCA_026214975.1 of Gentiana macrophylla. Lineage (NCBI taxonomy): Eukaryota > Viridiplantae > Streptophyta > Magnoliopsida > Gentianales > Gentianaceae > Gentiana > Gentiana macrophylla. The sequence goes on from CM047810.1 coordinate 96,105,999, forward strand.
GTCTCATCGACCTCTGCCCTGATTTATCGACCGTCATCGCGCTTTATCGGCCGCTACCCGCGCTTTGCGCTCTGAGCAAACACCCTCCAGCGCTTTCTTCTCTGCGGTCAGCTGCTTCACCTTGTCCTTCTCAGATTCCAACTCGCCGTGAAGCTGCGCCATTGTGTCATGAGACTTCTCCAATGCTTTCTTGGACTCGTCCGCCGCTTTAGCGCTATCAGCACTCAGGGATATGGTCTCGATATGGTCATTTATGAACTGGGCCAACCCGGTGCCGAACTGAAAGGAAAGAGATGTGCGAGGTCAATACCAACTTGGAAAAATAAAGCAAAAGACAAATATGGTAAAGCAAGGAAAACTTTACCGTGCTCATAACGGTGCCGAACAGACCCCACAAATCTTCGGCGTTGGGAACAAAAGCACGGCGAGGTGTGGTTTGGTCCGCCAGGACAACCCTATCCGCGATCCCGCGGCCGATCTCCAAGTTAACATTTGGGGGCAGGCCCCACTTCAAGTGCTTTAGGGGAGGAACATCTGCGATCCCCTTTGAAATTGCTTTCGCCATCGAAATGTTGAGGGGTTGGCCCATAAACCCCTCATCCAACCAGACGGTTTGGGAAGCCCGCCCACCAACGGGCACGCGTTTTTGGGCAAGATGGTCATCCGGGTGCCAGCGATCGCGGGACACCTCAAAGCAACCTTTTGCCTTTATCGAAGCGGATGCCGAGCTCACGATCTCCTCACGTTTGTCTCTCTATCCGCCGCGGCCTTTTCCCAGGCTTCATCTTTTTGGATTTTTGTGGGGAGGATCATCATCATGATCGCCGCCGATACCTTCAATCTGGACAGCCTCTTGAGATCGGCCCTTTTCTTTTGACCGGTAGGTGGCGGCCGAGAGAGTTGTGCGCTTCATTGCCTTGCTCGCCCCAATTGTAGCCACGATGGATTGCACCGGTGGCACGGCCGTCTTTTCACTGCGCGAGCTTGAGGTGCCCGCCGCCCAGCTGATCGGGATCGACCTTCGAAGATCGATCTGCACTTTTACTGATTCGCGCTGTTCACCTCCCTAGTCGTCTTCGCCGCCGGGGACAGAGAGTTGCTTGTTGAGTCAATCTATCCATGGTACACGGAAAGCACGGCGTATTAACGAGATAAATATATGGGGAAAAAAGAAAGATGCGGATGCAAAAGTAACAAGTAAGAATCCTACTCGGTGCTCGCTTAGAGGTCGCCTCCACAGGTGGTACATTGGGATGGTAGGCATATGGCATGATGACATTCCCCGTACCAGTCGGGGTGGGTTGGCAACGAATCGACAGGTGCAAGGGGATTGCCAACCCCCGCGGCAGGAAGCCCCGCTAACCCAAGATACGGTTCGCTAATATCAAGAAGCACTCTCCAGTTATACGCGCGGGCTTGATCCTCGTTCCTGCTAGTATAGCCTAGATCATCTTTTATCTCGGCTATAAACCCATCGTCGTCGTCCTAGGTTTTGATATCTTTGAGATGTTCGGTTGTCACAGAGTTTGCCGGCAGTTTCGCAAAAGGCCATCCCACCCGTGACTCCACCTTCATACATCTCTTATCCCAGTCCGCTACTTTATCTGGGAGGTCGAATAACAAGCGGGGTCGACCACTACTCGAGCGACTACGTGGCTGAATTTGGCCGGCGTCGCCTTTCCGCGAAAAGAGTAGAAGTATAGCAAAGCGCCCATGTAGGTTCGCGCCTTTCAATCGGCCGATTATAATAAAGGATGTCACGACGCGAACAACTCCCAAACTAAGGTCGCAGGCATCACCTCGGCTCCTCCATAAACTTCACAAAAAATAGGTCGAAGGAGGCCTGAGTCCGCAACGAAAATGGTCGAAGTGGAGCCATATGTAATCTTCGGTTTATGCGGCGCAAATCCTTGACACATTGTCCGCTCCCCATGCTCGCGAATCGATAATCAAAGGGAATGTCATATATAGCCAGCGACGACGTGTAATCTGCAAGGCTCCTCATTCCCCTCCACTGAGATATGAGCTCGCGGTCGACAATCTTTTGTGCAGTCAGCTCGGCGGTAACTTCCGCGGACCTGATCTTGACTGACCTCTTCCTGCTCGCGGTCGACGTTCCAGGAACCCTAGAAGAACTCGCGGCCCTCCTACCCAATGAACTCAGCATCGCCCTGTCCGCATCCTCGTCGTAGTCTTCTTCCTCAATCTCACCCCCAGCGGCGCCGCTGCCAATAAGAGCGATTTCATCCTCCGGTTCTGCCTCTCTTGCTCTTATCGAGTCAGAATCATCGACCATCTGCACCTCGTCGCCGGATCCGTAACCAGCGACTACGCGAACTTCCTCATTTGATTGAGTATCTTCAGAGGACATGCTGAAAAAGAAAAAAAAAAGGGCAAGGTGGACACGTTTAATCACCCAGACATGATAGTCAGGCCGAGGTAAAAACGATTACACCCCGACACCTCGCCCCTCTATTTTCTTTGAACAAGAAACCCCAAAAACCTATCTTTTTCCCAAGCATTAACCTGAAAAAATCCTGGCAAACTACCCCAATCACATATGCATTCATACGAGGAATAAGTGGTGTCAACATGTAAACGCAGATAATCAAGGAAGGCGCAATCAGAGCATCCAACCCCGATTACGCTTTGTTAGAAGTCAGAGCCAAGAAAAATTGCTAACTAACAAAGCAAATCATGGAAAAGCAATAATCTTGGAGCAAAACCATACGTCAAAGCGTAATTGGGGATTCAGGAAGAGGATAAATATACATTATGCTCAAAAATCATGATATCAGGATCATACGCTACACCAAAGTGAACTAGGGCAACATTCATACAAAAACGCAAAGAAAAACAAATCGAAGTCACGGTTTGGGGAAGGAATCAGGGTAAAAAACGGAAACAGAAGGGAGATTTTGGTACCTGATCGTTGGAAGAAGTTAAGAAGTAGACTGATTGCTGAGAGAAACGCCTGATCGGAGTTCTGTTAAAACTTGCCGGAAATCGCCTTCTCACCGGAGTTTTGTTATCGCCGGAGACAATTTCGCCAAAAGTGGTGAATGATGGAGGAGGACCCCATTTTATAGAGAAGAAAAAGGGCGGGAACAGTTATTACGATTTTCGAAATTTGAAACGTTTCGAAACGTCTTGTCTCCACGATACGTCTAACTGACGACGGTTCGTATCCCAAGAAACGGCAGCCAATCAGAATAGGCGGCGATTCAGATCATACGCGACCTCTCACGTGATAGATGCGACGTTTCAACTACTAGTTCTTTCATTTTCAATTCTAGTCGCCCAGCTACCGGCGGTCATCAATTAAGCCCAACAGAGCGTTGTTGGCGACTAAGCCCGATATAGCGACTATCGGCGATCAAAGCCTGTTCGCTGCAATGCACAGCAACTTACTGGTGATTTCGTTCAAACACTAGTTTAAGCCCGATATAGCGACTATCGGCGATCAAAGCCTGTTCGCTGCAATGCACAGCAACTTACTGGTGATTTCGTTCAAACACTAGTTTAAGCCCGATATGGCGACTATCGGCGATCAAAGCCTGTTCGCTGCAAGCACAACAAGCTTCAGGCGGTATTCACTTCTTCGACATACTTTCTACTCTCCGCCGGCGGGCACATCCATCGCGAGTAGGGGCCATTGATATACCTAACCCGTAACAGGACACTTGTTCCCCACGATTGGGCACATCAACCCGCCCAATACAAATATTATGGGCCTCGCCGATGTGGCCACACCCACTTATAGCAAGCCGGTCGCGGATCTCTAGCCGCCCTCGTCATCGCCACTTCTAAACCGGACATATCTCCATCATATGGTTTCTATCCTAATCGTCAAGGCAAGATCGTACCCGCTGCTCGCCATCACCGCGCTATCATCGCCACGGACGGCGCATGCGGGCGCCTGGCATGACTATTTACAAGATTCAGTGCATACAGATATTTCTTTAAGATACTTATGGCACTTGTATAAGTTATTTCTTATTATATCATTATATCATTAGCTGTCTAATCGTGAACAGTAGACCGACTTGCTTGTCTATAAATAGAGGATCATATGTAACAAAGAAAAGGAGGAAAAAGAATAAATACACACAGCCAAACTCTGCCATTTTGCCGCTAACCACCGGCCCAATCTCTTGTTATTTATTTTATGCTTATTCCGCCACCTTGTTCTAAATAACCACCTTACCCTCTCCGGAGGAATCATCCATAACAGCCTTATATCCTCAAGATTGACACTGTTACCGCAAAACTGATATTCCACTAACCATCGGAGCATACATTGATTGGGGAGTTTTGATGTTTAAAACTGCAATTAATTTTGCAGTAGAGAGACGTAATAGGGGAAGACCTTTACCGTTTGCCTGGGTTATTTCTCATCTTTGTGTCCAACTGAATCACGTGCCTGAGTTTACTACTGACGAGATTTTTCCATCTCGTGATTCTCAGTTAGGATTACTTCCGGTGGATACTCCCGGATGTTCATCTACGGTTTGATAATCAGTTAGAAGTTTATGTTTTTATGTGATAGTCGTTTAAGTTGATCGTTTAATCGTTTTTTTTAGTTTGTAATAGTTTCCTTAATGTTTAATATATATGTCATTTACTTTAATCAAAATAATATATGTTTGTTAAAAAAAAAAAAATCAAAATCATGTAAAATTTTAATTTTATTTTCGAACTACTTTTATTTACTCACTTTGAACATCGGACGATGCCATTTTAAATAAGTGGGGAGTAGAGGTAAGTTAGTAAATACAAATTAAAATTTTCTTATATAAAGTTATACTTAATTGCTTAATACTTAGTTTAATTTGTCTTGGATTAAAATAACTAGATAATATATAATTAATATGAATAAAAATAGTATAATTTGGTAAGAATAGATTTTAATTAAGTAAAGTAAATTTGATATATTATAATTATATTATATATGTCAATTTTAGATTTTTATAAGATTTTAAGTATATGTAACTATACATAAATATTATCAAGTAAATTTCATATGAAATTTAACGGAAATACTTATATTTATAATGAATTTTTTAGAATAATTTTCTTTGCAAAACGAAATATGAATATGGAATCGGATTAGGAATGATGAGATTTTTGACACCACAAAAATTACCTCAGCCTTGATTAGAGTGATTAATACCTCACTCGAAATAGCCATTTTTGATTATAACCGACCCTTGGTTTATTTTGGTTTACATTTCCTAAAAATCCCACGAGTTTGTACGTACTTATGAAAGGAGATGATGGAACAGAAGCTAAGAATGGTGTATGCTGAGGAAAAAAAAAAAAAAAAGAGATATATATAAGAACGAAGCACCATATTTACACAGAATTAATCGAATACCAGGTATCTTCCTTATCTTTGATCGACAAATACAAAAATCGGTAGCAGCTTCCAATGATTTGAGTGCAGTAGGGTGTTATCTAGAAACGTCCTATATCACTATGAGGTATAAAGCTCCCGATAAAAATTCGAATCAAGAATGATTACGAGTTTAAGGAAACCGGACTCGTAATTTTAGATCGAAAGAGTATTACTCCGATCAATCTTGATGAAGCAATGCTTGTAAATTTGATTTTTCTACACACACTCACGCTTTTAGTTCTTAATATTGAAAAAGAAGAGAGAAAATCTGAAAAATAGTTGGAATAAGAAGATATTATTAATCGAGATTGTTTTTGATCAAACGTGAAGGTGTAAAGTACGTACGACTTGCCTCTTTCTCTTTTTGATTTCCTTTTCTATCTTTTCGATTAACCAATGTCCCATCCTAAAAAGTATAAGCCATTTTGTCAATTACTTGACTTAGTCTTTGATTCCAAATATTTCATACAAGTTGAGATAGGAAAATAATTCTAGAATTTTAATTATATTTATTGAGTAGATTTTGTGAAATTTCATTTGAATAATAGTTGATAAATAATTTATCAAAGTTATCTACACTTTTATCTTGTTAATTTACGAGAAAGATATAATTAATATGGTTATAATATTGAAATGATATTTTACTAATTTAAAATATAATCTACCACGTATATTATTTTTATCGTCATTTTTATATATATTACCGCTTATTTTGCTTTAGGACGATCAAAGAGCTAAGTGGGAGTAGTTGATGTATAACATTTATATGATAAAAATTACGATGTTTTATATACATTATCGACTCTTTTATATAAAATATAAGTAATTATAACGATAATCTTATAAAATATTAATAGTTATGAATAAATCTAAATACTATAAAAATCAAGTAAAAATGATAAAAGTTATAAATTTTGTACCGGGTTAATAACCGGAGTATCGTGTCGATTCACGTGGGTATTTTTGGTATTTTATTTACGAGATCTTAGGTAAACCAAGACCCCGAGTGGCGACACTTTTTTGAATAAAATCATATCTTTTGAAGGAATTAAGGAAGTGCCACGAGTTTTAAAGTTCAAGTGGATCAATGGTTCGTGACACCGTATCAAGTTATATTTTCAACGAACAAATGGCCCATCAAAAGGCATTTTCTGAAGAAAAGTCCTTCATGGAAGTTGTAGATCTTCTCAAGAGCTTTCCAACGCATCTTGAATTATGTCATTTGGAGATCCAGAGCTCAAGTTATGATTTTATCAAGTTTCGGATCAAGTTTGAAAAAAAATCTATCCGGATCGATCCGGATTTACCTCGGATCGATCCGAGGAAACATCATGATTTAACCAAATGTGGCCCTGCAGAGAATATCCTGGGATAATATTTTTTATTCCCGGATCGATCCGGCCCTTTCTCGGATCGATCCGGCTTGGGAAAAACTGCCTATAAATAGAGCAGCATTGCAGGCACATAGAGGGTGCCAAATATATTTTCTTCACCCTTTTTATTAGTAGTAGTAGGTATGTATATAGGCCTTATGCCATAAATAAAGTAGTATCGTTATAATGCTCGAGAAATTATCAGAAAATCAATGTTGTTGAAGTCGTTGTAGCATCCGGAAGAATACAGCTTCTGATTCAATTGTTGTAATCGGGTAAAATTTCTAAAGTATTTATGTTTGTTATGTTTGTTTTTATTTTCGTATAATGTTAGTAGGCTAAATCTAATAACTAGCCAAAGTTATGTAATCGTTTTATTTCGATCTTTTCGGTAAAGGAATGTTGTCTAAGTAAAATTGACTAAAATTGAGTTAATTGAATCTTTTTCTATTGATAAAGTTTGATTCGAAAGAATTCATAATCTAATTATGAATTGACGCTCAGTAGTTAGGTTATGAACTCGTTAATAGAAAAACCGGAGGGTAAAATTGGCCGAGTGAATAACGTGACAACGGAACCCAGTTTCCTACCCGGGGGCAGATTTGTCCTAAAAAGATGAATCTTATTGAAATTTGTACTCGAGATCGTAATAATGTTAAATCATCAGTTTAATTGAAACTTAAACCGGAAAGTTGAATCGCCCGGCCTTGACAACCGGAGCCTTTAAATAAAATTGACCGTTTGACGAACGGAATGACTCCTTTTATTCAAAGGTAGAATCGTACTTTCGGGACCTGTTCGTAAAACCGTAATGATTGGATCTTGGGTGATGACAATGGACATATGACAATTTAAATGCGCTTATGTGAAGAGGAATTGTTAACCTCGGGGAGTGCACCGTTTCATTTACTCAATTGAACCTAATATAAAAGATCGAGCACATTCCATTCAATTGAAAAGATCGTATAAATCAATTATATAAACTTTGGCTAGTTCTCTAAATAATATATTTGGTATCTGTATATTTATATCTATATATATATTCTGCAACATATGCATATCTATATATATTTATATATCTATACCTATTATATTAGAATAAATTTTAAATTATGCATTTATTTTATGTTAAGTAAAATAGTAGTGATCTCGTGTTATAAAGCTGAGATTTAGATCGAGTTAATAATGACTCTTTGGTGTTTAACCACACTTAGAAGAATTACTAAGTTCCTCGAGGATACGATACTCGACTCACCATACTAGCACTACGCTTTGACCCGATACACTATCGGTTAAGGACTCGGTATTAGCACTAGAAAAGGCCACGTCGACTTTACGGCGCCGTTGCCGGGAACGACGCTAACTTCTTTTTGTGTCTATGGTTACTACTTGTATTAGCTCAAAATTCTCGAGAATAAGTCAACACTTTTCTTATCTCATTTCTATTTTTATTTTAAATTGGTACTTACCTTATAGGTAAGTTACCATTTTACTACTATTAATTTCGTGTTATTTTCTATTTTCGTTAGTTGATGACCGTAGTGGTAAGGCCCCACTCACTCCTTATAAGCCTGACATAAACACTTACGAAAGGCGCTAAGAGTAGAGAAAAACGTGGTCATACTAGTCGTGAAATCCTGACGAATCATCTTCAAACAAATACGAGAATGGTCAAAATCGGTGATGAAACACCGAACAAGTTTGGAACATGCTCTAGGGCATGGACAAAACCCTGTTAACCTTAATAATCAAAATAATAATAATAATAGAAATAATCAAAATCGGAACCGAATAATCGTAACAACCCAAGTAAACCAAGGCCTATCTCAGTGACCAAACTATAAGAAGAAATCGGACTAATAATCTCATACTTTTACCTATTGAAGGAGCGAAATAATTTCGAGATTAAATCTCATCTTTTTTGGTTTAATTGACGCAAGAGCCCAATTCTAGGAGAAGATGATGAAGATCCGCATCATCATCTCTATCTTTTGAAGAATCGTGCAATCTGACCAAAAAGTCAAGGTGCTCACAAAGGAATTAACAAGGATGACTATGTTTCCTTTTTCTCTAAAAGGACGAGCCCGAGATTGGTTTATGTCTCTTCCACATCATTCACTTACAAGTTGGGAGGAGATTCAAACTGAATTTAAAACAATATTTCACTCTGGACGGAATTTGGAATTAAAAGTCGAGGTTGCTAACTTTAGACAATGATCTCAAGAAACGCTGGGAATGCCTGGGAAAGATTTAAAAATTGTTAAGAGCTTGTCCCGACCATGGTTATTCCTTAGATATGCAAATTCAACTTTTTGTCGTAAATTAAGAAAAGATTCACGTCTTTGATGTAGATCATGCATGTGGTGGTTCTTTAATGATGAGTGAAGCTCAATTAGTTTACGATGCTATAGAAAAGATTTCCAAAAATAACGAGAATGTGGGAAACCGGTTCTAGCACCGGAAAAGTAGCTTTGCGAGAGAATGTACGCCTAATACGGAAGTTCTACCACATTTAGAAAATTTAAGTAGGAAATTTGATGACCTACAATCGAGCAAAACCAAAGTTCGTAAAATAGTACGCCAACCGAATACTCAATTCAGATAAAATGCCACTAGGGATCGAAGAACCAACAGGATACTCAAGAGAGGAGGTGAGTTTTCTTCAAAGAAAGATAGGAATTTAAACAATGCTTACTCAAACTCGTTTAATGCTATTAGAAGAGATCACCCTACTTATCGATGGTCCGAAAACCCTAGTAAGCAAGGACAACCGCCGTATCCAGCTCCATACAGAACATGAATAATAATCAAGTTTATCAAGAAAACACGCCTAATCGAAATTTACAATCATTACCTAGATCCTATCCTCAACATACCACTCAAAGTATACCAAGAACTCAAAGTTCAACTCGGCTGCAGAAGGAGTTGAAAAATGGGAAAAACTAATGGAAAATATGATGGGTGTAGTATCTACTCAAGCTAAAAATATAGAAACGATGGTGACTTCTATTGGTACAGTCCACTAAGGACATGAGTTCAATGAAAACATCTATGGGTGGACATGATACCAGGATGAGAACGATAGAAGCCTCATTAAGGAATATGGAAGATCATTTGAGTAGGGAAGGTGAACGTAATAACAAAGAGACTTCCCAGGAGGATTACCAAGTAACACCGAAAGGAACCCAAGAGAGGTAAATGTTGTAGTTACGAGAAGTAGGAAGCTCAATGGAAGTAATGGAGTTGAAAACTTTGGGAATAATGAAGTAGAAGATGACTTAGATGGTAAGAATGATAAAACTAAAGATGAACTTGAATTTACTGAGATGAGGAAGAAGAAATTATAGAAAATTTCTTGAAAAGAAATAAAAGTTCGAACCCGAAAGTGAAAGGGAAAATTGGGTAAAAATCCTAGGATTCTGAAAGATCCCATGGATAAAGATTTAAGGACTTTATTTAAGGAACATGTTAGAATGGAAGATAATGAAAACAAGGATGAAAACAGGAAGAATCAAGGAATCTAAAGTAGAGATTGATTCAGGGAACAATTTAAAAGAAAATTCAAGAACTCAAACATGGCAACCGAGTAATACTCAAGGTTTAAGGAAAAAGGAAAAGAGAAACTCGACAAAGGAGCCACAGGTCATAGATTTAGAATCTTTACCTTACCCTCCTAAAGATCAAATCAAAAAGGCAAAACTCGATAAGAAGTATGCTCATTTCCTTGACACTTTTCGTCATATTCAAGTTAATATCCTCATTATTGAAGCTCGATTAATATACTGCCTATGGAAAATTTCTCTCGAAAGAAATTCACAAACAAGAAAAATTAGAGGAATATGAGAATATATGCCTGAATGAAGAATGTTCTGCAATTTTGCAGCATAAGTTACCACCTAAACTGAAAGATCCTGGAAGTTTTACGATTCCATGTGAAATTGGAGGATTTCTGTTTAAGAAGGTCTTATGTGATCTAGGAGCTAGTATAAATCTCATGTCTTATGAGGATTATAAAAAGCTAGGCATAGGAAAGCTTATTAAGATCGAAATGACTCTGCAAATGGCGATAGATCGATTAAGTACCCTAAAGGAATTATTAAGGACGTATCGGTTAAAGTAGACAAATTCTATTTTCCAGTAGACTTTGTAGTTATGGAAATGGAAGATGGATATTCAGCGCCTCTTATTCTAGGTCGTCCATTTCTAGCTACAGGAAGAACTTTAATCGATGTTCAGAAAGGAGAATTAATTTTGAGAGTCAATGAAGATGAAGTTGCTTTCAATATTTTCAAAGCTATGAATCATCCATCATCAAAATCGTGTTCTTTTATAGAAGATATTCATTCTGTCTACGATAATCAGTCACCAACTTTTGAAGACAGATTAGAAGAATGCTTGACTCTGTCTATCTATAAAGAAGATGAGGAAGACATTGAAATGAAAGAGATAATTCTTTCTTTAGATACAGAAAGTTTTACCTTTAAGCCACCATGGCATAAGTATTTGGAGTTAGAACTAGAAGGACCAATTCTTAAATCGTCAATAGAAGATCCGCCAAAGAACCTGGAATTGAAACCGTTACCTTTAAATCTGAAATATGCTTTTCTTGAAACTGATAATCTATTACCGATTATTATTTCATCGCTTTTAATCGAGCAACAAGAAGATCAATCGCTTAGAATGTTGAAAAAGCATAAGAAAGCTTTTGGATGGACAATTGCCGATATTCAAGGTATTAGCCACGAGATTTGCGTTCATAAGATAATTACGAAGGAAGATGCTAAGCCTTGTATTCAACCGCAACGCCGCCTCAACCCAAATTTGCGCTTAATTGTTAAGAAAGAGGTCATTAAGCTATTAGAAATGGGAATAATTTTCCCATATCGAGATAGTGAATGGGGTAAGTCCAACTCAAGTGGTACCAAAGAAAGGAGGTTTCACAAAGGAAAGAGAATGATAGGAATGAATGGATTCCAACAAGAGAAATTACAAAGTTATCGAATGTGCATTGATTTTAGGAAATGAATGATCATACTAAGAAAGATCATCATCCACTTCCATTCATAGTTCAAATGTTGGAACGCTTAAGTGGTCATAAATATTATCGTTTCTTAGATGGTTATTCAGGTTATTTACTGATTTTCATTGCAAAGCAGGAGATAGGAAAAGACTACTTTCACTTATCCTTATGGAACTTTTGCGTATAAAAGAATGCCGCTTTGGTTTATGTAATGCTCTGCTCGCTTTCAAAGATGTATGATGGCTATATTTTCCGATATGGTTGAGAAATTCTTAGAAATTTTTATGGACGACTTTAGTGTTTACGGAGATTCTTTTGGTAAATGTTTGTCGCACTTAGAAAAAGTGTTACAACGATGTGAGGATACCAATTTAGTTTTAAATTGGGAAAAATGTCATATAATGGTATCAGAAGGAATTGTCCTAGGCCATAGAATCTCTCGAAATAGGAATTGAAGTTGATAAAGCCAAGGTGGAAGTGATTGAAAAATTACCACCACCAGTTAATCTAAGGACTCTAAGAGGATTTCTTGGACATGCAGGATTTTATAGGAGATTTATTGCCGATTTTTCAAAGATAGCAAAGCCTCTAAGTCATTTGCTTGAAAAGGAAGTACCTTTTAACTTTGATGGTAAATGTAAGGAAGCTTTTCGGACCTTAAAAGCGAGATTGACTCTCGCACTGTGCTAGTAGCACCGCATTGGAATTTGCCATTTGAGATTATGTGTGATGCCGTGATTTAGTCAGAGGAGCGCTTTTAGGTCAAAGATATAACAAAATTCTCAAAGCTATTTACTATGCATCTCATACATTAACCGTAGCTCAACCGAACTATACAACTACGAGAAAAGAACTGCTATTGTAATTTTTGCCTTAGATAAGTTCGGATCGTATATTGTTGGTTCTAAGGTAATAATTTATACAGACCATTCTCAAGATTGAAGTATTTACTAAGTAAGAAGGATGCTAAACCACGCCTTCTTAGATGGATTCTCTTACTTCAAGAATTTGATATTGAAATTAAAGATAAAAAGGAAGTGAGAATGTAGTAGCGAGATCATCTAAGTAGAATGGAAAATGATGTTGAGAAAGGAATAGAAATTAAAGATTCATTTCTGATGAACAATCTGCTTAGAATAGATACTCCTTCGACCATGCGATTTGTTAAAGAATAGAATTCCTTCTAAGGAAATGTCACCTGGTTTGGAGATATCATTAATTACTTAACCTGTGATTATATTCCGTCTCATTGGACTTGGCAGCAGAAGAAGAAATTCTTTTATGACTTAAAATTTTATTACTGGGAGGAACCAGACCTTTTCCGTAAATGTTCGGATGGGATAATCAGAAAGTGTGTGCCTGATAATGAAATTTTAAGTATTTTATCATTTTGTCATGATCGTGAGGCAGGAGGTCATCATGGAGGTTGGAAAACTGCTTTTAAAGTTTTACAATGTGGTTTTTATTGGCCTACACTATATAGAGATGCTTATAAGTATGTTAAATCTTGTGAGTCTTGTCAAAAATGGGGAAATGTATCTAAAAAACATGAAATGCCTATGCAACCTATTTTAGAATGTGAGTTATTTGATGTTTGGGGTATAGATTTCATGGGACCATTCCCTATATCTTTTGGAAAAAGATTTATTCTAGTAATGGTAGATTATGTTTCGAAATGGGTAGAAGCTGAAGCTCTTCCCACTAATGATACCAAAGTTGTCATACGATTCCTTAAAAAGAATATATTTACACGTTATGGCATTCCGAGGGCTATTATTAGTGATAGAGGTTCACACTTTTGTAATAGACCATTTACCAAGATAATTGAAAAATATGGTGTAACGCATAAGTTAGGAACGCCCTATCATCCGCAAACCAGTGGTCAGGTAGAGGTGTCTAATAGAGAGATCAAAAGAATTGTAGAAAAGACGGTGGATTCAAATCGTAAAAACTGGGCAGTTAAGCTAGACGATGCGTTATGGGCATATAGAACAGCTTTTAAAACACCAATTGGTTGTTCTCCCTATAAACTAGTCTTTGGTAAGTCTTGTCATCTCCCAGTTGAGTTAGAAGACCGAGCCTTCTGGGCTATTAAATTTCTGAATTTCGATCCTAAGGCTGTCGGTGATCATAGATTGCTTCAATTGACAGAACTAGAAGAATTCCGTCTCGATTCTTATGAAAACGCTCGAATCTACAAGGAACGCACGAAATCTTTTCACGATAAGAGAATCTATAGGCGTGAGTTCCATGTAGGTGATCGAGTACTCTTGTACGATTCACGTTTAAAGTTATTTCCAGGAAAGCTTAAATCAAGATGGACAGGTCCATTTAAAGTAACAAGGGTTTACAAATGCAGAGTCATTGAACTAATCGATGGAAATACAACTTTTATAGCCAATGGCCATAGAGTAAAGTTATTTGTGGAAGGAGAAGGAACCGCACTGAAAGAAGAAATAATGCTACTAACTGATCCTCCGACAAAGTAAAAAGCAAAGAAATCAAGAAACTGAAAAGTAGAGGAACTAAATTCAGCCGAATACCAAAGCATATCTATCTTTACTCTACTTTTCTGTGTTTTATTTATGTTTAAATTAGTTTCGTCTTTTACCGGATAGACGTAAAAGAACTGGATGTTTTTTTTTGATAGAATAGGAATTTTTATGTTGCTTTTGAAATTAGGCTTGGATAAAGATGTCGCGTTTAAAATAGAAGCTTCGGTTTTTGAGAAAAACGAGCAATTGTTGAGAGAGATCAGATTGAAAGAAGTATGTAATGGAAAATCGAGAAGTTCGATAAAGAGAAGGGCAAAGTTTTTAAGGAGATGCAGAATCTGTGGAAAAAGTGAGCATGAAGGGAAATGTAGGGAAAGCACAACCAAATCCCAGGATGAGTGTTTGAATGTTGTTAAGAAGGGAACGATTAGGTGGTTATCCGAAAATCCCGATGGAGATCAAAGAGAAAATTCGAACGCCTCATTTCTTAAGGTTAGGTTGATAGAACGTTACGTCAGAACCCTGGAAGATTTAGAAGTATTGGAATTAGGACCCTCATGAATTTTATAATATTTATAAAATTTTTATATAACTTTTGAAAATTTTATAAATAGGATCTTTATGAAATTACTTAAAAGTTTTATAAAGTTTTTATAAAAAGTTTTTTTTAGAAGTTTTATTAAGGTATTAAAAAGTGGTCGGATCGATCCGACATAACCCCGGATCGATCCGAAAGCTAAAAACCTAAAAAAGGGACGGGTCCTTCCTTCTTCTTCTTTTTTTTTTCTCAAAACAGCCGCCTCTCCCTCTTCCCCAATTCGAATTTTTTTCTTCAAATCATCACACAACATCACCATTAAACTACCCCAACTCTTAAACTTCTCTCATTTGCCTCTACTCTCTTCAAATTTTCATTTAAATTGAAGAATTTTTCAAGGGTAGCTTCAACTTTTATTCCGGCGAAATTTTCATCTTTTCCGGCCAAATTTCAACCGTTTAAGCTTTGGAAGGTAACATTGTAGTCAATTATTTTGTTAATTTCGTTTTTTTTTCTAAGCAACTTTTTAATTTGTTACTCATTTGTGTTGTTTTGGTTGTTTGTGTTGTTTTGTTGTTGTTTTGTTATTTTGTCACTATCGTAGAATGGCCGAATCATCGAAAGCTAGTAAAAAACGTAAACCTAATATCCCTACCCAAATTCCACCATAGAAACTAGGCCTTTAACGTAAGAAGAATTGGCGCTTAGTTTTGAAAGAACTGCGTCTGCTTGCAAATAAGAAAGCATTGAAAAATAAATTTGGAAAGTGTTTAGTTGCAATAGAGAGGGGCTTAGATTTCAAAGATTTGGGAAGGAGGTAAAAGAAATTTTTGAAAGACGATGGTGGTTGGAGTTAGCTAGTTTAAGGTCGGGTGAAATTAACACAACCTTAGTAGTCGAATTTTTATTCTCTGGTAGCAACTCACAATGCTACGGTGGTGAGTTAACTTCACAAACTAAGAACTAGGACAAGACCGCTTTAATCCTCAGGTTATAAATGCTATTTATGGTATCCCCGATATACCGTAAAGTGAGGATTATTATACTTGTATGGAATTTGGATGAGCTCACAGACTTTGATTATATTGTTTCACTAGCCTGAATGAGTTAGATCCCATCGCCGCCTGGCATGAAAACAGTTTTTCTTATGGAAAATGTATACGGGATATGAGAGCCATTAAACGTTTTATTAGTCACACTCTTTACCCTACTCGACATTTTACATCTTTTGGTAAAGAGGATTTGTGTATTGCTTGGGCTATAGTTAATAATATACCCGTGGATGTAGGCAGAGTAATGTGTAGAAGGGCCAAGGAATTTGCCCTGAATGCTAGACCCGGCAGTCACATGCCTTTTCCATGTTTTATTTCTTCCTTGTGTCGCCAGATAGGTGTCCGTGAGCTCCCAAGTGATAATTTGATGATGGTGGATGACACACTTATAGTCCTAGTTTACCACTTAGGCCGGCAGAAGAATAGATTTTTGGACCCTAACCGTCGACGACCCTCACCCTACCCCACCCACTCGCCCCCTCCTTCATCCAAATCAAACTCAAACTCAACTTCCGAATACCATCACTTACGACATGTTTCAATCCATGGCATATGATGTTCATCGTGCTAATGCCAATATGGTCAAGCGGCGAAAGGAATAAATTATGGTCTCAAGATTTACGCCAAGGCATGCGAGGTATATATCAAATGAATATACCGCAAAACCCTACCTATGCCGAGATGGATATTCCGCAATGCCAAACCCACCTTATACCTTGCCCGATTTCATTCCACCAATGCCACCTCGCTCGGACTTCCAACAAATGCCACATTCTTTTGGATTTCAAACTAGTGGTGTAGGGGATTTTTCGACAGTACTACGGCAAACATGCGACATCCGAACGGGCTGGATCTCGATCATTTGGCCATACCACGACGGGATGGGGAAGCACTTTTTCCGATATTACGAGAGAAATGAGCTCGGTGGGACTAGATAGCTCGATGCACGGATGTCAACTTATTTTCAAGATCCATCCCAAGAATCGACCCGTTATCAAGCTATGCCAAGTTCAAGCCACGTCGAGATGAGTGATGAAGAGGAGTAATTTTAAACATTCTATGATTTTTGACATTGAAACATTTTATTTTTCGCACAATTTCGTTTTAAAATTTTAGGTTATTTTGATTTTGGTTGGATTTTATTTTAATACGATCTTCATGTTTTCGTTACATATTATGGTATTACGCATCGTGTAGTAAAATTTATGGTTATAACACAATGAAAATGAACAAAGATAGGGAGAAAACGTATCATCTAGAAAAATCTAGGCATTTTACAAGCAAAATCAACTCGTCCGTGAATGCGAGTGTTCGGATCGATCCGCCTTTACCGGATCGATCCGACCTGAAAGTTACCGACCTGACAGGATTACTAGTTCAGAGGCCGGATCAATCCGGCCCTTTCTCGGATCGATCCGGCAAGTACAAAAACGCGCAGAAAAGAGATCTTTTCTACTTTTGCTTGATAGATATATTCTATAAAAGGAAAGAGCAACAGCCTTGAACTTTGCTCATTCTTTCTTTCCTTCTATCTAGCTTAGTTTAAATCTACAGGTCGTAAATGTCTAACCGCTCCTCTCCCTCGGTTAATAGTTACGAACCACATACGCCTGATGGTGTGGTTCCTGAAGGGCATGCCTCTTGTTTTCATAATAACGTCCCGAGACATCTAAATTTCGTCCGTTCTCCTATTCTGATGGAGAAAGGCTTAAACACAGAAAAAATTGATCAGTGGAGACGAAATCTAATTCGAGGTTGCGGATGGAAAAAGTTGATTAGGACTCCCAGAGGTAGAATAAACATTTCGATTGTCGAGATTTTTATCGTCTCTCACCGAAATAACGCCGCGAGCCTCGCCTCAACTTATTACGCTTAGGGGAATCGTTATTTCATTTTCACCACCATCATAAATCAAATCTATCAAATCCCACCATGTACTTTTGATCAAAACCCACACTTCGAGTTTCTTTGGGAACTTGGAGATGCGTATAATGTTGTAAATCGTCTGCGAAGCCTTTCATTCAGATTTCCGTTGTTTGATCATAACTATGATTCTTCAACTCGCCTTACCCCTCATTTAAGGGCGTGGAAACGCTTCATTAATTCTCGGATCTATCCAACTAGAGATTTTTATGGGGTTACGGATGATGAAATGCTGCTGTTGTATGCACTAACCATCGGAGCATACATTGATTGGGGAGTTTTGATGTTTAAAACTGCAATTAATTTTGCAGTAGAGAGACGTAATAGGGGAAGACCTTTACCGTTTGCCTGGGTTATTTCTCATCTTTGTGTCCAACTGAATCACGTGCCTGAGTTTACTCTCGATTTGATTTTTCCATCTCGTGATTCTCGCCAGGATTACTTCCGTGGATACTCCCGGATGTTCATCTACGGTTTGATAATCGCCAAGTTTATGTTTTTATGTGATAGTCGTTTAAGTTGATCGTTTAATCGTTTTTTTTAGTTTGTAATAGTTTCCTAAATGTTAATATATATGTCATTTACTTTAATCAAAATAATATAT
Source organism: Gentiana macrophylla (assembly GCA_026214975.1). Taxonomy (NCBI): domain Eukaryota; kingdom Viridiplantae; phylum Streptophyta; class Magnoliopsida; order Gentianales; family Gentianaceae; genus Gentiana; species Gentiana macrophylla. Next base: position 96,124,402 of record CM047810.1, read on the forward strand.
GTTTGTTAAAAAAAAAAAAATCAAAATCATGTAAAATTTTAATTTTATTTTCGAACTACTTTTATTTACTCACTGAACATCGGAACGATGCCATTTCGTAAGTGGGGAGTAGAGGTAAGTTAGTAAATACAAATTAAAATTTTCTTATATAAAGTTATACTTAATTGCTTAATACTTAGTTTAATTTGTCTTGGATTAAAATAACTAGATAATATATAATTAATATGAATAAAAATAGTATAATTTGGTAAGAATAGATTTTAATTAAGTAAAGTAAATTTGATATATTATATAATTATATTATATATGTCAATTTTAGATTTTATAAGATTTTAAGTATATGTAACTATACATAAATATTATCAAGTAAGTTTCATATGAAATTTAACGGAAATACTTATATTTATAATGAATTTTTTTTAGAATAATTTTCTTTGCAAAACGAAATATGAATATGGAATCGGATTAGGAATGATGAGATTTTTGACACCACAAAAATTACCTCAGCCTTGATTAGAGTGATTAATACCTCACTCGAAATAGCCATTTTTGATTATAACCGACCCTTGGTTTATTTTGGTTTACATTTCCTAAAAATCCCACGAGTTTGTACGTCTTATGAAAGGAGATGATGGAATGTATTAAGAATGGTGTATGCTTTGAAAAAAAAAAAAAAAAAAAAAAAAAAAAAAAAGAGATATATATAAGAACGAAGCACCATATTTACAATGTAATTAATCGAATACTGTGTATCTTCCTTATCTTTGATCGACAAATACAAAAATCGGTAGCAGCTTTCCAATGATTTGAGTGCAAGTAGGTGTTATCTAAACGCCCCATATCACTACATGAGGTATAAAGCTCCCGATAAAATTAAATCATAAGATCTCAAGAATGATTACGAGTTTAAGGAAACCGGACTCGTAATTTTAGATCGAAAGAGTATTACTCCGATCAATCTTGATGAAGCAATGCTTGTAAATTTGATTTTTCTACACACACTCACGCTTTTAGTTCTTAATATTGAAAAAGAAGAGAAAAATCAAAAATAGTTGGAATAAGAGGATATTATTAATCGAGATTGTTTTTGATCAAACGTGAAGGTGTAAAGACGCATTTACGACTTGCTTCTTTCTCTTTTTGATTTCCTTTTCTATCTTTTCGATTAACCAATGTCCCATCCTAAAAGTATAAGCCATTTTGTCAATTACTTGACTTAGTCTTTGATTCCAAATATTTCATACAAGTTGAGATAGGAAAATAATTCTAGAATTTTAATTATATTTATTGAGTAGATTTTGTGAAATTTCATTTGAATAATAGTTGATAAATAATTTATCAAAGTTATCTACACTTTTTATCTTGTTAATTTCTAAGAAAGATATAATTAATATGGTTATAATATTGAAATGATATTTTACTAATTTAAAATATAATCTACCACGATATTATTTTATCGTCATTTTTATATATATTACCGCTTATTTTGCTTGAGGACGATCAAAGAGCTAAGTGGGGAGTAGTTGATGTATAACATTTATATGATAAAAATTACGATGTTTTATATACATTATCGACTTTTTTTATATAAAATATAAGTAATTATAACGATAATCTTATAAAATATTAATAGTTATGAATAAATCTAAATACTATAAAAATCAAGTAAAAATGATAAAAAGTTATAAATTTTGTACCGGGTTAATAACCGGAGTATCGTGTCGATTTCACGTGGGTATTTTTGGTATTTTATTTACAGATCTTAGGTAAACCAAGACCCCGAGTGACGACACTTTTGGAATAAAATCATATCTTTTGAAGGAATTAAGGAAGTGCCACGAGTTTTAAAGTTCAAGTGGATCAATGGTTCGTGACAATCGTGTCAAGTTATATTTTCAACGAACAAATGGCCCATCAAAAAGGCATTTTCTGAAGAAAAGTCCTTCATGGAAGTTGTAGATCTTCTCAAGAGCTTTCCAACGCATCTTGAATTATGTCATTTGGAGATCCGTGAGCTCAAGTTATGATTTTATCAAGTTTCGGATCAAGTTTGGAAAAAATCTATCCGGATCGATCCGATTTACCTCGGATCGATCCGAGGAAACATCATGATTTAACCAGCATGTGGCCCTGCGAGAGAATATCCCGATAATATTTTTTATTCCCGGATCGATCCGCCCTTTCTCGGATCGATCCGGCTTGGGAAAAACGCCTATAAATAGAAGCGAAGATTGCGTAGCACAGAGGGTGCCAAATATATTTTCTTCACCCTTTTATTAGTAGTAGTAGGTATGTATATAGGCCTTATGCCATAAATAAAGTAGTATCGTTATAATGCTCGAGAAATTATCGTAAAAATCAATGTTGTTGAAGTCGTTGTAGCATCCGGAAGAATACGACCTTCGATTCAATTGTTGTAATCGGGTAAAATTTCTAAAGTATTTATGTTTGTTATGTTTGTTTTTATTTTCGTATAATGTTAGTAGGCTAAATCTAATAACTAGCCAAAGTTATGTAATCGTTTTATTTCGATCTTTTCGGTAAAGGAATGTTGTCTAAGTAAAATTGACTAAAATTGAGTTAATTGAATCTTTTTCTATTGATAAAGTTTGATTCGAAAGAATTCATAATCTAATTATGAATTGACGCCGATAGTTAGGTTATGAACTCGTTAATAGAAAACCGGAGGGTAAAATTGGCCGAGTGAATAACGTGACAACGGAACCCGCTTCCTACCCGGGGCGATTTGTCCTAAAAGATGAATCTTATTGAAATTTGTACTGAGATCGTAATAATGTTAAATCATCAGCTTTAATTGAAACTTAAACCGGAAAGTTGAATCGCCCGGCCTTGACAACCGGAGCCTTTAAATAAAATTGACCGTTTGACGAACGGAATGACTCCTTTTTATTCAAAGGTAGAATCGTACTCGGGACCTGTTCAGAAAAACCGTAACAGTTGTGGATCTTGGACTGATGACAATGGACATATGACAATTTCGTACGCTTATGTGAAGAGGAATTGTTAACCTCAGGAGTGCACCGTTTCATTTACTCAATTGAACCTAATATAAAAAGATCGAGCACATTCCATTCACTGAAAAGATCGTATAAATCAATTATATAAACTTTGGCTAGTTCTCTAAATAATATATTTGGTATCTCAGATATTTATATCTATATATATATTACTGCAACTTATGCATATCTATATATATTTATATATCTATACCTATTATATTAGAATAAATTTTAAATTATGCATTTATTTTATGTTAAGTAAAATAGTAGTGATCTGTGTTATAAAACCGAGATTTAGATCGAGTTAATAATGTATTCTTTTGGTGTTTAACCACACTTAGAAGAATTACTAAGTTCCCTGAGGATACGATACTCTGACTCACCATACTAGCACTACAGTTTGACCCGATACACTTTCGGTTAAGGACTGGTATTAGCACTAGAAAAGGCCACGTCAGAAAACCTATATGATGATTTGGTAATGACTAACATTACAAATCCAAATTCTATTTATATCAAAGGACAGTTAAAGTTCAAAGGATATAAACAGATTAATTTACATTGTTACGTGGATACAGGTGCAAGCCAATGCGTTGCAAGTAAATTTGTTATTCCAGACGAACATTGGGAAAATGCTCCCAATAAAATAAAAGTTAAAATTGCAAAAACGGAGAAACTATACAAGTATCCAAAGTTTGTAAAAATCTTAATATTAAGATTGCAGGAGAGATATTTCATATCCCTACCATTTACCAACAAGAAACAGGTGTAGACCTAATCTTGGGTAATAACTTCTGTCAATTGTATGAACCATTCACACAATTCACAGATAGAATTATCCTAACACTCAATAATCAACCAGTGATTATTGGCAAAATTAGAAAAGCAATGAATATTGCGCAAAAGGGTTTTTTAGAATCTATGAAAAAGGCTTCTAAAATACCAAAACCTGCTGCAATCAACATTAGCCCTAATACAATTCAAGTTTTAGAAGAGGGGAATGATGATGATAATAATGAACAAGAATTTAATCAAGGAAATAAAAAATTCAAAGTGATTAAAGACCTGTTAGAAAAAATTTGTGGTGAAAATCCTATAGACCCTAAAAAGTCTAAACATTAGATGACAGCAACCATAAAACTCATAGATCCAAAGACAATTCAAGGTTAAACCCATGATCTATAGTTCATTGGACAGAGAAGAATTTGGCAAACAAATTCAAGAATTATTAGACTTAAAAATAATTAAGCCTAGTAAATCACCTCATATGTCTCCAAAGATTTCTAGTTGAAAATGAAGCTGAGAGAAGAAGAGGAAAAAAGAGAATGGTTGTCAACTATAAAGCCATGAACCTGGCACCTATAGGTGATAGTCATAATCTCCCAAATAAGGATGAACTCTTAACCTTAATAAGAGGTAAGAAAATCTTTAGTAGTTTTGATTGCAAATCAGGATTCTGGCAAGTATTGTTAAATGATGAATCGCAATTATTAACTGCGTTTACATGTCCACAAGGACATTATCAATGGCACGTGTTACCATTCGGATACCATCAATATTTCAAAGACATATGCAAAATGCATTTAGATCTTTTGAGAAATTCTTGTGTTAACATAGATGATATACTCGTCTTCAGTAACACAGAAAAAGAGCACTATTTGCACGTTGCAATGGTACTTAAAAAATGTGAAGAATTAGGGATAATTCTTTCTTTAAAAAAGACACAGCTCTTTAAGACGAAGATTAATTTCCTTGGATTAGAAATTGATCAGGGTCAACATCGACCTCAGAATCATATTCTGGAACATATTCATAAGTTTCCAGATAAGATCGAAGATAAAAAAGAACAATTACAAAGGTTTTTAGGAATCTTAACTTACGCTGAAAGTTATATCCCTAAACTTGCTGAAATTCGAAAACCATTATAGGTTAAACTCAGAGATAATATTCTTTGGGAATGGGAAGACGTTGACACGACCTATGTTCATAAGGTCAAAAAGAGCTTAACTATCTTTCCAAAGCTATATCATCCTTTACCAGATGATAAACTGATCATTGAAACCGATGCATCAGGTGAATTTTGGGGTGGGATCCTCAAAGCAAAAAACTCTGAACAAGAGTTAATTTGTCGATATCCGAGTCATTAAGAAGTTTAGTGCCTATCTTACTCCAGTTAAGTTTTTAATTAGGACAGATAACAAAAACTTCACATACTTTCTAAACACCAACATAAAAGGTGACAACAAACAAGGAAGACTTGTTAGATGACAAATGTGGCTATCAAGATACTGCTTTGAGATTGAACACATCGCAAGTAATAAAAATATATTTGCTGATTTTCTAACGCGTGAATATACAGGTTAAAAAATCAAAGATTGACGCAATCAAGCAATGGAAGAATTGCAAAAGCTAAAGTTGCAAGAAGCAACAATGGATTTAGAACTTAAAGTTCTAAAATATCGCATTAGTTTATTGGAAATTTCCAATAAGCAACAAAAGGAAATTGATATACCTTGCACTAGCAATAGTAGCAAAATATCATCTATTCCGGGTCAAACGGTAACCGGTAAAGAAGTATCAAATCCGTTGATTCCTAACATCTTGGAAAAAGATGTATTTGATGTACAGACATCAACAACATTGGTTAAGCCCTCTGATTTAATCACTGGATTTAGACCTAATACAAAGGATATTCAAAATCCTGATAAATCTGAAGGTCACACTTCAGTATCAACGCAAGTTGATTCGGTCATTTCACGACAAAAAGATTATTATATGGTTTTTAATGGACCATATGCAGGTATATATACCATCTGGGAAGCTGCAAAACATGTAGTTGAAGGAGTTTCAACAGTGATACATAAAAACTACAAAACACTGTACCACACTAATATTAAGACGGACATTGTTAACTACTGACACATCTATTTACGAACACCACGGTGAAATTCGATCGCTCCAGAAATGAATTTATGTATAAAAACTCTAATCCGGAGTGGTCGAAGTCCAATTTCGATTTTTGCAAAGTCGAATTTTCCCAAAGTGTAATGCCCGGATAAATCGACTGTGATAGTGATTACCCTAATAAGCAAAATCAGTTAATCGCCGAACAAATTCTTATATCACAGTGAATAGTTTTATCAACTAGCAAATCAGGAAGATAGCCACAACAACCACAGGCCAAGATAACTGAAGAAAATAACAGAAAATAAAAACAGAAATACCAATGGAAAATCATGAAAAATCTGGTTGGAACCACAAATTAAAAAAAATTGTAAACACATATCTAAATATGATTAAATTGCAGAAAACATACAGAAGAAATAAACAATTTCTGTCAGAGTATATCAATATTTGCAGAAATAACATGAATTTCACTTTTGTTTCTAGCCTTAACACAGCCCCCCCACTTCTGACCTCAGACCACACCCCGTCCCCAAGTAAACGTAAAAGGGTTCAACTTTTCTTTGATGAAGAACAACAACCAATTCTCGGTACAAGAATCAAATGATCGATAGACACTGTATTTTCAATCTTTACTTGGTAATCGGTATACAAGAAACTAGTTTTGCCAAATGAAATCCGAGACAGACAGACAGACAGACACGAACACAAGCAGGATGTTATTTTTGGTTCTTTGCTTTCTTTAACTTACTCTTTTCCTGCATTCTCTTTTTCTTCTCATCAGATGTTATCCATGTATAATCAGCAGGAATCACAAACGGATCTTGAATATTCTCTATCCGACTGCTGCTAGATGAAGCACCACCGGAGGTACTTGCACGGTGATATGGGGTTTTTATCCACTGAAACCAAGAACTGCTGGATTGGTGGACTACTACTGCTGGGCTTTCACGGATCATTGTAGGGCTTGAAGGTGGAGTTGAGAATTCATCATCCAACGGCTGTAATTCTTCAAACTTTGTGAACGTGACCAACACTCTGATTGTTGGAACGATTGGAATGGCAACCTACGACCCAAACAAAAAATCATGTTGGCTTAATACAAACATCCTAGTTAATAAAGGACACAAAGACATATAAAGGGATGGGACGATACTAGGCACAGAAAGCTTAAGTAAGAAACGTGAACAATGCAAATAAAAAAAGACGATGTTGGCAAAAAGAGTTGAACCCATGATCTTTCTTTTCAATTACCAACTTCTGGGAAACTGAGTAATTTAGACATTTATAGACTATAACAATTACTTCAGGGTTCCTCTCGGAAAGTGCATCCTATGGTCCTTCATTCTCTTGTCAGAAAGAAAACTCTAGGAAGATCATTAGACATTGGTGAAACAAAGGGAGAAGTGAGATCAAAAAGCTGAGGAGCCTTTTATACGGTCTCTCAGTTTTACAAAACTGCAACAATCCACAGATTCTGTTGCGGGAAAGTGAGGAAGCAGACATGGGCTGTAATGGTAGAGATATCCAACATCCACAATGCTCTTAGGGAACACAGGAGAAGAACACTCAATAATGCAGCTTCCATGGAATGCTAGGCTAGAGAGGGAGGTTAGGGTAAGAAGGGGCAAGGAGAAGGGAGTAGACTTGCAGGGCATGGATGAAATTCATGCAGAAATAACAAGAACAGTGTTAAAGTAGAAGGTAGCCATTCGTATATGAACTTCCCTTTTCTTCGGATTGTTGGAAGTAAGGTACAAGAAGGGTGTGAAAAGGACGAGGAGCACAAAAGACCTTTGGAAACAGTGTGAAAGTAGAAGGATTACCACTCCCTCCAAAGCAAATAGCATTTTCTGGTCCATTGCAGGGATCTTCCAGCCATCGATGATTCAAAAAAGAAGGCAAAAAAACAAAACAAAAGCTTGATGGGCTCAGATTAAGGAGAGCTGTCAGATTTCCTCACAACCAGAGACATAGCAGTGGGCCATAAGATCTTCTCAACTCCTCTTCAGGCAGAGAAGAGATGGAGATGAATCAAATGAAGAAGAATGGGTACATGCATGTATGGGATGATGGATTTTGATTAAATATTCATGAGAAACCCAAATAGTCATTAGAAATGGCATCAGGCAGACAGAGGTTTAGAGGCAAAATGGGGCGGGCCAGGCCAACTGTTGAATACAATGCGTCAGACAATGAGAGAAGCTGAGATATAAATAGAAATATTACAAGTACAATGCTGTCAAACAGGGCCCAGATAAACTATCTTTCCCAAGGCCATAAACTAGCAGTTTAATGAGGCCAGTACTAGAGATAAAAGTCAACTAAGACAAAAACAACCGAGAGGCACAAATGGAAAGACAAAAATTACAGAAGTACCCTTGCTGACCAAGTTACACTTTACCCTTATATTTCTAGGGTCACGCAGATTCCTAGAAACATAAACTCCATCAATGGCAAATGTATACACAGGAAAGATACGGAGAATCAAGCATGATGACGGAAACGACATGCTTGCGTGTCTTAGTGTTCCAATATTGGGCCTTGAGGAGATCACAAGGTTGATCACTAAAACAGAAACCCAATCAAAAGAGGAAGACGGTAATGTGAAAAGGGAATGGAATATAGGATCAGCAAGAAAAAAGGAGCTTATGACGCTCATGCAATCAATCAACTCTCAGGTGCAATCCCCTGGGAAAGGAAAAGTTACCAGGGTTAGCATGATGGATAACACATCAGCATTTGGAGAACGAGGGGCTTAAACGATCAAAAGAAGAGGAAATTTACAGACCAACTGTTGTAGGTTCGAAGGAGACAATCTCAAGAAGTCCAACTTTGTTTTGCTGAAGTGTAAAGGGGAGAAAAGAAACTGGGAGCTGGATTCTAAAAAGGAGGTCATTGCATAACCTACATTTTCAATAGACATATTGGCTTTCTTGCATACTACCAAGGGTGTGTAGACCCCACCAGTCCATGCACAAAAAAGTAGGAAGATGCAATAATTTCAAGGGAAAGCTATGAGGGGTATCGGATGATAAGAGAAACTCTAATATAATGATTACGCCCATGATCAAAACGCTACTACCTTCCCTTCCTTTGGGCCAAAAAAGCTCACCAAACTCCGGGCACATTCAGTAAGTGTTTAGAATTTATAAGACCACATATCTGAGAGGTGATGCAAACACTGACCTCACCCATTTCTGAACAACGAAGTGTAACAAGATCCGTGTCTGACCACTTACCATTATTCCTAAATGTTGGTTCCATTGAAATTGGAACCAAAATGTTTTGTATTAATGTTGAGAATAGATGGTTGCGGGAAGACAACTTCTGGGATCTAATGTCAGAATGAGCACTGAGGTTTAAAGAAGTATTCCTTTCTCCCTCGTGAAAAGATAAAGCAAAATGGATGCATGTAGAAGGGAGATGACGAAGTTTTTGAAACAAGAGCAAAGAGTGAAAGCTAAGGAGATACAAGAACTAAAGGAGAACGATATGGAGCAACCCTCTCATTCACTGGTGAAGAAATCAGAAACACAATAAAAGAACTTAAATGTGGTTTAGAGGTGGATATGAAGATTGAAGTCACAGTAATAATTAACCGAGCACATATCCAAAAGGAACTTTAGTGAAACTGTAAAGGAAGGAAATAATGACACTTGATATTACCCAAAATGTCAAAACAATACAGACAGAATAAATACATAAAGGAAACGAACAAAAGGAAGATCAGATTAGCCAAATTGTCGTGAACTTTCTACAACCTATTGATATAAGAAAAGAGATGCACGCGTAGTATGCTAGATTATGGAAGTTGAAAGCTCTAAAGTTGGACCTCACAACCTCTTGAGAAGAAAGAGGTTTTAGAAGTGGTCAAAAAAGGTGATTTGGTGACAATTGTCTTATTCCACTCCTGCTGGGATAATAACAGAAGGCTTCATGGCTGCTATTGTCTGGTTCACAAAGAAGAAATGATTGTGATTTTCTTTTTTCACTATAGCAAGAAATGTATGAAGCAGTCAATGTCAAGGCCAGTGAGTTGACAAAACCATGTATTTATTCAAGATAATAGCCAAGAACAATAACCAAAACCCATGGAAGAAATGCTAGGAACACATCACTCGGTTTCTTAAGTTCTTCATTGGACTGTTATTTAAGTAATTTAGCAAGAGATTATAAGTTCATTTGACAGACTCAGGCTAGAGAGGTCAATAAGTGTCTTCTGTATCATGATTTGTCAGAAACTTGTTACAATTCGTTGTCTGTGCATGTTGTAAGACAGGTGAGGGGCAGGGTAGTTTCTGCCACAAGACTCTACTACCTATTGCAGGCTAAATGAGAAAATTCAATGGAAAGAATACAGATTCAACAGGAACTGGTTCTGGCTTTGAAATATATTTTTAAACATGATAGTTTTTATATACTGTGTAGGAAAGGGGGGGGAGGGGAAGAGAAAGATCCACCAGACAATCCTCTTAACAGAATTGTAAAAATTGGCCAATGGTATAAGAGACGTGCAGGCAATTTTTCAGAAGTTTTTGTTACCTCTCGACCATTAACAAAAAAATTAAGAAATTAAATAAAAATGAGAGAGAGAGAGAGGCATCTCTGGCGTCTCTATTCCTAATCCTAACATTGCCTCTCTTCCTAGTGACCAGACATCAAATGCTAAAACAGGTTTTCCACAGCAACTAAGAAAACGGAAAACAAACAGTCATGTGATCCAAACTCAAGGGATTGAACGGCCAATTTTCAATCATAATTAAATCTCCCCCTCCCCTTGGCCAGGACACAAAAATATCATAGCTGTGTAAACAATGTCCTTGATAAGAAAGTTACTAAATATCATGTTACATGAACAAACAAATGGATGTAGATTCAAGCAAAGAAAAGGAGATACATAAAATGATCACATCTTCTTACAACAGCAGACAAATTGATGAACTTTGAATGTGGGCACTAGACTCTAGTGAACATAGACAAAACCAAGTTAAGTCGCACAACTTCACAAATAAGGAAAGCATTAAGTCCAGGGAAACAAGTATATCAGAACATAAAATTTCAATGATTTCAAATACACATCGTCTTTTCCAGGGTACTGTAGAAACTAAAACAAACTTTAAACACAAACACACGAGCAGAAAAAAAATTGTTTACTTTGTTCATATAACACAGACAAATAACTCAAAAGGGAATGTCAGAAGTAAACCACAATCAGAAAGACATATCAAAAGTAAAGGAGCCGCATGTAAAATTGTGAGAGATACAGAATCTAGAATCAGGTTTATGAAGATCAAAAGTACCACATATAGGAAATAGTCCATATGAGAACAAGACACACCTTAACAGGAAAGGTTCCTCTTGGAAGCTTCGTTGTAAGCAGTTCTCTTAATCTCCTTATGGCTTTTACTTTGTTGGCCAAAATGTCCAGCAATGGTAGGAGTTCTTCAGTTTGAAGTGGGAAGTCTGGTGAAAGCCATAGAACCGGTCTCAACCCTTTCTTATACTCATTTTCACGGGCACCATCTTTGCGGCGGTTCCCACTATCTGCATTAGTAGATGAAGAAGCTTTGTTATCTCTGGCTCTCCGAGATTCATGATGATCCTCCCGCTTCACAACAATCTCCATAGGCGCCTCCCAGGCTTATCGTCGTTTTCCGTGGGAGATTCTCCTAGAAGATCACTGACTTTCTTTTCAACGCTAAGGGAACTTCTTGGTGGGGCGACCCTCTTCTTCTCTGCATCAGTTTTAGCATCTCGCTTTGTCCAGCTGCTAAACCATCCTCTTCGTTCCTGCCTTTTATCTCCGCTCTGATAAGTATTTACATCTTCAATAGGGATATCTCTATGGTCATGATGATTTGAAGAAATCCCATCATCATTACTAGTGGTTGATTCAGAAGAATCCATCTTAAGGGCAGCCTCAAGTTGCTTTCTTTCTTCCTCTGTCAAAATATCATCAAGTTCCTCGCTTTCGTTTTCATTTTCATTTGGAGCATTGAAGAACTCATCATCACTCACAGCTCCAGGGACATTTCTTGATTTAATGCTTACAACAACATTATGCATATCATAAACTTTAGCTTTCCAATGACCCACAACCTCTGTCTTCTCCTGCCGTCTCCACGTCAGTTGAGGTAAAAGAACTGCTTGAGTCACATCAATGCCAGGCCTAAATATATTTGTTTGAGACATTGCAGCTACTTCCGCCTGCACTTCTGCATCAGTTGTAGGAGCGCCAGCATTGTCCAAAGAATTCATAATTTCCTTGTCCTTGTGTGAAATCATTAGAAGAGAACCTGGGGACCTTCCCATCCTCAGAACCATCACCAAGGAAAAGAACACTCTGATCAGAACGCTGAATTTTGAAGCCATCAAAGCCAGCCAAGGTCATATCTGCCCGGAGATTTGCACCTCTTTTCCAAATCTTGTAGGTATCTGAAGGCGATTCTTGAAATGAGCGGGATAACAGAGCTCTCGAAATTGAAATTGATCTCCATGTAAAAATCCCTCATTCTTCGCATTGTTGCAACTAAACGAGGCAACCTTCTACACCACTTCGCCCAGGCCAACGGTTGGTAATGCCTAACTATAATCCTAGCAATTGCCTCTTCCCTATTGCATATAGCTTCCTGTAGAGCACTCCAACCTTGCTCATTTTGTAAACTCCAATCAGCACCAGCAAGCATAAGCATTTCAGTAGCTATCTCATCCCCTAGTTTGACAGCTATATGTAAAGGGGTATCACGACTAGGAACATCACGCCGATCAATTACAGCAGAAATAGCATCTGCCTTCTCTTCCTCCATAAGAGAAACAGATTCGATGCGAATATCAGCAGGGTCACAATGCCGTGGGAGGCCACAAATAATCTTCTTAAGAGCAGTGTAATCTTTCAAAATAACAGCTTTATGAACAGGGGAATGGGCATACTTAGAAACATCCATGCTTTCCATGCCTCAGAAGCAAATACTACAAAGGCGCCCCAAAATTATTCTGACAAAAATAAATTATCTAGAACATCATAATCAACAACTAATGAAAATACCCCTCCTTCAGGGGTAAGATCAATTCCCCAAGGAATCACAAATTCACTGCTCCAAGATACTTCTTTTCCCTTTTAAACAATCAACCAATCTTTATATTATAACCTGAAATTTGGAAAAACTAGAAAATATCAATCATTATTACAAAAAAATAAAAAAATTAATAAGGGGAATCTTGGAGAAAACCTAAGTAGAAAAGGGCTCCCAAAAGGGGACAGAAACTCACCTCGCCTTCTTCTTGGACTTGTAAAACAAACTCTTCTAAACAGCTGATACTCCTGTGCTATTTATTTTTTGGGGATTAAAAACAATTAAATAAAATAAAATAAAAAGTGACCAAAGCAAGGGATCCTCGTGATCTAATCCAGATCAGACCCCCTAAAACATGCATGTGGGGCAGTACAAAAGCTAATCAAGTAAGAACAAAAAGCGTGTTCTTTTTATTTCTAATTGTAGTAGGGAACTTGAAGTAGAATTTGTTAAGAAGAGATTTTGAGAGAATCTTTAAAATCTGTGAAACAAGAAAACGCACAACAGTGATAAACCCCCGCCCACCCCACAAGCAAAGCAAAAAATGGAAGGAAAGGAATATTTTTCTAAAAATCAAGAGAAAAAAAAGGTATATATTAAATTGTTACGAATCTAATCTAATAAAAGTAAGGCTTGGACAAAAGTTTCACCAAAAAATTCATTTGTAACTGGCATTGACCTGTTGCTGTTCAATCGTCTATCAAGATAGGAAGATAGAGTAGCGAAGCTCTACGGGTATGTGTTTTCGGTAGGGGTCAAAATGGTTTAATTTAATTTTATCGATTTTTTCTATTTTTAAAATTTTATTAAGAGGAAGAAATTGTCAAAAATACAATTGAATTGAATATTTATGAAAAAAAGGACAAAAAAGACACATAAAGGACATAATTATCATATTTACGTTTATCGAATTCAATTTCATTATGGAACAAATCAATTAAAACTTTTTCTTATCGAATAAATATCTTCTACCAAGCAAATCATTAAAAAAATTTAAAAAAATGAAAGAAGGGTATAATCGTCTAGTGGAATGAGAATTTATCTTTTTTGACATCATCTACAATCCACCGGGACTAAATGTCAATTAATACATTACTTTTATCTTTTTTAACAATTGTTCAAATTATTAAATCCTTAAAAAAAATATTGTTTATTTTTAAAGTTTTTAATTTTAAAAAACCAAAACCAAAACCATGGAGTTTTAAGGCTACTTTTTTGTTTGGTTTGAGTAGGTTTGACGTGATTGTGGTTTTGTTAGGATATTCATTAACAAATAAAATTAGATAATTAGTAAATATATACTTTTGAATTTTTTTAAAAAATGAGTCTAAATAAAATTTAGGGGAAAACACCTTTTACCCATCGTGGTTTGTCAATTGAAACGTTTGCATCCTTGTGGTATAAAAATATATTCTTTATATCGCCAGGGTTTTATGGCCATCAAACATCAATTCCGGCATATTTCATCGGAATAACTTAATTGGTTTTCCAGTTTTGCCCTGTTTTCCAATTATCTAAAACATCTGTATTCATTTCCCTCCGTCAAAGAAAATCTCGACTACTAGAAAAATAGAAGCAACGCCAATCATTGACTAGGGCGAGAGGCGATGATAGAGCGATTTTAAATTCTATTGGGTGCGTTTTCCGGCAATTTGGGAGTTTCGATCTTGATTTTGGTGATTTTGAAGTTTCCAATAGTCGAGCTTTTTTGGAGTAGAATATAACCTGCAAGAAGCCATTGATATGAACTATTGCTCCCATCAGAAAAAGAAAGATTTCAATGATTCTCATCGGCAATCACTGACATGGATGCATTTTGGTACTGGAAGGCAAAACATTTCGATTCTTGTTGTTGTCTGTGTTTACGGTGTGTGTATTATTAGCTATTTACATGTAAAGGAGAGGAGACATAAAAGAGAGACAGGAAATGGTTGGGACTTGAGTAGACTCTGCTCTTGAACAGCTCTCTTCTCTTGAAGAGCGTCCTTTGATTTCAAAATCGTCGGAATTGAGATCGGAAACTCCAAAATTGTCTAAATCGAGATCGAAAACTCCAAAATCACAGCCAATCGCAGCCAAAATCGGCCCCTGCCCTCGCAACCTCAATCATCAGCGTTGCTTTAATTTTTCCTGTAAGCTTTTATTTGACGAAGAGAAACGAGTTCATGTTTTAGATAATTGGAAAACAAGGGCAAAAGCAGGAAAACCAATAAAGTTAAGAATATTCGAGAAATATTCCTAGTATTTGCGGAATGTTTGGCGGTTTGTGAAAAACCCCAGGAGGCAAAGTATATTTTTAAACCACAAGGGAGCAAGCGCTTGAATCGATAAACCACAAGGGGTAAAATGTCTTTTCCATAAAATTTATGTGGAATACTAAAAGACAATAAATAACGGAAACCTCCAGGGAATTATCTCTTCTCTTTTGAAGCTTACGGCGTTTATTCCCGATCCAGTTCTCGGCTTTGAGAATCTGGCTTTCCGGCTTTGGGGATGTGGCGGATCACGGCCGTTCATTCGATCGAGGAAAGAGAACACACAATTTTTGGGTGGTCGCATTCCGACCACGTCGCCAAAGCGGGAAATGTGGGATTCTCAAAGTAGAGGATCGATTTAGTTTATTCCATGGAAGAAGAGGCGGCTTGAAAGCTTTGTTGAAAGCCATAACTCTCACCCGCCCAATGAGAGGTGCGATCTGGAGTGCGAGATGGGGTTGCGGAGGTCGGAGGGTGCGGCTTTAGAGTTTGATCGAAAGTGCCTCTCCCGAAAGGATATCGATGTGTGCGAGGCGCGCTAGCTCTCAAGCGATCATAGGGTTGTGAATTCTTGGCAATTAGGCTAGCGAGAATTTTATCAATTTGTATTCATAGTGGAAGAGGATGAAACTAGATATTTGGCGGCCCATGGTGATTGATGGTTTTTTGTTGGTTCTCCGATGGAGGGAGGGCGGTTAGGCATCGACGGATGACCTCTTCCGGCAAGCAGACTTCTAAGTCCATATTGTGGGGCTTCCTTTTGCCTTTCTTCGAGAATGTTGGAAGAGGGTGTGCCAGAGATTTTAGGTGGTTGTTACATTTGCCGGTTGTATGAGAGGTAGTGTCGGTCTCCGATTTCTTGGTGCGGGTGAGCGTTGACTTAATGTTGCCAGCGTGCGGGTCCTATGGTTGGAAAATTTGTTGGAATGAAGGTGGCTTGCTTTGCTCTGATATGAGCGACTACCGAATTTGTGCTTGATTGTGGTATGGTGGATCATCTTTGTTGGAAAGGTGTCTAAACCCAATCGGGTTGGACCGGATCCGGCTGGGTCGGGTCATTCTGATCTATTTAGTTCATGTAATAAGTTTATTATGATTAATAAAAGCACTTATGTTATTATATATTGTTTATCTCATATTATTTGTTGTACATATATAGTAACATCCTAGTATCAAAGCGTGATAGAGAAACCATAATAGTGATTATGGTTGATGAGATCTCTAATCAACATAACAAGATTGGTACTTAAATGTCTACAGTCCCATGTACTATTAAATGGGACATTGATAGTATAACTTGAGACTAGCACGTATTGGATGTCTTATCTTATAGAAGGTAGGGATAGATCTCGTCTATCGAAGTGTAGAGCAGTTGGGTATGCGTGGGCGTGTATTAGATAATGCGTACGTTAGGCTGACCCACTTATATTAAGTGTCACACTATGTGGCGGTTGTGTAATTATCCTTTGGACCGGAGTATTTATGGCATCACGGTGTGGATTGTCATGCTTTGACACTATTGAGATTTCCCCTAGCCACGGGGCGATCGTTCGGTAGTGATTAGGTATGATATTGAAGCATGCGGAGAATACATGATTGGTCGTCCGGGAATCGCGTATCCTATGATTGGGATTGAATATCCGAAATGGCCTTCTTATGAGCAATGTCTAGCTCTCAAGAATCTTTGCAAAGTGGGAGTAAATGTGTTATCCGAGAGAGCATGATGTCAGTTATAAGATCGATCGTTAATGTATTGACACTTGAGATACGATCGTATGGATATTTTTACAAATGATAGGATTGTAAGTTACACGATGGCGCTTCACATGAAAGGTAGTCATTGCTTTTGACTCTTCCGATGATTGGGGGTCACGGTGTGTTGCTAGACGCTATCCCGTGATCGTTAGGCATGAAGGGCATTTTAGTAAATTGCATTTTGTGTCTACGGCCAACATATTCGAAAGCCTATCGGGTCACACACATATGAACATCGAGTCGGATTAAAATGCGGTTATAGTTGATAACCAAATAAGGAAAGTTTATCTCTAGACTATAAAGGTTATAGTGGTAAATTAATATGGTGGTATTTATTTATTATGAATAAATAAAAATACAATACATTAATTATATACAAATTATATTAATTAAAGAATATTCCGGAAGCCAATTAATTGGCATTTGGGGCGCCACCTATAAATGTATAAGATACACTTGGATTGTGCACTTTAATTAATAAGATTACCATAATATTAATATATGAAATTAATTGATTTTGGAAAAATAGATTTATGGTAATAAGATAATTATATTCAATATAAGATATTGACAAAATTAATTATAATAAAAGAGATAAATCAATCTAATTGATTTTTCTTATTTTATTGGGAAAATATTTTCTTCTCCTACACACTAGGTTGGGGCGCCCCCTACACTATAAATAAGAGGTGGTGTCAAGCTCTTTTGTACATGACAATTGCAAGAGCTCATAATTTTTGTGTAAAATAGAGAGCAACCTATAGTGAGTTTGTGAGAGGAAAAAGACCGGTCTAGCAACCGGAGTTTTCCAATAGCAATCTAAGAAGGATTCCGGCGAGGAGTTCGTGTGGATTAGCGATAGAGGCCGGACGCGTGGACGGCTTGTGCACTGTACTACTCTCCGTTGACGGTCAATGCGACGATCTTATAGATCATCTAGGTATAACCGTCAAACTACTTAACGTGTTTATTGCATTAAACGAAGAACGTTCTAGTAAAAGGAAATCAAATTTTAAATTCCGCTGCGTTAAACTAGTGATTTCCTAACAGTGGTATCAAAGCTAGACTTCGAGCTTAAGCAATAAGCATAATTTAATTGCGTAGTAATTAATCGATGGATGCAAGATTTAAATCACGAGACAGTTAAAACAAAAAAGGAACGATAGGGGCTCGGCCATTGGGCGCGCCCCTCGCTTTCTTGGCGGCGGCGGCGGCTCTGAAATTTGCCGTCGTCGGTCATCCTCTTCAGCGGGGAGATCGACCGCACCGTTTTGTGATATTTATTGTGCATAGATATCTCGTTTGTTTAGTTGTGTCATATGGCTAACCAATGGTTCAAATAGTTTGGGCCATTGGAAAACCATATGACATATTGGCCTTTTCAAATTTTGATTTGGAATAGACATAGGTCATTTTCAAATATTTGATTTGTAAAATGCCTAGGCCTAGGCCACTTCCTAAACCAAAACTATTTGGCCTTTCCAAATTTTGATTTGGAATAGACCTATGTCATTTTCAAATATTTGATTTGTAAAAGGCATAGGCCTAGGCTACTTCCAAAATTATGATTTTGGAAAGTGGTCAGGCCTAAACCAAATCTGGTTTTGGAAGATCCTTTTGGTTTAGGAAACCAAAGACATTCATTTTGGTTAAGAACCAAAAGAAAAGGAAACAAATAGGAGACTTTTATAATTTTAGTTTTATTTTGAATAGCTCAAATTTAATAAAATTAGAATTAAAATCGATTTAAAATTAAATGTTAATTTTATTTTTGATTAAGTCATATAATTAAATAAATGTTATTTAATTATTTGATGTGATAAAATAAGACACATAAGTAGTTAAAAATTAGAATTTAATCTTTTTCATAAGATAAAATTATATGGATTAGATATGTAGATATAATGTGATTATATGGACCCCGATTGATCATGGACTCGACAAATAGGATACATGGGAATGTTTTCTTTATGTTGGTTTTAAAAAATTGTCCTAGACCGTTATGAAGAACGTGGTCTAGTTTACTTTTTGCATTTATCTCATTCTCGTTAGCTCCCTCCCGTGTGCGGCGGGTATAATTATTTATTAGATAGATTATTATGTAACAAGAGTGGAGCATGAAGATGAAGACCAAAGAGAGATAAAGAACCCATTGGCGTACAACAATAAAGATCCCATTGGCGGTTGCAGACACCCTTAGTTTGTGACCCGCGGTTTCGTCAGTTTATATTCGAAACCGCACCTAGGAAAAGACCATGATCATACCGGTTATTTTGTGCGCGGAATGTTGTATATGTTTTACTTTATATGATATCGTAGTAATATGCACATAGTGAATGAGACCATAATTAAACTAAATTAATTAAGTGAATTAATTTAAAAATTATTCCCACGTCGAAAATCAAGTCGAAAATGCCTCCCCATATTATAACGACGGAGAAGAGCCCTTGTTCGGACCCAACTCACCAGCCAAAGCGGGGGTTGACCTGCCTCGGGTATATCGCCGTTATTGAGATATGATCGAAAAAGATCTCATGAATATTGGGGTTATGACTCGACTAAGAATTCTCTCGGCCACTGATGAGAGATAAATTAACACTCATTATTATAACATTTCACCCCATTTCTGATATCGTTTTGAGCATTTATGTATCAAATCAAGTCATAATTACTAAGTTTTATCTAAAGGTATAAGTAGTAATTATTATATAAATTATTGTATTTTACTAGGTTTTATACCGGTTTAGTGATATGTGATAAAAATATGATAAAAATTACTATATTTTATAAACGTTTTATTTTTCACTATTATGTTAAAACTAAAAATATCATAACTAAAAGCTGTAATATTAACCTAAAAAGTCATTAAAATTCAACGCAGATTCTGAACTTTTATTGTCGATTTACTCGCGGTTCATTTCTTTGTATTCAAGTAAGAAAGATAAGATTTACTGCGGAGATGCAGAACTAAAGCCCGGATAACGAGGCGAGAGTTTTGCCTGGCGAAGAAGGATTACTTGGAGCCCAAGGCCATCAAAATATCCCGTAACGACATGTTTTGAGGCCTAAAAGATGTATTTTGATGGATGGAAGAATGTGCCACAAGCTAACGAGTTCAAGCGGATCAATTGTCCTTAGTGCTTCTACCGTAAAATATCTTGACGGACATTTGACCCAACTTAAAGGCATTTTCTGGGAGGAGTTCTTCATGAAAGTTTTAGATCTTCAAATGAGCTTTCCAACTCATTTTGAATCACGTCAATCGGAGTCTACAACTCATTTTACCAAGCAGTGATATTTTGTGATTCGGCGCGAAAGGAAAAAACCGGCACGGGCCGGAATCTTCATCATTTCAAGCACATGGAGTCTGACAAAGGAATATGCACTGTAGCACCGGCACGCGCCGAGAAGGGGCCGGCACGCGCCGGTGCACTACCCCTATAAATACTCCCCTCAGTCCATTTAATCAAAGGGCCCCAAAATATATATATATATCTCTATATATATTTTCCTCTACCTCTTTCTTTCTTTTTCTTTTATGTTTTGGGCCCATATATATATACATATATATATATATATATATATATATATATATATATATATATATATATATATATATGTTTTATATGTTTATATATATAAATAAAGTAGTTATAGTATCGTTGTAATGATGGAATAATTATCGAAGATTGTTGATTTTGAAGCTTTGTTATGCTCTATCCGGTGGAAACAACCCGATTCAATGATTGTAATCGGTAATTTTCTAATGTTATTATGTTTATTATTTCTATCTATTTATATATATATATATATAGTATTAGTAATATTAGCCAAGATATGTAATTGAACTATTTTAATCTTTTTGGTAAAATGGATGATCGACTATGGTAAAAATGATTAAAATCGGTTATTATGAATCTCTTTCTATTTGAACTTAATGGCATGTTAATATTGGCGTAATTAATCAATATAGCGGAGCGTAACCTCTTGATGAAGCGACCAGGAGAAGTTAGGATACGAGATCACGGATAGAAAGACCGGAGGTAAAAATGGCCGTCGATCAACGGAATCCTATTTCCTACCCGGGGGCATATTTGTCCTAGAAAAACAAATCTTATTGAAAATTGGACTCAAGATATTATCACGTTGAAATCACCTGTTTAATTGAGCAATACTCAAAATACCGGCCGTATGACAAAACGGAGTGACCGAGCTTGAGGATGACATTGGACAGAGGACTAGACATATGACAATTTCATACGCTCGTGTGAGGAGGAATTGTTGAGCTTAGGAGTACACTGGTTCATATATAAAAGAGATCATGGTTTAATAACATCATCTTGAATAAAGGAAGATCTGTCTTATTCATTAACTAAAAGAGATCATGGTTTAATAACATCATCTTGGCTAGTTTCTATATATATTAGTATTTATTATATTTTTATATATCTTATATAAGTATTTATTTACTGTTTTACTAACATCTAACTCTAACAATCTAACCCTATAAATGGTAAAAACTGCGACTTAGATCGAGTTAATAATAGCTTCTTGGTGTTTAACCACACTTTGAATTAGATCTTCATTTCCCCCGAGGATACGACCTGACTCACCAGACTAGAACTATAATTTGACCCGGTACACTGCCGGTAAGGATTGTATAGCCTATAAACAGTCCGGCAGCCACCAGCCAAAGCGGGGTCGTTTTGATTTTAGAGGCAAGGGTTTGACTATTCTCATAAGATGAAAATTGTCAAAGAGTTGACTGGTCAAACAACAAGAGTCATATAAGATATGATCGACAAAGTGTTGTCCACCTGTTTAATTATTTTCGACCCATCAGCCAAAGTTGGGGGTCGGTGTAGTTCGATGGGATCTTACCCACTAAAGGAATTATTTTCTTGAAAGCCAATAGGGAATAGTTGGCTAGTGGGAGTAAAAACCTTATAAAATTTTAAGTGCAAATTTAGGGTTTTTATACATGAGCTTTTACTTAGGGGCCTTTATTCGCACCACATCAAACCTACCGCTGCACCACTTTATACTTTACACCACACCTAAAAAGTAAAACCTACCTTTGCACCACATTGATTTTCATAAAAAAAAATATCTTTATTTACACCGCATTATCTACCTTCATACCACACTTTTAAACTATTTCCACACCAAATTTTATAATTATAAATTAGTCCCTCAATTTTAATCTACTTTATATCCCACACCCCTACCTACACACCCCATTATCTCCTCCATCTCTTATTCACCTCCAACACCACCACCCATTTCCACCATCTAAACCATCCAACACCATTTCCGGCGACCCCGTTTTGCCGGTAACCACTACCATTCTACTCCTCTTCTCTTCCTCTCTTCCCTTCAACCATGACTTCCAAAACCTTTACATCCCCACCCAAAAATAAACCCCTCCTTGCCGCCCTTCCACCTCGAAATCCATGACCGCCAGCGGCTTTTCAGCTTCGATAGAGGTCCTTTTCAAGCACCTGTCTCGGATTTTTGCAATGAAAATAAACAAGTAATAAATTTATAAATCCGGTATACCCCAAGTGCAGGGATCGTAGTATAGTAGCTACAACCGGAGTCGAGTCACAGGGAATCGTCGTTATCTAGTTCACTAATTTTCCTAAGATTGATACCATTATTATTAAAACCTAAAATAACAAAACGAAAAGTAAACTGGACAGAGGATTTTCAATCCAAAGCCAGGAAAGATCGTTGCGAAAAATAAATCTAAACTATAAACTAAGAAAATAAATAAAACTAGTAAAACCATGACAATGACTATGGTGACTCAACAAAGAACAAGCAATGATCCACCGTCCATGACCTAAACTTTCTTTAAGGTTATCTTATGATGATTTAATTAAACTTGTGATTCACCTAACATAGTGCAATTCCCAATCTCTTAGGTAATTAGTCTATCAATCTTTATCTCTCGATCATAAAGATTAACGCTTTCAAACCAAGGTGCAAGATTTCTCAATCTAACAATCTAGATATTCTAACTTTAGCAACTCTCGTATTTTTAGGTTAAAAAAGATCTATTCTTTCTATGGTGATCTAGTGTTTACACGATTCTCATCATATGGCAAACATCAATAGCAAAACATCTCTCGATTTAAATTGCTTAGCATGAAAATCATAGAAAAGAAACAACTTAATTAAAACTCATGAAATCATCCAAAGGAAGAAATAAAAACGATGCTGAAAAGTTTTACATGCTTGCTCCAAGTTTGATCAGCTTCAAGCCATCCTCATGAATCGAACAAGAAGAAACGACATAAAATAAAAAAACCTAACTAACCTCGGTCGACAGAGCACAAGGCTCTGCCGACCGAGCCTGCCTCTGCTCAGAATTTAGGGTTCTCTGGCGGCTGCAGTCGATATGATGATAATTAGGGTTGAGAATGCGGCGGCTTTTATAGAAAACTAGGTTGGTTATGCTGATGTCGGCCGTGGATGCCCGTCGATACCTCTGGGCGCCCGTCAGGCGTTCCTGAACATCTAAATCGACTTTCTGTGCGGGCCTTTCGTTCAACATTTGTGGGCGCTTGATTCGACAATTCTCTCAAGACTACGAATCAAATTTTTCTCCTGGGCGCCCGTCCATCACGGGCGCATGGTGAGCGCCACGTCCATCCAGTCTTGCATGCAATTATTCATTCCAAATTTGCTTTGCATCTTTTCCTTCCATTTAACCTTCAATCAAGTATCTTTTCAGCTCCTTCAATCCCTCTCCATGACATGTAAATGTACCTTCAAAACCATAAGAACACGCAAAGTGTAAAACCATAGATAATTACCAATAAAATCACGAAATTAGCTCAAGTTTACACTTAAATACTTTTAAAACTCATTTGCTCAATAATTCGATTAAACCCTTAATTTCTATGCAAATTGTATGAATATGGAGGAAATCATTATAAAATATAACGTTATAAATCGCATAAAATCACCCTAAACAGCACCCACCACCGGAAACCTAGCCCCTGTTGAACCCGCCCCTCATAGCACCCAGTCCGTCCCTCCCCCTCCCAAACCACTCGTCCCTGCCATTCCAAAGACGGAATCCGGCCGGCCAGACTTATACTATGGCCAATTCCGGCCAAAGTGGCCACTTTCAACCAATGCCTCAATTGATTCCAATGACCCCTTCAACATTATTTTTGGTCCTCCCATCTCCACCTACAATGGCGGAATCTGACCAGCCTTCTTCTTTAGCCGATTCCGGTCAAACCGGGCCAACCTCAACCAACACCTCCATTAATTCCGATGACCCATTCGACATAGTTTTGGTCCTCTCTTCTCCACCTCATAAAAAATGAAAGCAAATATATTGTTATTATTTTGTCAATGGCGGATGGGATAGAACCCGTTACGTTGGAGAGATGGTTGAACTATCATTTGGAGAAATGGAAGGTTTAAATGGCGGTAGGATTTAGCGGAATGTCACGGAGAATATGGTTTATTTGTTGATGAAGATGAAAAAATGAAGAAAGATGAAGATGATGATATAATGGGGGATTTGTGATTTTTGTGTGTTAATAAGGGATAGTTTTGTAGATTTTAATTTTTTAGGGGAGATATGACAATATAATAGATTGGTAGTAGTAAAAAGTGTTTGACAATATTGATTTTTTTTTTTAAATTTTGATATTAAAATGTGGTGCAAATAATAGATGTGGTGTAAAAAGTTTATTAAATTTTTTTGTAACTTAGTGTGGTGCAGCGGTAGGTTTGCTGTGGTGCGAATAAATGCCTCATTTACTTATTCTATCTTTATTTATTGTTGTAGAAAATGTCAAACAAATTGAACCTTCGTTTTATCATCGACAATAATCTTGACGAAACTAATTTTCTCGTTTGGGAAAAAAACCTCAAAATCGTTTTGAGGCACGAAAAGATTGGCTATGTCTTGGACGAGGCCCTTCTGGAAAAGCCAGAGAGGGTTGGTGCAAATCTTTGTCGAGAAGTACAACAAGCATTGTTACGACGATCTCGATGCTACATGTATCATGCTTGCTTGATGACACTTGAGCTGCAAAAGCGACATGAGTCTATAGGCGCTACGATCATCATGTCCACCTAAAGGAACTATATGCTTCTCGGTCTACCTTGAGAGAGTGCGATCTCGAAGGCCATGTTTAGTTGTAAGATGGCATCTGGGACTGCTGTGGGGTCACACGTGCTTTAGATGATCGGGTACATAGAGAGGCTTGGGAAGTTGGGCCACAAATTGGAACGAGAATTGAGTATTGACTTGATTCTGCAATCTCTACCTGATTCATTCTCGCAATTTGTGATGAATTATCACATGAACAAGATAGATTGCTCTCTTGCGGAGTTATTGAACATGTTGAAAACTGCTGAGGGCACTGTAGGGAAGGGAAAGCAAGTGTTGATGGTCACTTCTATCAAGGGCAAGGAAAAAGCCCATAAAAAGTCCAAGAAGGCGAAGGCTGCACCTAAGCCAACGCCTAAGTTAGCAAAAGACAAATCCAAGGATGCTTGCTTCTATTGCGGTGAGACCGGACATTGGAGGAGAAACTGCAAAGGCTTCTTGAGTACCAAGAAGAAGCATTCTGATGCTTCGACTTCAGGTATATTTATGATTGAGATCAACATTACTTCTTCTAAGTCTAACCACTTTGGGTATTAGATCATCGGTTGTGGTTCTCAT
Source organism: Gentiana macrophylla (assembly GCA_026214975.1). NCBI lineage: Eukaryota > Viridiplantae > Streptophyta > Magnoliopsida > Gentianales > Gentianaceae > Gentiana > Gentiana macrophylla. The sequence continues at coordinate 96,150,110 of CM047810.1, forward strand.
ATTTGTCTGAATATCACGAGGCACTAAGAAGAACTAGAGAGCTAAGGAAAGGAGAGGTGGACCTACGCGTTGGGAATGGAGCAAATGTTGCTGCACTAGCCGTATGAGTTTATTTTCTTTCATTGCCCAGTGGGCTATTACTTCAACTTAATAACTGTTATTTTGTTCCTGCTCTTACGAAGAGCATTATTTCCATTTCCGCATTAGATGTTGATGGTTTTTCATTTACGTTTGAGAATAAATGTTGTTTTTTTCATGTGATGAAATTTTTATGAAATCTTGGCATACTTAGCAACGGTCTCTACATATTAGATATGAATGTTGACGTACTTAATATAAATAACAAGAAAGCCAAGATAAATGACTTGAATGAATGCTACTTATGGCATTGTAGACTTGGCTATATAAATAAGAATCACATCTCCAAACTCCATAAAGATGGAATGTTGGATCAATTCGATTATGAATCATTTGATTCATGCGAAGCTTGTTTACTTGGCAAGATGACAAAGTCACCTTTTAGTGGCAAAGGGATAAGATCCAATGAATTGCTTGAGCTCATACATACTGATGTGTGTGGCCCAATGTCACTTCAAGCCAAAGGTGGGCACTCTTATTTCATCACTTTCACTGATGACCATTCTCGCTATGGTTATATATACTTAATGAAGTATAAGTCTGAAGCCTTCAAAAAGTTCAAGGAATCCAGAAGTGAAGTGGAGAAACAACTAGGTAAAGAAATCAAAACATTTCGATCCGATCAAGGTGGAGAATACCTAGATGGAGAGTTTCAAGACTATTTGAAGGAGAATGGGATTCTACCTGAATGGACCCCTCCCGGGACGCCACAGATGAATGGCGTATCTGAGAGGAGAAACCGTACCTTGTTAGACATGGTGCGATCCATGATGAGCTATGCAGTTCTCCCAAAATCATTTTGGAGGTATGCTCTAGAAACCGCATCCTATACACTGAACCGAGTTCCATCAAAGACAGTTGACTCTACGCTATACGAGGTATGGACTAAGAGAAAACCGAGCCTAGGTCATCTAAAACCTTAGGGTTGTCCGACTTACGTGAAGCGGATGATGCACGACAAATTAGAGCCAGTCGACAAATGTCTATTTGTGGGATATCTAGAAACCAAAGGGTACCAATTTTATCATCTGAGGAACAAAGGTGTTTGTTGCCGGGGTAGCCACTTTCGGAGAAAGACTTTATTACGGATAGGGTCGGTGAGAGTAAAATTGATCTTGAAGAAATTCGAGAACCACTTACGGATAACGATCGGTTGATGGAAGTAGAGGACTTGCCATACGGATGTGGCGCCACCCTCTACCGTAGACACACTAGCACCTCCTCGAAGATCCACGAGGAGCGCCGTGAACCTAAAAGGTAAACTGGCGTGTATCTCATGGAAGATGAGGACCCTATAACTTATGAGGAAGTGCTATTAAGGCATGACAAAGAGAAATGGCTGGAAGCCATGAATTCTGAAATGGAATCCATGAAAGACAACCAAGTTTGGAACTTAGTTGGTCCACTTGATGGAATAGTTCCTATAAGGTGTAAATGGGTCTTTAAGAGAAAGACCGACATGGACAGTAACATGACCACCTACAAGGCTAGGTTGGTGGCAAAGGGTTATAAGCAAAGACTAGGAGTTGACTATGATGAAACCTTTTCGCATGTTGCCATGTTAAAATCCATTAGAATTTTGCTCGCTATTGCGACATACCATGATTACAAAAATCGGCGGATGGATGTGAAAACATCTTTCCTTAACGGAACACATGTCGAGGAGGTGTATATGACACAACTTTGAGGGTTTCATAACCAATGATGCCAGGATGGTGTGTAAAGCGCAAAGATCCATTTATGGATTAAAGCAAGCTTCTCGGAGTTGGAATCTTTGCTTTGATGAGATAATCAAACAGTTTGATTTCATCAAGAATGAAGATGAGCCCTGTGTTTACAAGAAGGTTAGTGGGAGTGCCATTGTGTTCTTAGTTCTTTATGTAGACGACATATTGCTCATAGGGAATGATGTGCCTATGTTACAATCGGTCAAACCTTGGTTATCCAAGAACTTCTCAATGAAGGACTTGGGTGATGTAGCCTATATTCTAGGAATAAAGATCGATAGAGATAGATCTAAAAGATTGCTTTGTGCATGCGCAATCCATCTATATAGACAAGATCTTTGAAGAGATTCGACATGGGCGATCATCAGAAAGGATTTCTACCCATGTCACATGGGGTCTACTGTCGAAAGGAATGAGTCCTAAGACAGAGAGGAGGAAAGGGCATAAATGAGTAAGATCCATTATGCTTCGGCAATTGGAGTCTATCATGTATGCCATGTTGTACCTGAGACCGATGTCTCGTACCTCTTAGTATGACTAGTAGGTACCCGGTCAATCCAGGTGATGGTCAGCTGGATTCTTTGTCAAGAATATCCTCAAGTACATGAGGCGTACTTGTTGGAATAGTGTCTAAACCCAATCGGGTTGGACCGGATCCGACCGGGTCGGATCATTTCTACTATTTCTTTATGTTTATACATATATAAAATGGCTTTTATGTTGTCATATATACATTCTTCTAAAGAACCAATTATGAATTGTTATATGATAACGTCCTTAGTATTAAAGCGTGATAGAGAAACCATGATAGGCGATTATGGTTGATGAGATCTCTAATCACTTTAATAAGTTTGATACTTAAATGTCTCTACAGGGTGACGTACTATCAAGCAGGGCATTGATAGTATAAGCAGACTAGCACGTATTAGATGTCTTACATCTTTAGGGCGAGGGATAGATCTCGTCTATCGAAGTGTAGAGACACTTGGGTATGTACGTGGGCGTGTATTAGAGAATAAATGCGTCGTTAGGCCGACCCACTTACACGAGATAAGTGTCACACTATGTGGCGGTTGTGTAATTATCCTTAGGACCGGAGTCTTCGTGGCATCACGGTGTGGATTGTCATGCTTTGACACTATTGAGGTTTCCCAGCCACGGGGCGATCATGCGGTAGTGATTAGGTATGATCTTTGAAGCATCACGGAGTATACATGATTGGTCGTCCGGGAATCGCGTATCCTATGATTGGGATCGAATATCCGAAATGGCCTTCTTATAAGGAATGTCTTACTTTCGTGAATCTTTGCAAAGTGAGAGTAAAGAGTTACTTGAGAGAGCTTGATATCCAGTTATAAGATACGGTCGTTAATGTTTGACACTTTCGACGTCGACCGTATGGATATTATTACGATAGGATTGTAAGTTACCACGATAATCTGTTTCACATGAAAGGTAATAGTCATTGCATTTGACTCTTCCGATGATTGGGGTCACGGTGTGTTCTTAGGCGCTATCCCGTGATCGTTAGGCATGAAGGGCATTTTAAGTAATTTGCACTTTGTATCTACGGCCAACATATTCGGAAGCCTATCGGGTCACACATAAGAACATCTAGCGGATTAAAATGTGGTTATAGTTGATAACCAAATAAGGAAAGTTTATCTCGAGACTATAAAGGTTATAGTGGTAAATTAATATGGTGGTATTTATTTATTATGAATAAATTAAATACAAGATATTAATAATATTATATTAATTAAAGAATATTCCGGATGCCAATTTATTGGCTAAAGGTGGCGCAATTTTGGAGTGTATAAGATACACTTGGATTGTGCAATTTAATTAATAATTGTTACTGTATATTAATATAAGATATTAATATTATATATATTATACACACATGCGTGTGTGAAGTACATTGAGATGTACATGCGCACTAATTTAGTGTGCACATATAATATGTATAGATTTATATATATGTGATATATACAGCGTGTGTAAATTGATTTATGGTAATATAATAAAAGATAAATATTGTCAATATTAGATTTTGGCAATATCTTGAAATATTCAATATGAGATATTGACAATATCACTAGATTTATTTGATATGAGATATTATAATAAATGAGATAAATCAATCAATTATATTTTCCTTATTTTATTGGGAAAATGTTTTCTTCTCCTCCACACTTGAGATAGGCGCCCTACACTATAAATAAGAGGTGGGTGTCAAGCTCTTTTTATGCATCACAATTCCAAGAACTAATAGTTCTTGTGTAAAATAGAGAGCATCATATAGAGAGTTGGAGAGAGGGGAAAAGGGCCGGTCTAGCAACCGGAGTTTTCCAATAGCAATCCATGATGGGATTCGGCGAGTGTTGTTCGTGTGGACTAGCGGTAGAGGCCGAACACTTGGGCGGTGATAAGCGGATTTTCTACGGTCCGGTTAAACAAGTAAAAACTTCGAAACCTTAGCAAAATCTACTTTCTAACCGGCGGTGGACCGGGTCGATTGTAGGATAGTGCTTTAGGAGTCCGAGTCGAACCCACAGAGATTGGTTTTGAGTACCACGATTGACTTAGCACTCGATTCGAGTCAAGCAGATAGATATGAAGTTATACTCTTGCATAAAAGAAAGATTACACTACTCGGAATTCTAAACAATTAAAAGAGGTATGGCGAACTACGATCCAGCGGATTACTTTACCCTCGAAAAGATTACCCGGAGTGTGCCTTACTCTACCATGCCGTCTAACGAAAACTTCATAGGTCAAACCCGTATTGGGCCGGACTTGATGACTAGGGCGTCAACCTAGTACGGGGTAGGTGTCGACTACCTTTCAAACCCAAAACTTCTACGGTCCCGAAACCCGTTCCCACACGTCACATGCAACATACATTTATAAGCTAACGTGTGTGCAACAATGAACAATGTTGTCAATATCGTTCAAAGCTATTAAAACAATCAAAACAAGTTTCGTGATATGGATTATCGATTAAAGCGTTAGATTACGCGCTCCACTACCTCCCGGTTCATCCTCCAATGGTGTTTCACCCCCTTCACATAGTTCAACCATACAAGGGATCTAGCTACTCATAATCGAATCTAAGCAATAAAAGCGGAAGAAAAACATCACAACAACAATAGAATAACAAAAGAACATACTTACTTTATTCAACTTGGAGAAGGTACCAAATGTGCTTACAAAAGATCGAATTTTGCCAAGTGAAAAGTTACGGATCGAAGCTAAAAGTTAGTAGATCAAAGAGAGGATTGAAAGAGGATTCTAATGATATATAACACTCGATCTAACTCTAAAAGATGAAGAAAATCGCCCACAATCTCCAAAACTATCTAATATTATCGCACCCTCTTTCTCTACTCGCTCATTGCTTTGTGAGAAAATGAGCGCCTTATATAGAAAAACCTCATCCGTCCGGAAGCCATCGATGTCGGCGGATCGTTTTGATTCTGGTGTCGGGACGGATGCATAGATGTCCGTCCGGATGTCTTGCTTTTGTCCGTCCGGATATTTCCTCTGTCCGTCCGGATGATTCTCTGTCCGTCCGGATATTGATTCTGTCCGTCCGGACGGGTTCTTCATCAAATAATCTTCCAAAAACCAGTGAGTTAGCCGTCCGGACACAACAACTTGTCCGTCCGGACAGCCATCTTGCAGCCCAAATCTTCACTTTTTCACCTCCAACCTCCGTGTTTCGCCTCGGACACGTCCAAACTCATACTTCTCGACTTTCCAGGCTCTCGAGACACCCTAGTCACTGCATCCATATGAAAACAACACGAAAGCATAACCCGCAAACTACGGGTGCTCGGGAAAAGCGAGTATAAAATGCTAAAATAAGGTCGAGTTTACGGAAAACCGGCGATCACTCGCCGTGCAATAAATCCTCATTTAATACTCAAGATAGGTCTAAACTCACCCGAAACATGCGGAAATGCGATAATTGTGTCTTTGAAACGATGCAAATGTCTTTGTAAAGTTGGTTCTATCGGACTCTATGCGAACTACTCTCGCTTAGACGGTCAAAGCGTCAATCTTTTAGATCAACCAAGGTAACCACCGTCTACACTACTTGTTTGTTTATTGCTTAAACGAAGTCGATCTTGGAGTCGATAGGAAATAAATTTTGAATTCATTTGCGTTCGCGTAGATTTCTAAACGATGGTATCGGGCGAGCTTGAGCTTAAGCAATAAGCATGTAATTGTGCGTAGTTAATTTTATCGTTTAAATCACGTAATTAAAAGATGAAAGATTTTTGATTTGCAAAATTGATACGAAAAAAAAAAAAAAAGCGAGATCTGGTGGTGCTCGGCCGATTGCGGCGGCACCACCCCAGCAAGCGGCGAGGCGGCTACTTTGCGCCGATCGGCAGGTCAATCTTTGGCGGATCTCCAAATTTTTGTTTTGTGTATTTTTGATTCAATATGGTTCATAGTTGTGATTAATATCTCATTTGTTTAGTTGTGTCATGTGGCTAACCAATGGTTCAAATAGTTTGGCCATTGGGATGCCATATCATGGCATTAAAATAATAACGGCCTTTCCAAACTTTGTTTGGAATAGGCTAAGCACTTTCCAAATATTTGATTTGGGAAAAGGCTAAGCTGCTAAACCACTTCAAAATTTTGATTTTGGAAAGTGGCGACTAAACCAAAATTATTTGGCCTTTCCAAATATTTGATTTGGAATAGGCCTGCCCTTTTCAAAATATTTGATTTGTAAAAGCGCAAGCGCTAAACCATTACTCTGAAATTTTGATTTTGGAAAATGGTCGAACTAAGCCAAATTTGGTTTAGAAAACCAAGGGGATCCCTTTTGATTACGAATCAAAAGGAAAGAAACAAAAGAGAAACAATTTTAATTTTGATTTATTTTGGAATAGTTCTAATTAATTAAAATTAAAATTAGAATCGGTTTAAAATTAATCGTTAATTTTATTTCGATTAAAATCATTTAATTAATTAAATGTTAATTAGTTAATTGATTGGATAAAATTATTTAATAGATTAAATGTTAATTGATTAATTAAGGCGCAAGTAGTTAAATTTTAATTTTATCTTTTTCATAAGATTTTATTGTATGGATTAGATATAGTAGATATAATATGATTATATGGACCCGATTGATCGTGGACTCGACCGATAGGATAGATGTGAATGATTTAATTTTTCTGTTGGTTTAAAAATTGTCCTGACCCGTTATGAAGAACGTGACCTAGTTTATTTTACGCATTTATCCCATTCCGTAAAGCTCCCCGTGTGCGGCGGGTGTATTTATTTTATTCGATAGAATTAAATGTAACAAGAATGGAGCGAAAGATGGAGACCAAAGAAAAGGCGAAAATAAAGATCTCATTGGAGAATGGGGCATTAAAGATCCTATTGGCGGTTGCAGCTACCCTTAGATTGTGACCCGCGGTTTCGTCAGTTTGTATTCAAAACCGCACCTAGGAAAAGTCAATGATCATACCGGTTATTTTACGCATTTATTTATTTTGTGCGTGTATTTATTTTATATGATACGATAGATGCATGACTAGGCACGATCTAGATAAATGTGTAGGATATATATCTATAGAGATAGATATAATTGATGAGACCGAAATTGAAATTAATTAAGTGAATTAATTTACAAAAAATACTTCCACGACAAAAAATCAAGTCGAAATATTGTCTCACAATATTATAACGACGGTGAAGAGCCTGTGTTCGGATCAAGCGATCGACCACCGCCAGGAGTTGACCTACCTCGGGTATATAAATCGTTATTGAGATATGATCGTATGAGATCTAAGTGAATATTGGGTTATGACTTGACTAGAGTCTTTCGGTGATTGGCCACCGTCGAGGGCCGTCGACTTTAGAGACAAGAGGTTGACTAACACATAGTGATGTGTATCGCCAAAGAGTTGACTAGTCAACCACCGAGAATCACATAGAGATGTGAATGGTAAAGGGTTACCTACCTATCGAAATTATCTTGGTTGATCGACCACCGCCGGAATCGAGGTAACTAGATGGGATCTCGACCACTAAAGAATTTTGAAAAATTCTTGAAAGTCAATTGGAAGTAGTTGACTAGTGGGGCAAAATCATAAACCAAAAGACCATTTTTGATTTTGCGTGTATAAACAACAACACTCTTTTATTTTCATTTTTATGTTGTAGTTTTAGCAGACTTTATATTTATGTTTAATTCTCGATTAGTAAAACCAAATTATGACTTTTAATTTTGAGAAACGTTCTCAAATATGGTTAAGTAATTTTAATCCTTTTAAAATGGGCAATGACATGAGCAACCCCGTTATAGTAGTTAGAGACAAGGAGATTACATAATTGATGCAGTGCTCCGAGACTTTAATTATTAATGAAAGCAAAAGCTCATGATATGATTAAATCCATTGAAATAAGTTTCAACGAATTAGTCATATATTGGATACGATCCAAGATGATCATTCAGTCATATGATGACAATTAATTCAAACGTTGAATAAGAATGACCAGATCTAATTTTGGAAAGGTTGTTTTCAAAATTGTAAGATTTAAGTATCGACTTAATTCTATCATTGCTTAAAGGTTAATTAAATAGTTAATGTTTTAAATACGATTTAAAAGGTTAAATAAACTATTTGATAAACGTTAGATTTTCTTTACGAAGGGAAATAGAAGACATGGCTCTTGTAATCTTTCTTAAGTCTTATGAAGACTACACTAAGAAACATTTACAAGTGCTTGAAGGATTAAATTGAAAGTTAGGGCATGTGCTTAAATAGAGGACTTATTGAAGTTTCTATTCTAGGCAAGTGAGTTGAGATAAATCTATCTAAGTTCAAGTCAACTCTTAGATATATGATATCTTGCGAGTGTGATTAAATTAGAAAGATTAAATACAGATATGGAAGGTGAAGCAAACGTTGTTACATTTACCATATTCTGGATCTAGCAAACTGATAAGGGAACTAAATAAATGTTATAATGTTCCGGTTCTTATAAAGAACATGCTTTCAGTTATTTGTTAGGATTTAGTAGACATATTCAATTGTAAAGAGTAAATGTTATTCCGATAAAGTTGAAAGGTCACTGAATCTAACATACTAGATTGTTGTCACTATATAGTTGATATATGTGATGAGATCTCAACTAAATATTTATATGGCTGTTATCCTTGATATTTGTAGTTGTTCTAGATATAGTCTCTCTGGAAGGGAAGCGTGTAACTAAACGTCATTCTGATGATGTTAAACCATATGATTATGAATCATGTGGGTTAAACGTATCTTATCCAAAGAGGACTAAAATACCCTTTTATGAAAAGGTTATAAATTCTAGAAAAATTGTCTATAGCCTAAACATACCGATGTTTGTTGGCTTATGACAATTAATGCTACAAATAATTGTTTGTTAATCTCTATGACTATTTTTAGAAATAGTTGAATGTACTTATTGAAATCGACAATTGGAAAGCCGAAAAGTTCGAGCTAGTACGAATATGAGATTGACGAGCTACTTAGGAATTAATCTTCAATTGAATTGAAGTAATTAATACCTGAAGGGTGTTTCAGAAGTCGTCTGAAAGGAATAAGATTCTCCCTTGAAGGATACCATCTTTGGGATACGCAATTAGATTGTGTTCCCTAAATGGCAACAACACTTTATATGATAAAGGTGTGACGCAAGCCATGCGAAGTATCCCTTACCCGTTTTGGGATAGTGCCCTCATACTTAACCAAAGTTCCGAAGAATAAAGGTTGAATAAATTCCATACTATATATGGAAGATGATAATGTCGAATCTATCTTAACCGATGATTTGAAGTTGTCATAAGCAAAGTCAGAAAGGCTTGGAGCCTAGTACGACATATGCAACTTTGTGGAATATCTCGGCAAAATGCGCTAGATATTATTTACTCATCCAGCGGAGCAAAAGGTGTTTGTCTCCGAACATGCATCTTCTAGAGGAAGTGTTTCTTCCAAAAGAAACAGTGGGAGTGGATTTAAATCTCAAAGGTAGTTTGAGAACCACAAAGACATATTCAACCATAGGAGCGTGAGCGGATGCCACATAGCGATGAGGTGTAGAACAACGCTCGGTGCACACAAAGTTACAGTAAGTCATGGATGACCTTAAGCTGAAAAGGCTCTTTGGTATGTTCATCTTGAAGAATGAATATCTCACGACTTATGAAAGAATGTTTGAAAGCGAGTTTGAGAGATATGGCTAGGAGCCATAAAATCGAATTAGATTCCACTTAGTGACAACCAGGTTGTGAACCTAGTCTGTCTTACCTAAAGGGAATGTCCTGAAAAGGTGACATGGATAGTAATATGATTACCATCGAGGCTATAGTGACGGTGAGAGTGCACGGGGTGTAAACTTGTAATTACCTTTATCTTTGCCAATGAGCCCGATTCTAATCGAGATGATGCTTGTTATAACCTCGTATCATGGCTATATGATAGTGTTGAAGATGTTAGGCAGACAGCTCGATGTTCATAGACAATAACATGATGTGTAAACCCGCGAGATCCATTTATGGACTCAAACAAGTTTCTCTAGACAATTGCTTTGTTTGATAATCAAAGGAGGTTGATTTAGTCAAAAAAAAGGATATGCCCAATGTGCAAGATGGATAGTGGGAGTGTGTTATGATTTTTGAGCAAGGTATTATATATCTCTCTCAGGAATTATAACCCCATGTCACAGTCAATTAATGTTTGGTAGTTCAAGATCTTTACGAAAGCACTTGGATTAGCAGTTCTTATTTTAGAAATAAGAATCTGTAGTGATAGATTTTACTGCTGTTAGATTATAGTTTACCTATATAGATGTGATGCTAAAAGAAGTTCAGCATAGATCGCGAGATCTATCTATGTTAGGACATTGGTCCTAAAGATAAGGTGAAAGATGATGCTTATGGAAGGTTTCGCCACATCTGCGATAGGAACCATCTTATAGGTAATGCCGGATGTTCATAGTCCATGAATAGTCATGAGCAAGTATGAAAGTAAATGCGGTGAATGTCGAGAATATCCTTAAACAAGTTAAGGAAAGTTTCTAGTTTATTGAAACTTGGAATTAAATAAACGTAGATATCTGAGGCGTATATCCCGAGTCTTATGAAGGCGAGTGGGAGCTCTTGTCTGGGTTTGCGATCACTTTGATCAAGTGATACGATTGAGTGGAAATGTTCTAGCCTATGGGTCACTTTGTAAGTTCTACAAGTAGGTCAAAACACATGAGTGCCTTAGGCGCGGCGGGGCGATACATGGATCTAGAAGGTTCATTTACGAACCTTATGCAGTTCTTCCACTTTTTCTATATAGCTGATATAGTAAGTGGATTCATTGCTTGAAGCAAGGACCAGGGTCTCGTCAGAGATTCGTGTGTGTGTTGAGGCGGTTCCTTTGACCTGATCATATGGAACGTGATATGAAGATAGTCTGAGTCCCCACGGATAGCGATCCGTTCATGGCTAGGGCTAGTTGCGAGTATTGCATGAGATTCTTGTGTTTCAACTTGGTCTTGTGTGTGCTAGTGATTGGTTTTAGGCCAAGTGGGAGATTGTTGGAATAGTGTCCTAAACCCAATCGGGTTGGACCGGATCCGACCGGGTCGGATCATTTCTACTATTTCTTTATGTTTATACATATATAAAATGGCTTTTATGTTGTCATATATACATTCTTCTAAAGAACCAATTATGAATTGTTATATGATAACGTCCTTAGTATTAAAGCGTGATAGAGAAACCATGATAGCGATTATGGTTGATGAGATCTCTAATCACTTTAATAAGTTTGATACTTGAATGTCTCTAAGGTGACGTACTATCAAATAGGGCATTGATAGTATAAAGCAGACTAGCACGTATTAGATGTCTTCTGCTTTAGAGGCGGGGATAGATCTCGTCTATCGAAGTGTAGAGACACTTGGGTATGCGTGGGCGTGTATTAGAGAATGCGTCGTTAGGTGACCCCACTTACACGAGATAAGTGTCACACTATGTGGCGGTTGTGTAATTATCCTTAGGACCGAGTCTTCATGGCATCACGGTGTGGATTGTCATGCTTTGACACTATTGAGGTTTCCACAGCCACGGGCGATCATGCGGTAGTGATTGGGTATGATCTTTGAAGCATCGCGGAGTATACATGATTGGTCGTCCGGGAATCGCGTATCCTATGATTGGGATCGAATATCCGAAATGGCCTTCTTATAAGGAATGTCTTACTCTCGTGAATCTTTGCAAAGTGGGAGTAAAAGAGTTACTTGAGAGAGCTTGATATCCAGATTATAAGATACGGTCGTTAATGTTTGACACTCGACGTCGACCGTATGGATATTATTACAATGATAGGATTGTAAGTTACACGGTAAATCAAGTTTCACATGAAAGGTAGTAGTCATTGCATTTGAATCTTCCGATGATTGGGGTCACGGTGTGTTGCTTTACGCTATCCCGTGATCGTTAGGCATGAAGGGCATTTTAAGTAATTTGCACTTTGTATCTACGGCCAACATATTTGGAAGCCTATCGGGTCACACACATAAGAACATCTAGCGGATTAAAATGTGGTTATAGTTGATAACCAAATAAGGAAAGTTTATCTCGAGACTATAAAGGTTATAGTGGTAAATTAATATGGTGGTATTTATTTATTATGAATAAATTAAATACAAGATATTAATAATATTATATTAATTAAAGAATATTCCGGATGCCAATTTATTGGCTAAAGGTATGCAATTTTGGAGTGTATAAGATACACTTGGATTGTCTGAATTTAATTAATGGTGTTCACATATATTAATATAAGATATTAATATTATATATATTATACACACATGCGTGTGTGAAGTACATTGAGATGTACATGCGCACTAATTTAGTGTGCACATATAATATGTATAGATTTATATATATGTGATATATACACATGTAAAAATTGATTTATGGTAATATAATAAAAGATAAATATTATCAATATTAGATTTTGGCAATATCTTGGGAATATTCAATATGAGATATTGATGATATCCTGATTTATTTGATATGAGATATTATAATAAATGAGATAAATCAATCAATTATATTTTCCTTATTTTATTGGGAAAAGTTTTCTTCTCCTCCACACTAGATAGAGCGCCCTACACTATAAATAAGAGGTGGGTGTCAAGCTCTTTTATGCATCACAATTCCAAGAACTAATAGTTCTTGTGTAAAATAGAGAGCATCCTATAGAGAGTTGGAGAGAGGGGAAAAGGACCGGTCTAGCAACCGGAGTTTTCCAATAGCAATCCATGATGGGATTCCGGCGAGCTGTTCGTGTGGACTAGCGGTAGAGGCCGAACACTTGGGCGGCTCTATGCAGAACTACTCTCCTTAGACGGTCAAAGCGTCGATCTTTTAGATCAACCAAGGTAACCACCGTCTACTACTTGTTTGTTTATTGCTTAAACGAAGTCGATCTTGGGTCGATAGGAAATAAATTTTTGAATTCCGCTGCGTTCCCGCGTAGATTTCCTAACAGTACTAGGGATATGTTCCTAGTTTTCGGGAATGATGATTTAGTTTTATGAGGTTACACAGATGCCAGTTTCCAAACTGACAAGGATGACTTTAAGTTACAATCTGGATTTGTTTTCATGCTTAACGGCGGAGCAATGAGCTGGAAGAGTTCCAAACAGGAGACTACTGCAGACTCTACAACGGAAGGCGAATACATAGCAGCCTCAGAGGTGGCAAAGGAAGCAGTTTGGATGAAGAAGTTCATTACTGAACTTGGTGTGGTTCACTCCATTGAAGGTCCAGTGCCTCTATACTGTGATAATAATGGAGCGATATCTCAGTCAAAGGAACCAAGGTCTCATCAGAAGTCCAAACATATGTTACGGCGCTATCACTTGATTAGAGAGATAGTAGATAGATAAGATGTAAAGATAGAGAAATTACACACAGATGATAACATAGCTGATCCATTAACCAAGGCGTTGTCTCAAGCAAAGCATGAGAAACATGTTCACTTGCATGGGCTTAGGCATATGGGTGATTGGCTTTAGGCCAAGTGGGAGATTGTTGGAAAGGTGTCCTAAACCCAACCGGGTTGGACGGGATCCGACTGGGTCGGGACATTTACAGTTTATTTAGTTCATGTAATAACTTTATTATGATTAATAAAAGCACTTATGTTATTATATATTGTTTATCTTCATATTATTTGTTGTACATATATAGTAACGTCCCTAGTATCAAACTGTGATTGAGAAACCATAATAGTGATTATGGTTGATGAGATCTCTAATCACTATAACAAGATTGGTACTTAAATGTCACTAGTCCTATGTACTATCAAATGGGACATTGATAGTATAACCAGACTAGCACGTATTGGATGTCTTCTATCTTATAGAAGGTAGGGATAGATCTCATCTATCGAAGTGTAGAGACACTTGGACTGTACGTGGACGTGTATTAGAGAATGCGTAAGTTAGACTGACCCACTTACATTAAGTGTCACACTATGTGGCGGTTGTGTAATTATCCTTTGGACTGGAGTCTTCATGGCATCACGGTGTGGATTGTCATGATTTGACACTATTGAGATTTCCCCTAGCCACGGGGCGATCGTGCGGTAGTGATTGGGTATGATATTGAAGCATGAGGAGTATACATGATTGGTCGTCCGGGAATCGCGTATCCTATGATTGAGTATCTGAAATGACCTTCTTATAAGGAATGTCTAGCTCTCGAGAATCTTTGCAAAGTGGGAGTAAATGTGTTATCCCGAGAGAGCATGATGTCCAGGTTATAAAATACGATCGTTAATGTATTGACACTCGAGATACGATCGTATGGATATTATTACAGCGATAGGATTGTAAGTTACACGGTAACTGCTTCACATGAAATGTAGTAGTCATTGCTTTTGACTCTTCCGATGATTGGGGGTCACGGTGTGTTGCTAGACGCTTTCCCGTGATCGTTAGGAATGAAGGGAATTTTAGTAAATTGCACTTTGTGTCTACGGCCAACATATTCGGAAGCCTATCGGGTCACACACATATGAACATCGAGTCGGATTAAAATGCGGTTATAGTTGATAACCAAATAAGGAAAGTTTATCTCTAGACTATAAATGTTACAGTGGTAAATTAATATGGTGATATTTATTTATTATGAATAAATAAAAATACAAGATATTAATTATATACAAATTATACTAATTGAAGAATATTCCGGAAGCCAATTAATTGGCATTTGGGGCGCCACCTATAAGTGTATAAGATACACTTGGATTGTGCACTTTAATTAATAAGATTACCATAATATTAATAAATGATATTAATTGATTTTGGAAAAAATAGATTTATGGTAATAATATAATTATATTCAATATAAGATATTGGCAAAATTAATTATAATAAAAGAGATAAATCAATCTAACTGATTTCCTTTATTTTATTGGAAAAATATTTTCTTCTCTTACACACGAGGTTGGGGCGCCCCTACACTATAAATAAGAGGTGAGTGTCAAGCTCTTTTGTACATGACAATTGCAAGAGCTCATAGTTCTTGTGTAAAATAGAGAGCCACTTATAGTGAGTTTGTGAGAGAGGAAAAAGGCCGGTCTAGCAACCGGAGTTTTCCAATAGCAATCCAAGGAGGATTCCGGTGAGAAGTTCGTGTGGATTAGCGATAGAGGCCGGACGCGTGGACTGCTTGCGTACTTTACTACTCTCCGTTGATGGTCAAAGCGACGATCTTATAGATCATCAAGGTATAACCGTCAAACTACTTAACGTGTTTATTGCATTAAACGAAGAATAATCTAGTAAAAGGAAATCAAATTTTAAATTCCGCTGCGTTAAACTAGTGATTTCCTAACACATACCCTACGTTTGCCCCAGCTCGAAGGAGATAACGTTGGAGGAAATGAAGGCTTTGCCATATGGGTCATGGCTTGGGGCGAGACAACATTCGATTCTTTTGGAGGTAGTGGCATTGGAAAAGTCCGGCGGGCACGGGACTTTGATGTAGCGTTATGATGGGGGGTTGGGTCGGTTTGGGCAATCGTTCCATTTGTTGAGGATCATGATCCTACGTAGGTGGGTGGGGTGAATGACATGGAGATAGAGGAGGTTCCACGTTAGGCAGATGTTCCGAAAGGGAGTGCTTTTTCAGCAGCTTCATAGGTGGTGGCACCGGGGCTGAATTTTCATGGTTTCTCTCAAGGGGAGTTGCCTACGCCAATGGTGGATCAGGTAGTACTGAGAATGAGGGTGTCAACTTTTCAGCGTCTTGCACGGGAAAATGGTGTTGCTACTGTTTCCATTCCGGTACCATTGGTAGGGGAAGCGAAAACCGGACTCAAATATGGATGAAGGTGTGGATATGAAGAAGAATTGTGCTTTGCAGATTGCGGCGGAGCCTGCGGTGTAGGCTCTCCGTCAACAATGAATATCCTATGTTGGAACTTTTGGGGTCTGGGGCAACCTTAGGCAGTTCTAATTTTAAAGGCCATTGTAAATAGCTTTAATCCTGCCATTTTATTTTTGTCTTAAACAAAAATAAGTAAAAACATATTTGAATATGTTCGTTGTGCTTTGCAATTTCCAAATGTGTTGGTAGTGGGCAGTGAGGGCGCCAGTGGGGGGCTAGCTATCCTCTAGCGTGTTGATGTTGATTTGAGGATTTTGACTTATACCTGTGGGAATGTTGACGTAGTTATTCAGGATCTGGGGTTGAGGGAGTGGCGATTTACTGGCTTTTATGGTAATCCGGAAACGGAGGAAGGGCGGCATTCTTGGTACTTGCTTCGTCGCTTGCATTTGTCACAATCATTGCCTTGGTTAGTGGCCGAGGATTTTAATGAAATTCTCCGACAAACGGGACATGATGGGCCTCATGAGCGGTCTTTTCGGCAGATAGAGGATTAGAGGCCCTGGCGATTGTGGATCATGGATCTTGGATATAGCGGGGGCCCATATACGTGGTGCAATCGGTATCATGTGGGCCTGCCCACTAGGGCTAGATTGGACAGGGGAGTGGCAAAATTTGATTGGCAGCAGTTATTTCCACAGCATGCGGTGTACCATATGCCAAGCTCGCGATCATACCGTGTTCCTATTTTATTACAGATATTAACCCGTTCCAGAAAGGGGAGGTTCGGTGGAAGCCCGTACCGCGATATGACACATTTTGGGTTCGAGATGCGGAGTTTGAGAAGAGGTTTGAAATTGCGTGGCACGCTCGGACCGTGGGGGGGGGGGGAGCTAATGACTTAATATCTCATATTGTGGAGGTGCGTGAGAACCTTCGTGCCTGGAGCATGGAGAAGCACGGGGTTATTCATTAGCAGATACGTAAAAATGAGGTGGACCTTAGGATTCTCAAAGAGTCCACGACTTATTCTGCCGGGGAGGAAAGTAGTATATTACGGGAGATTGACCACTGGTACAAGCTGGACGAGGATTATTGGAGACAGAAAGGGCGTAGTGACTAGTTGGTTGCTATGGACAGGAATACGGAGTACTTTCATCATAAAAGCCACCTCTTTAAAACCCTAGTCTCGAAAATCCAATGTGCAAAAAAGCAGGGAAAGAGTATAGGTATTAACGATTAGAAAACCCAATCTACTAGGAAAAAAAGTGGTACAAACGGCCACATAAAAAATCTATACCAACTCAAGGTAATTACATCCAGAGTCAAAAAGTCAAATAACAAAATTAGCCCAAAGCACACCCTAATATGCCAATATGGTCCTTATACGTAAAGCACAAGCTCCTCAACCTAAATGAAGTACTTCCTTCAACTCCTCTCTCACGCACATCTTCTTTCAACTTTCAGTATTAATTTCTCATTCATTCGATATCCAAATCGAGTGATTTAAAATCCTATCATAGTATTTAAAGACACTATAAGTTCTCGATGATACACATCGGGGGGCCTAAAAAAAAGGCAGCTCCAAAGTTGATTGTTCAACACTTAACCAATACCCATTTCATAGGCCAATTCTCCAACAGTAATATCCCCGTTTGGAGACACCATGTAAAAATCATCTTACTAATCCTTTAACTTTTTGAGAAATCCTTCATCAGTGGTTTGAATGAATGATTTTTCAATCTTTTCGACCTTGATTCCGTAGGAGCAAAGTAAGTCAGAAAGATTGAGAAATAGAACCATATGATTTTATTCGTTCTCAATAGCCATGAGATGATCATCTTAGGGAGATCTTTTTGCCAATCTTAATATGTTTTGGCCACGTCTGTTTCCGCTCCGAAGAAGAAGGTTTGGATCTTTCAATCTTATGTCCTGTTGGTTATGTTACCTTACAATTATTTATAAAGCTCTGAAGCTATGACCTCTACAAAGTTTGCTAAACTTGCTTGTTCAAGGGAAAATAATGAATATTTACAGATTCTGTAATTCAATCACTACAACTTAATTACACATTTCCAGCACTGTACTAAAAATAGAATTCTCTACTAGACAGAACTAAACAAACTTCTTCCTTTACTATTAGTCCTAAATATCAACAGTAATTTCTCTAAGGATGTCATAATTCATCTTCTAACCCTATTGAGTCCCTTTGGCTGCGTCGTCTTCAACATATCGCGTAATTTGTTTGTAATTTCAGTGAAAGATGGCCTTTTGGCAGGGTCATGTGACCAGCATTCTTCCATCAAATGTCTCCATTCGGGGTTGCATCGCTTTGGAACTGGAGGTCTTAGTGTATGATTCACAATACCACCTGCATTTATATGTACCGAAAATGATTGAGACACAACATCGTTGTCGTTATAATCTGTTACTACACGCCTATAAAACATTGGTTCCTCTAATTGATCATCGATTCATAAGCGTGTAGTAACCGATTGTAGCACAATTTTCTTACAGCTCACCAATGATTTCTCCACAATGCATATTTGCGTAAGGCTCCTCGCCTGTCAAGATTTCCCACAGTGTGATGCCAAATGAAAATACATCAACCTGCCAATAATTTGTGGGGGAGAGGGGGTGGGGGGTGGGGGTGAGACTTTCTGATCTTCCTGCTCAATAAACACAGAATGGTAAAGTGTGAAAATATGAAGAAATTAAACAAACTTTTTCAGAAACGCGATTGCTGCTTCCACTGAGTAGCTCTGGTGCCATCCATGGAAGTGTTCCACGTATGCCACCCGAAACAAATGTGTTTCTTTTTATTCTCGATAATCCGAAATCCCCAACCTGAAATGCCAATATTATTTCGTCATGGTTCTGAAGCACCATTAGTAAAACATGTCAACTGAGGGAGACAAAAATTGCATTGTTGTCGTGGCCGGTTAGAATCAAATATGGCTAGATCGCCGCCATTCATTCGTCTAATTATGAACCAATAGTAGTAAGTGGAAATTATGTTAGGAAAATTACCTTGCAAACTGGCCTTTGAGGATCACCCAAGTTCACTAGCAAGTTGTCACATTTCAAGTCAAAATGAACAATGTTCTTCAAATGCAAATACTCCATCCCAAATGCAGCACTTAATGCGATCATAAGCTTTTTCCGTTGGTCAAGTGAACTGCATTGATGATTCAGATCATGACTTAGCACATTTTTCACAACTAAAATCTCAAAATCTTTCATATTTCAACGTTTTTATGACTTGTTACCGATCTTTTTTTAACAGGGCAAGCCTTAGTGATCCATCAACCATGAATTCTGTTACAGTTGCTAATGTTCCTGCAGGCCCATCCGGCACTACTCCGTAGAATGCCACCACATTCGGATGGTGAAGTTTAGATAGAATTTGGGCCTCTCTCCAGAAATCTTTAATCTGAAATGATGAAAACCGGAAAACAATAAACGAAAAAATGATTGCATTTCATTTTGAAGGAATCTATTGGTGGCATCACAAAATTTCTTCAGAAAATCGATTCTTGACTCAAGAATCGATTTCCTGTGGGACGTTTTGGTGTGGTGTATCGGTAAAAATCACGGTGGTGCGAATAAAGGGCCCTTAAAAAAATTAAAACAAGTGTACAATGGGGGAGGAAAATAAGTCGCTCACTAATCGCTCTTGCTCTGATGATCTACCAGCAAAACAGCTTCTTTTAATTCTCTTGATTGCAACATCTGTTCCTCTCCATTTTCCATGGTAAACAGTGCCATATGTACCAGATCCTAACTCTTGCACATCTTCAAGATCGCCGTTTTCTATGATCTTCACATATTCATATAAACATTCATGCATATCAAAATGCATCTGTTACTTTCTAAATATATTTAGTTTACAGAATAAGCTTTTTTAAGGTAGTGACATTATAGATATAGAACCTGTAAACCATATTTTCCAGCCTCCTTTTCGAATATCGATGCATCGCTGATGGATTTGTCGTTATCATCCTGTAAATGCCAACTTCAAGATTTTACACAAGTTACTAACTTTCAAAATGAATGGCCATTTAGAAACTTAATATATACCTCGTACTCGATCTTTAACGTCTCAGTTTTTACTTCTGTTTCTTCTGTGTTGTATGAATTCGAATAACTTTCTTCAGTTTGCACTAATGGGACGATTGCAGACTCCGAGGCCATGTCAGGGGGAGTAGTATCGGTAACATCTTCAATTAGGACACATGAGTCTGGTAATTTAGTATCATTATTTTTTATTCCAGGCTGAGAATGGATCAACATCTCATCTCGAAAATCCGGTTTCTTGGAAGAAGATGAATAATTTTCGTCATTCTTCACACTTTCAGGAGCAGGATTCACTACATGTATTCCACGAGATTTATACGATGTCTTGCTAATGATCACTGGAGTTTTAGATATGATACTACTAAGTTGATCTGTAGTTTCCCTCGGGATATCAACTAAAACGTCCGAAACTTGAGGCCCCAACAAAAGATCTCCAGCATGGATTCTTCCAGTGTCTCTAGAATTTTTCAGAAAAGTTGGTGTAGCAGAAGGGATGTCATTGAAAACATCTAAAAATTGTGGTGAAATAGGTAAATGTTGATGTTGGAAATATTCTTTTGATACATGAAAATTAAGTTTGAAGGCATTATTGTTCAATAAATTGTTCTCTTGCCTTACCATATTCTCTTGATTCTCACTCTTACATCCATTGTATATTGCCTCATTATTTGCGGATTTCCGAAAAAGATCATCTCTTAATGGATCTGTAGTCAACTTGCCAAATGTGTTGTCATTTGGGAGAAAATTTCCTGAGTCAACTTCTGGAAATATCAATTGTATGTTACCTTCAACTTTTTCATAACATGGAGAATTCACAAAGTAATCATTAGGCCTATTAATGTGATCCGACATCTTCGTATGCTCTTTTGAGTGAATATTAATATTCAAATTGCTCCCTAAGGGGCTTGTTAGGCTTTCCAGGGAAAAACTCCTCTGGTGACTAGGATCAAGCATGCCATTAACTGCAGCAATATAATGGTAATCAACATCAACTTGCTGTCCGGTTCTTGCTTCTGATGAACATGGACTTTCTTGATCAGTTAAAGGGACGAGAAATATTCGTACCCTCTTAGACATTGCTTCCAAATCATAGTATTCTTCAGTCATATGACGAAGATCCTCATCACAAGATATCGATATGAGCAAATCTAGTTCTTCACCCGGGAGCTGGTATTTGATACTGTGAGGTTGATTGCAGATAGCTGTAGTTTTCATAACAAGTTCATTGTATGTTATATTGTTCCTAATAGAGATAATCTTTGTCTCCCCACCAATATATCTAAGCTTACCATCATTTGGCCTTGGTAATATTCTTCCTCCAAAACTGCACAGAATCTTCATTTTTCTTGACAAAGGAATGTCTGAAAATCCTGGCCCATAATCAGATTGGTCCAAATCATCATTCTCTAAATCAGATTCTATTCTTTTAAGGACATCAAAACCAGTCTTCTTTTCAAGCTGATGATTTATATCATTTGTAACTACGGGATTTAAGAATTCATAATCCGTTTTCCCAGAAACGTCTGGACCCTGTGTTATTCTCGGGAAACACCATCCCTTAAAAATCTTTCTGAAAACTCCTCCCCTGTCTCCAATGATACCCACTTATTACCATTCATTCCATCTTCTGGAGAAACCTTGTTCCATGTTGCGTTGCTGCACGGTTGGCCTGAATAACCGGTGTTTTCATGCCTCATGATCAAAGATTTATGTATCAAAGATGATATATTGTGCCTTAATGCTCATACTTTACACCATTACAAGCTCATAACATTGAACAGAGAGTGTACTTATAAGCTCAACCTAATACGGGTTGGATTCCACGACCTAATACCTTACTGTCTTAAAATTTTCACCAAGTGCAGTTCTTGAATCAATACAAAACCAACATATAGGGATTACAAGAATAAAGTCCCTTGTCACACACATTCCCTTAGCCAAACTTCAAATCTTCCTCACCCATTAGACAACAAAGTATCTTAGGAAACCCTATAAACATGAAGAAATTTTACTGCATCAAATCAAACCAAGAATTCAGTCAAATTGAAAGAAAGTAACAAAAACAATGAAAATCTTGCTCTGTTTTCTTATCAATACTACATCACTGCATAAAAAATTCAAGGTACAAATCACACAATCATACATGGTTTACAAAATATACATCATAGGTTTTCCTGAAAAAAAAAGAAAGAAAAAAATTATACATCTGATCACCAAAATGTGGATAAGAAATTTCTTTATCCTTATTAATCTTTCCTAATGGAAAACATAATTGCATGTCAAAATACAAATGAAATTCAATATCAGGAAGCAGCAACTGTAACAACAACACTTGCTATATATATAGACAATAATTAACATCATGCAATGCAATTGGGATAAAATTCTGAACCAAAAAACGTACCCTTTTTTATTAACGTAGAGAACTAAAAAAATCCCACAAAACGTGCTATTCAGCCCATTTTGGATTAGAGGATGAGGGAGTAAATGGTTCCAAAATGGTAAGTCATTTTGTGGGAGAGTTTTTTTTTTGAAGTAGAGGAGAAAGGAAAGAAGAGGGGAAAGGGATTGCATGGGTTTCGGAAATGTAGAAGAGAGACAACAAAAACAAAGGGTGGTGCTGACAGCCCAGCAATCTCTACTAGAATAACACGGCCGAAATTTTAGTTCATTTCTCTTTAAAAAAAAATAAAAAAAAATAAAATAAAAAATAAAAAAAATAAATAAATTGTTCATTTGTTCTTATAGGCGTTTCTACATTTTCTATCTGGTACTTAAAACACAAATCCATTTAGCCTTTTTTCGTTGTGTTCTATGATATAAGTTAATTAAAAAAATCAATGAAATATTTATTGTATTTTCTTTTTTTACCTATCATTTATTATATAGTCACTCACTTTTCACTACTTTGCGTTAATAATAATAAAATGTCATTTTAAACTTTTTCATCAAAAGTAATGACACGTAACAAATTTAACAAACTTTTCTTAATCTGTGTGGAAAAAAATTCAAATGAATTTACATTTTAGGACGAAGATGTTATATAATTAGTTCATTTCCCTCAAAAAAAAAAAAAAATTTTGTATTGCATTTGTTCCTTATTAACTATAGTATATAGCCAACAAGACATCGTCCCAGTGGTAATTATTGTGGCATAACCTGAATGTTTCGGGTTTGAGTCTCAATGAGGACAAAAAAAGTGTTCATGTGTGTGTGTGTATATATATATATATATATATATATATATATATATATAGAAAAATTAGGTAAAAATCTATTTTTCTTCCCTTAATTAATCTTTAATCCACAATCCTTTTTTTAAATTGTAATAAGGACAACATAATCTTACTCGGACAAAAATACCCTAATGAGCATCGTGTCCCAATTTATCGATGAAGTCAAGCTTTCCTACTCGTGAAACCCACTTTTCCATTTCCACCTCCATGAAATCCACATTACTGCTCAAACTGTTGAATATGGTAGTTAGTTTGGTAATTAGTTTAGAAATTATTGCGGTTGTTGTACTTATTTAGTTTGTACTTAATTAGCCTTAATTGTGTCTACCAGCTGTATATTGGGAAGCTCTATATATAAAGCTCTCCCTAGACTTTTGGAAAAGTCAAGTCTTCATTTTCATCAGTTTATCAACTTTACCAAATTATCTGAGAAGATGACCTAGGTCATCCTCTTCCCTAATTTACTCTTTCTTCCCCAATTTGCTCTTTCAATCGGTTATCAATCTATTGATTATTTTCCACATGGTCAGAGCAAAATAGATGCGCGTTGAGTCTCCATTGAAGAATTAGTCTTCTCTTTTGTTGATTCGAAGGAAATTAGTTTGTTTTCTGTTGATTCGAAGGTTTACAAATGGCGGAAGAAGCGGTTATTCCTGTCTCAAGCCCCTACTATATACATCCAAGCGAGAGTCCATATCTGGTCCTCGTTCAACCTGTTCTCGATGAAAATGGAGTCAATTACCACTCGTGGTCGCGTTCAGTGAAGATGTCGTTGGTTATGAAAAACAAAATAGGGTTTATAGATGGCTCGATTGTCAGGCCGGAAAGAGGAGATCCTAAATTTAACACCTGGGAACAATGTAACACCACTGTTACTTCCTGGTTGCTAAATTCAATATCAAAGACCATCGTAGAGAGTGTCATGTGGATGAATACAACGAATGATGTTTGGGAAGACATTCAGGACTGGTATGCAAACCTAGATTCTTTCAGGCTATTTGATTTGCTTGAGGAGTTAAACGGAATTAAACAAGGAGATCTCACAGTATCTCAGTACTTCGCTAGAATCAAGATCATTTGGGTGAAATCAATGTTTTAAGGCCCGTTCCTGGTTGTAAATGCGAGCCTGCTTGTCATTGTTACCTAATTCCCACCATAGTTGCATATTTTGAGAGAGAATACGTAATTAGGTTTCTGAGAGGGTTAAATGAAAGTTTCTCACCAGTTAACTCTCAGATTTTGCTGATGTCTCCTATACCTAGTATCAAAGTTTCATTTGCCATGGCATTAAAATTCAAAAGACAAAGGAAGGGTACCTTTGCACCTGGAAATCAGCTATCAGATCATACTGTGCTGGTGAACAGGTCAAGCATCAGCGATAATTCACAGGTTTCTGGAAGGAATGTCAGTATTAATGCACCAGATTCTGGAAGGAGGTTCAACAACTCAGATAACACAGGTACAATGAGGCCATATCAGCAGAATCAAAGTGGAAAACGTCCACAATGTACTTTTTGTGGCAAGTCTGGCCATGTAGAGGACATATGTTACTATAAGCATGGTTTCCCCTAGGTTTTAAACCCAGAGGAAGGATCAATATGGTGGAAGGGAGTTCAGAAGCTGATGCATCTCTAATTAATCAACCTGCAGGTGCATCATCTGGTGGTGGCTATTCCCTGAATCAACAACCAACTACTTCAGCTACTCAGTAAACAGAATGAAGGCATCACAGAGAATAAGAATCCACACATGGTTAACCAAGCATCGGTTATGCCTGCTTCTTTCCTACCAGAAGATGATTTGGGAGCAGGTAATGTTCACAACAAATGGATTTTGGATTCTGGAGCAACATCATGTCATTCATGACATGAAGCTTTTTTCAAAATTTCACAAGGTTGAGAATATCAGTGCCAGTTTGCCAAATGGTAAGAGTGTCATGGTTTCACATGTAGGTGAGGTGCAAATAGGGACACATATACTACTACAGAATGTATTATGTGTGCCATCATTCAAGTTTAACTTGATATCTATTAGCAAATTGACTAAGAGTGGCAATTTCAGCATAGTTTTTAAATCTGATGGTTGTCAGATACAGGATCCAACACATGGGATGATTGGATCAGCTAAGCGGTGCAAAGGGTTATATCTGTTGGATGTTTGTCAGAGCCAAAATAGTCAAGGCATGGCAAGCTGCAATGCAGTCACATTTCAAAACACACCAGGTCTGTCTGATGACATGGTTTGGCATTACCGCATGGGGAACCTATCTGATTAGAGACTACAGATGCTCAAGGCATATAATAAAGAGATTGTTAGTCCCAGAGATAATATTTGTCATATTTGCCCTTTGGCTAAACAGAAGCACTTATCTTTTCCTTTGAGTTGTTCTTCAGTTCAATGTGTTTTTGATTTGGTTCACTTTGATATCTGGGGACCCTATAAGAATGCTACTGTACATGGGCATAGGTACTTTCTCACTGTGGTGGATGATTTCAGTAGGTATACTTGGGTATATATGTTACATGATAAGTCTGAGGCAAGGGAGTTAGTTCAGGGTTTCTGTTCTTTTATGCAAACTCAGTTTCATAAGTCCATAAAGGTAGTTAGGACAGACAATGGCCATGTTGGACTTATTTCTATGTTTTGATGATGAGTGATAGACTAGATGTTATAGTGCAAAGGCAAAAAGATGTCTAGATCAAATGTATAGGCTTATTAGAGTTTGATCTTTGACTAGGTTTGATCAAAGAAGCACTGTAATAGTCAGCTGATTTATATCAATGAGATCGGTCTTTATCGATGGGGTAGATAGGTCGATGAGACTAGTCCGAAATCTGCTGCCAAGATCAAGGTGAGAGCTCAAACTCAGTAAATGAAGGCTAAGGGATCAAACTTAGTGATTAAAGTCAAGGATATGCAATCAGAATTTAGGCAAGTCTGTGATGACCTAAACTGATTACATATACCTTGTGTAGAAGGTCTAATTTCCATAAGTTGGATGATGTTTGAAACTTGGTTATATTTAAAAAGGTGTAATCTAACTTCACAAATAAAAGTTAGATAAAAGAAGTCTGCTGCATTGTGTTTAAAACATAGCAAATATTTATTCAAAGAGATGATAGTGTTTCAAAGAGATCGATAAACTCATGATAATATACCTCGGTTAATTCAAGATTACATTGGAAGATTACATGGATAAGGACAGCCAACTGCCTCTGATTTATCAAACAAATCAAGGGCTGAGATTAAAAGGATATTGGGATGATTCAGGACTTTATCCAATGGTTATAAGTCAAATGGTGGATGATGATCGCCTTTGGATTCTCAAAAGGATTACCCCATGTCGATCCTATGAATAGTGACAGAAAGCAAGTCAAACGGGACAAAACAAGGAACGGCTATATTTGAATTTCAAATACAAGTCACATATATTCCTACCTATAAATAGAGGACTTCCAACTCAGAAAAAGATGATGATTGATGAACTTTTAAAAGAAAAATATAAGAGAAAATTCTGAGCTGCAAGAACACCTTGCTGAACCTACTGAGCTTAACCTTACTGATCCAGAGAAAATCTTCAAGTGTATTACGTATTCAAGCTACATCAAGTTTACACACTTGAAGATCGCGCAAGCTGCCGATTATGTCATCCTAATCAAGTCTGCTTTGCCAATCGATCATTTACTTGATTCAATCTTTATTTTACAAAGAACTCTCTTGAAGACAAGAAGCAGCATCTGTTGGAGTGTGAAAGATCGTTGTTTGTGGTGGAGTGGTGAAGAGACAATCCTACCTTTCAAGGACCAAAGGAAAACTTTGGGCAAAGAATCCTACCTGTTCTTAGTTTTCGCCAGAAGCCATAGTTATTGGTGAAGGACAAGCAACTTAGGAATCTTTGTAACAAACTACATCAAAGATCTCTACTTGAATTACCTCCAACATCACGGAGAAGAGTGGGTGACGAGGATTACACCACCTGAACCACTATAAAATCGCCAACTTACTTTCTCGCATTTAGATTCTCGTGATTTAATTTATTATACACATCAACCTCTGAATCTAGCAACCAAATCACACACATACACTAATGAGTATCTAATACTTAGTATCATATTTAACAACAAGTATTAATGCTTAATTTTTGATATAATTCCGCTGCACAAATTCAGTAAACTCAACTATCATCAAGAGACTATCGTGTATCGGCGAGGCTCTTGAGGTGTCGATGAGACTACTCGAGGTATCAGCGTCTTTCGCTGAAGTCTTGAGTTTGTTAACTCCAAAAGTTTTAAGTGTTAAGTTTATTCACCCCCCCTCTAAACTTAACCAAAGCCTTTTCAAGGGATCAACAGGCCAAGAATTCTATATGCCAGAATTTTATAGTGCTAAGGGGATCTTACATCAGAAATCATGTGTATCCACACCTGAGCAAAATGATGTAGTGGAAAGGAAGCATCAACATCTTCTTAATGTGGGAAGAGCACTTAAGTTTCAAGCCATTCTCCCTATTAGATTCTGGGGGTATTGTGTCACACATGCCGCCTACCTTATCAACATCACACGTACACCACTATTACATGGTGCCACACCACATAAGATGCTTTATGGTATAGATGATGATCTGAAAAGGGTTAAAGTATTTGGATGTTTAGCCTATGCTTCTACCCTCCAACAGAATAGATCAAAGTTTGATTCAAGAAGTGTGGCTGCACTCATTTAGGGATATCACAATCCACAAAAGGTTATATTTGCTCAACCTGGACACTACACTATAATTCATTTCTAGGAATGTATTCTTCCATGATAAATGTTTTCCATATGATCATACATGCAAGTCTGATTTAGCAGCAATACATGTACCTTGTTTGCCTGTGCCATTTAATGAGGACAGTGCTCCTACATCACAATGTAATTTTGACTAGCCCTCAGCACCAGCTCCAGAGGTTCCCAATGACATTGTTTGTGTTCCACCAGAAAATTCCCAAACAGTAACAGATGCACCTACTAGGAGATCTAATAGATCTAGACACACACCTACCCACTTGCAGGATTACATTTGTTCACATTTGACTAAGACAGTTTCTCCCAATGACTTTAGTCACTTCCTTAGCTATGAGTCACTGTCTAGCTCCCACAAGATCTTTCTTTGTAATAAAGACAAAGAGACAGAACCATCATCTTACACTCAAGATGTCAAGTCTGATAATTGGAGGACTGCTATGAACAAGGAGATACAGGCCCTTGAGGATAATCATACATAGGAAATAGTGTCTCTCCCACCAGGCAAAAACCCATAGGGTGTAAGTGGGTCTATAAGATCAAATACAAGCCTAATGGTGAGATAGAGAGGTATAAAGCTAGGTTTGTAGCAAAGGGATACACACAAAGTTATGGCCTAGACTACCAAGAAACGTTCTCACCCGTAGCAAAAATGACCACCATCAGAACTTTATTGGTCGTAGTAGCTGCACAAAGATGGCATCTTCACCAATGTGATGTAAACAATGCTTTTTTGCATGGTGAACTTCATGAGGAAGTCTATATGAAACTACCACAGGGGTTCCAAACAACAGTCAAGAATCCTGTTTGCAAATTGGTCAAGTCCCTGTATGGCCTTAAACAGGCCAGTAGGCAATGAAACTCTACACTTACTACGGCCTTACAGGATATAGGATTTCAGCAATCCAGAAATGACTATAGCTTGTTCACCAAGACCATCAATGGTAGATTTCTGGCACTGCTTGTTTACATGGATGATATCATCCTAGCTAGTCAATCAGTTGAGGATTTTCAGCCTGTCAAAGCTTATTTGCACGATAAATTTTGAATCAAAGACATTGGGGAGCTTAAATATTTCTTGGGCTTGGAAGTGGCAAGAAGCAAATAAGGTATATTCATTTCTCAATGCAAATACGCTTTAGGCTTGCTGGAAGATTTTGATCTAATGGGGGCCAAACCTGTGTCCACCCCCATGCAAAGCAAATCTAATTTGCAGCATGGTGACTCCACTTTATTAGCAGATAGTACATTGTATAGAAAACTCGTTGGTAAGCTGATTTACTTGACTTTCTATAGACCGGATATTGCATACGCTGTCCAACAGCTTAGCTAATTTTTGGACGCACCAACTGTGTGTCATTTTAGAGCAGCCGAAAGAGTTCTTAAATACTTAAAGAAGAATCCAGGCCAAGGTATTTTATATTCTGCCCATACATGCTTAGTTCATTGTGCCTTCACCGATTCGGATTGGGCGGGATGTCCAGAAACTCAAAGATCAGTCACAGGTTATTGTATTTTTCTGGGTAATTCCTTAGTTCTTGGAGAGCCAAAAAGCAAACAACGGTCTCTAAAAGCTCTGCGGAATCGGAATATCGTGCCATGGCCACTACGGTGTCTGAAATTCAGTGGCTATTTCAATTGCTTCAAGACCTCCAGGTTGCAGTCCCTCTGTCCATTGCAATGTATTGTGACAACCAAAGCGCTATGCATATCGCCACTAATCCGGTGTTCCATGAGCGTACCAAACATATCGAAATTGATTGTCATGTGGTTCGAGACAATGTTCAAGCTGGTATGATCAAGTTGTTGCCTGTCTCCACACGGAATCAGTTAGCGGATTGCTTCACAAAGCCTTTGGACAGCCCTGCTCTTCACCAAGCTATTCAGAAGTTTCACTTGCTTGATATTCATACATCCCATCCCAGCTTGCGAGGGGGGGTGTTGAATATGGTAGTTAGTTTGGTAATTAGTTTATAAGTTATTGTGGTTGTTGTACTTAATTAGTTTGTACTTAATTAGCCTTAATTGTGTCTACCAGCTGTATATTGGGAAGCTCCATATATAAAGCTCTCCCTAGACTTTTGGAAAAGTCAAGTCGTCATTTTCATCAGTTTATCAACTTTACCAAATTATCTGAGAAGATGACCTAGGTCATCCTCTTCCCTAATTTACACTTTCTTCCCCAATTTGCTCTTTCAATCGGTTATCAATCTATTGATTATTTTCCACACAAACTACTGCTCCTCCCCAGCTTAGACGGGAAGCCATCCTCCCCGCAGTCAAATTGACTGAAGAATCGAATCGAACCATTCTCCCAGAGGAACCAACCGAAGCACCTCCCATCAGAGCAATTTAACTGAAGAAAATATGGTTAATGTTGCTTCTCTCACTCTGTTAATTTACAACAATATGCAAAAATTGAACAGATACATCACAGTCATGCAACTCGGATATACTAAGATAATTAAATACACGAATTGAAAGGAAATTAGAATAGAAAACTTAGACCGAGGCGAGCGCAGCGCTCTATCCTTAAGACGATATTGCTCCGCTACGGTGCTTACGGTACCCGCAATCGTCTCCCAAGATACAACGGTCGTACCTTCGTTCAAAGCAGCACTACAATTGAAACGAAGCAGCGAACTTTCTTGTGTCCCATATTCTCCTTCTACTGATATGTGAAATGAATGCAGTGCTTTGTGAAATTTTTTTCCGTGTATTATGAGCCTTCATACTGTGGGTATTTATAGCAAAGTAGGAAAGTAACTACTATTCCACTATGCAGCCATTTTACATGATTTTTCCCACGATTGTTGCCGTTTCCGTCATTCCATGCAAGGTAGTGGCGGTAAGTTGGTAACCATAACCCACGTTTATATACATGGAGTACCATGTTTGTCAGCACATGTGGGTAGCTTGACTTGGTCTACCGAGAATTATATTTCCATGGATAAAGACTTTGTAAAAGAAATTCTTTACCCAAATGACATATTCGGTCCGACTAATCTATTATGACTTTAATATTATTTTGAGCATTAATTTTCTATTCAGTCAATAAATTTAATAGAGTGATTCAACATTCTATAGATTTTTATGTGTCACGTTAATGACATCATAGTATACTCCAATTGAATTAATACTCAAAATTTTACCGCTCACCCATAGGTTCCAACAGTTAATAAGCCATCCGCGTTCTCTTCTGTGCCTGCTCGTCCACCAATTCTGTAAGCTGAGACTTCCTTTTGGTGATAGAAATTATATGTGATTCATGTTTAAAACTATTGAATTTCTAGTTACATGCAATCATGGTGCCTAATTTTCGTATGTTTGTGGAATTATCATCCATATTGATGCTTTCAGTTTGCATATAATTTGATATGCGGGGAGTTGTTAGAAAGAGAGTTTCTTTTAATAAAAACGACAAATGGATATGGAGAAGTAAGTAACATTGAGGGATTTTTTTAAAATTACTTTAATTAGTTTTTGATTCTTGACAAGCATTTTGTTTTTACCAGTTGAATCTTTTGAATTCAAAATGCTTAATTGGGGAAGCAATTTCGGCTATTAGCTTTGTGCTAATTGTGAAGAACTGGCCACGAATCCTGGGGCATTATTGTTGAATAATTTTATCAAATCTATGTACGTACCAGGAGATAGATCAGCCATGGAGCAATGAATACTCCACTTTATCAAGCAGCTACTTTCAAACAGGTAATTTCAATGAATTGCTTGAGTATGCAATGTTATTTCACAGTTCATACATGATAATGCCAGATTTTTCTCTCATTCAAGAAGTTATATTGTCTGTATGTTTTCATCTCTTGGGTACTTAACTCATGTGGTCGTTGATTAAGCCGGTATTTCGAATTCTAATGATTTTCCAGTTACATGTTTGTACAGTTAAAGTCTAGTACGTAGCCTTGATGATGTGTCGGGAAAAAAATAAAAAATGTTGGTAGTGGGATTTGAACTACAACCTAAAATTAGTAGACTTAAAAGGTTTGTTCTTAACCACTAGGATATAAAGTCTTTTATTCAAGAAAAGACATATAACATACTAATATTAACACTACTACTACAAAAAAAAAAATTTGAGGGGCTAGGGACAGTATGAGGGGGCTTGTGACCATTTTGGGGGGCTTGAGACCACCCCGGCGTAGGTGGGTCCGCCCCTGCCTGTGATGGCTAAGCCTCATGGGTTTGGTTCTCCCCTCAAAATAAATAAAGTAATAGTTATTTGTTTATCTTTCCCTGATCTCATTCATCTTAAACTGAAGTACTTGTATCTTCCTTCACTTAGAAGTCGTGGGAACTCTATGAATCTATTGATTCCTGATCGAAAATCAGATTGACAATGTTTCCTCCACAAAGGAGGAACATTAGCAAGGATCAAACATTAGCAAGCTCACACACTGTGATAGTGATAGTGTTAGTGTGTTCTTGTGTTTGAATGTGATACTGTTACTGTGATACTGTTGCTTTTATTGTGTTATGGTGCTGAGGTCGACGCATTGAAACCGAAGGCAGAGATCTACGAGCTAATATTCCAAGAAAAGGCTAATGCTTTTTGGTAATGATGGGTGAATTGAGATATGATACAAATGTTAAACCATTTGGTGTAGATGTTGACTTTATTGAGAAAATGTTAAACCATTTGGTGTAGAGTTGGAGAAGAAGATGATGGTTGCAGTCGACATTGTCGATATTTTTAGGTGCTTAGATAATGCTTTCCTTAACTTAATTATCATATATGTTGATGTAAAAGTTTTTTTTATCATATATGTAGTAATTTTTTTTCCATTGTGAGTGAATGTGTTAATTGTGATTGAATGTGTTATTTCAAATACACAAGTTTTTTGGGTGTTAATTTGATTGCATTGTTGACCAAATGATTTTTAGTTTACGGTTTGTTTTCGTTTTAATCCATAAAGGAATATAGGGTGTCGGTGTTGTTGTAAAGCTTGCCAAGTCCATGATTTTTGGCTAATCGTATACTATTAATGGTAATGATAATGGTAATGGTGTCATTGTGTTTGTTAATAAAACATGTTAATGTGATATTGTTATTGTGATACTAATACTGTGATACTGATATTGTGATAATGTAAACGCTGCGATTAAATCAGCTTTCAAAAACTACGTCGGAAGGGTATCATATGAGTCTCAAAATGAAGAGAAAAAAAATTATGAACTTTGGTGAAAGAATTTTGATGATCGGTGTTTTAAATCAAAAGTTACGGTTATTTATAAGAAAAACGCTCCAATTAATGCAAATATATTTTCGTCTTTCAAAATTTACGTCGGAAGAATATTGTATGAGATCTCAAAATGAAGAGGAAAAAAAAAAATTTGGTGAATTTTTTTTGATGATCGGAGTTCTAAATCAAAAGTTACGATTGTTCGAAAAAAAAAATAAAGAAGGAAAGAAGCGGCAACAAGAAAATTGAAAGAAAAAAAAACCATTTAAATAAACGGACGCGCGTGCTTAAGGAAGGATATTTTTGTCCGTCTGATTTTTTTTTTTGTCCTTTTTGCAACTAAAAACAAGAAGTGTGTCATGTTTATTTATTTTGGGTCCAAATTTGGATTTTTCTCTCATTCCCTCTCTATATATATGTATATATATATATGTACATATACATATATATATAGTTGATAAAATATGTATATAGTTTTCTAGTTAAAAAAAATTATATATAAAGAGAGAGAAATAGCCAAAAATCCATTTTTTATTACATAACAAATAAATAGGACAAGTTGCAAATTTGAATAAAAATATAGAGAAATAGCCAAAAATTCATTTTTTTATTACATAATAAATAAATAGGATAAGTTGCAAATTTGTCAATGAGAAAATCAAATTTGTTGGACAAATATACCTTTGTGTACAAAAGAAAGAGGAAAAAAATGTGTGTTTGTTATTACAAGAATCTCGTACACCCCAACAAGGCATTGACCCATCGGTATTTGTTGTGATTCTTAACCCGGAGATTTCATGTTTGAGTCTCAGTGGGGACAATGTATCCGTCAAAAAAATATTTCATACATGTTGTTTGTTTTTATTTTTTATTTTTCTTATAGGATGGATTTAGTGAATATTTTTTAAATTTTAAAAAAACAACCATAACTTTTGATTTAGACCTCCGGTCAATTCTTTCACCATCATTCATGATTTTTTTCATCCTCTTTATTTTGATATCGGATATGATACCCTATCGACGGAATTTTTGAAATCCGAAAAAACATTTACGTCAACTGCGTTGTCACAACATTTGCAGTGAAACCCTCACAGTGACTCATTGTAACAACTCACAGTACCACCTTTTATCAACAATACACAGTGACAGTAACACCCTACATATACTGTAACATTCTGTACATAGTAACAAATCACAATTTTGCAACACCTTCACAGTGACACCATCACAGCTTTGCAGTAACACCCTCACCGTTTTTGCGATAACACATCACAATTTAGCAACACCTTCATAGTTTTGCAACAACACCTCATAACTTCTGCAATAGCACCTCACAGTGACACCCTATGTACTCACAGTAACACACCCTATATTTCACATAGACACTAGCGCATATTTCACAGTAACACCTTATGTACTCACATTGACACTAGCACATATTTCACAGTGACATGCCCACAGATTTCACAAAGACACTAGCACAAATTTCACAGTAACACCTTATGTACTCAAAGTGACACGCCCACATATTTCACAGTAACACCACCAAATTTTCACTGAGACATTTACACAAATTTCACAATAACACCCTATCACTCACAATGACACTAGCACATATTTCACAGTAACATCTTATGTACACATAGTGACACCTTCTATAACAGTAATACCCTTATAATGACTAACAGTAGTAGCCTCTCAGTGACACAGTCACAGTTACACCTTTTATTAACAATACACAGTGGCAATAACACCTTACGTATATAGTAACACCCTCACAGCAGCAACATCACAATTTTACAGTAACAACTCATTGTTTTGTAAGATATACACTAGAACATATTTCACAGTAACACCATCACATAGACACATTATGTATTTCAGTGACTCATTGCAGTAACACCTTATTCTCACAGTAACACCTCACAATAACACCTTATGTATTGCAATAACACCCTCAATCCTATCAATGACACCCTCAGTCCTCACAGTCACACCCTCACAGTTTTGTAGTAACACATCACAATGACGCACTCACAGTTTTGCAATAACACCCTCACAATTTTGTGGTAACACCCTCAAAGCTTTGCAGTAACACCCTCACAATTTTGTAGTAGCAACTCACAGAGATACCCTCATATTTTTGTAGTAACACATTCACAATTTTGTCGTAACACCTCACAATGACTGAATGACACCCTGTTACAGTGACATCCTCAATCCACACCGTGACACCACAAAACACAGTGACGCTTCAAAAAAAAAAATGGTGTCCTCACAGTGACACCCTTAGTCCTCACAGTAAGACCCTCATACCTAACATTAACACTCTCAATACTCATAGTGACATTAGCAAAAAATTCACAGTAACACATTATGTATTCATATTGACAATACCTTAGATTTCATAGTGACATTACCACATTTTTCATAGAGACGCTAGCACAAATTTCACAATAACACTTAATGTACTCAGAGTGACACTAGCACATATTTAACACTAACACCTTATGTAATTACAATGACATTACCACATATTGCACACACTATTTTTACAATGACTCTATGAAGTAACACATAATGTATGCAATGACACCCATATTTTGTTACAGTCACACCGTACTCTTTTTCTTTCCTTTTTTCATTGAACAACTAGGATTAGTTTTATCGCTTAAGTGACTTAAACTCTACATCCGGTGGAACCAATCAAAAGACTCACCATGTGATGGACAAATGAGAAGTGTATTCAATTGCAGCATCGAGGGGTGGAGTCTCATCGAGGCTTCGTCGCAGGTACTATCGGCAGGTGAAAGGTCAGGCTGAGTCTTTGAATACACCAGGGTCCCACATCCGATAATTCAGAATGTGACAAATGATATATCAAAGGTCATTAAAAGGAGGACACGTGTAGGGGTATTTATGGCGTATCGATAAAAGATTCCTTGCGGCTAGGGTTTAGGGATTTGTACCTATAAATACAGCTTGTTGTCACATTGTCTCAGGTGTGTTGAAATCAGTAAAATTCAAAGGCATAATAAAATATCTCTTTTACGCCTGTGGTTTTTACCTCTCCCACTCGAGGGTTTTCCACGTTAAATCTGTGTTCTTCTTGTTTCGCTTTCTCCTTTTGGTTGTTTATGTTTGATTGCTTCGCTTCTGCTGCATTTGAAGTTATCTCCATCCGCTTTATAACAAGTGGTATCGAGAAAGGTTCTCGAGAAAACAATGCATGCGATCAACTTCATCTTCACCAAGACCATCAAGCAAGGTGCTAGGATCCGTGATAAAGTTGTGATCTTTAGCAAGAAAAGATGTCGCATGGAAACGTAAAAATCGATAAATTTACAGAAGGAAGGCAGTTTTGGTCTGTGGCAAATCAAGATCGCGTGCATTTGTTGAAACAAAGCAGGATTTGTGGAATCCTTTATCCGACAAACCAAATACAAAGCAAGCAGATTATGCCACCTGAAGTCAAAGCACATTCAACCATCATGTTGTGCTTATCTCGATGATGTTATCACGAGGTTCTTTGAGGAAGACACCGCAGCCTAAGTTGTGGAAAAAGCTTGAAAGCTTGTATATGACCAAGTCAACGACCAACAAGTTGTTGTTGAAACAAAGGTTGTTCAGTTTGAAGATACATGAAGAGTCCACCGAGGAACATCTTGACCGGTGAACACAATATTACTCGATTTAAGGAATATTGATGTTAAAATTGAAGATGAAGATGCAAATTTTAATCCTCGTTGGTGTCATTACCGACATCATATGAAAACTTTGTGCGCTCTTTCATAGTTGGGAAGGATACAATAGCTTTAGAGGATGTGAGTCCGCCTTACATGCCGAGAGCTTAGACACAAGGCTCTCGGGATGCATAATCAGTTCTTTGGGCTAGTAGCTAGCATCAATAGTGGAAAAGGATATGACAGTAAGAAGAAAAGAAGTCGGTGTCCAAAGGTCCTAAGTCTACGATGTCTCGTAATTCATCAGAAGGAGCGTGGACATTGGAAGTCCAATTGTCCAAGGAAGAAGAAACAGCAGCGAGGAAGGCAATTCGCACAGCGAGCTGCTCACGAGCAATCTGATGAGGATCTGGTTCTAGTTGCAGGGGATTCTACACACCACAATGATGTGTGGATACTTGATTCCGGAGCATCCTACCATATTTGTCCAAACATGGAGTGGTTTTCTACTTATGAGCAGATGGATGGTGGCCAAATCTATATGGCCAACATCAAGGTTTGCAAAGTTGTGGGAATTGGCTCAGTAAAGTTAAGGACATAGGATGGTAAATTCTGTACACTGAAGGATGTAAGACATGTTCCACAGATGACCAAGAATTTGGTATCTCTCAGTCTACTGGACAACAAGGGGTTCAATTTCAAAGGTGAAGGTGGACAGCTAAATGTCTTCAAAGATTCAGTTGTAGTCCTCAAAGGCATCAAGAGGGGAACCTTATATATATTACAAGGATCTAATGTATCTGGCACTGCTGCTATTGCATCCTCAGCAGTTCACCAGTCTCAGCAGACTCAGCTGTGGCACTTGAGACTTGGTCACATGGGTGAAAGGGGTATGCAGGTTCTTTCTTCAACAGGTTTTCTTGGGGGATATAAGGTCAAGAATATGGACTTTTGTGAACATTGTGTGTTTGGGAAGTTGCATAAAGTAAGTTCTCAAAGGTTGGTTGCACAACACAAATGCATCACTTGATTATATCCATTCGCATCACTGGGTCCATCAAAAGTTGAGTCATTGGGTGGTCACAGATATTTTGTGTCATTCATAGATGACTATTCAAGGATGACTTGGGTGGTGATGATGAAGAACAAAAGTGATGCATTCAAGAACTTCAAGCGAGTGGAAGACCCTAGTGGAGAATCGCTTAGGCAAGAAAATCAAGAAGCTTCGCATGCACAATGGTCTGGAATTACTGAGACGGTTTTTGATTCATTTTGCGCAAATGAGGTATTGCCGACATCATATCGTAGGGAATACACCTCAGCAGAATGGTGTAGTATGCGAAAGGATGAATCAAACCCTACTGGAGGGGTCAAGATGTATGCTTTCTCAAGCTGGTTTATCAAGGAGATTTTGGGCAGAGGCTGTTAAGACAGCTTGCTACTTAATCAACAGGAGTCCTCACACAGGAATCAATCTCAAGACACCATTTGAGATGTGGTCAGGCAAGCCTGCTGACTACTCAGTTCTAAGGGTTTTTGGGAGTACAGCTTACTATCATGTTAGTGAAGGGAAGTTGGAGCCAAGAGCCAAGAAGGGAGTGTTTGTGGGGTATGGTGATGGAGTGAAGGGATATAGAATTTGGTCATCAGCAGAGTCCAGAGTAATCCTCAGCAGGGACGTTGTGTTTGATGAAAATTCTATGTTAAACTCATCAGTGGAGAGGTCTACTGAGTATGAAACCAGTGCTGAATCTGATAGTATTGAGAAACAAGTGGAGCTTCAGGTGGAGTCTACTGATATGCAACAATCAGTGGATCAAAATCAACACTATACTGATCTGGATAATGAACCAGAATCTGATCCAAGCCAGCCTACTGAGACCTCAGTAGGTGTCATACAAACATTGATCAGCAGAGTCTAGCTGCCAGCAGGCCTAGAAGATCTAATGTTGGGATACCTCCAAGGAGATATGGATATGATGATTTGGCTGGATATGCACTCCAAGTTGCTGAAGAAGTAGAGGTTGCTGAACCTACTACTTACAGGGAAGCAGTGACATGTATAGAAGCATCTCAGTGGCATGCAGCCATGGGAGATGAAATGGAGTCATTGTTGAAGAATCAGACTTGGGAATTGGTCAAACAAACCCTCGACAAGTGGAGTTGTGACTTGTAAATGGATTTTCAAGAAAAGGAAGGAATAACTAAAGCGTAAGGGTCGGGTATAAGGCACGCTTGGTTGCAAGAGGATTCATCAAAAGGAAGGGGTTGACTTTGATGAAATATTTTCACCAAAGGGTCGACACACTTCAATCAGGGTGTTACTAGCAATGGTGGCACAAAGAGATCTCGAACTTGAGCAATTAGATATGAAAACCGATTTTCTACATGGTGAGGTGGATAAGAGATATACATGACACACTGAGGGTTTTCAAGTTCCTGGCAAGGAAAATTATGTTTGCAAGTTGAAGAAATCATTGTATGGCTTGAAGCAAGCTCCAAGGCGAAGGGTATAAAAGGTTTGATGATTTTATGCTTGGCAAGGGTTACAACAGAAGTCCTTATGGATCATAGTGTACCATGATCACTTGAAAGATGGATCACATATCTATCTTGTTCTCTATGTGGATGACATGTTGATTGTCGCTTTGCAAGGAAGTCTCGATATTCAAAATCAAGAATCTTCTTAGTCTTTGAATTTGAAATGAAAGATTTGGGTGCAAATGCAAGAAAATCTTGGGGATGGAGATCCGAGAGATAGAAGTCAAAAGAAATTATTCTTGTCTCAAAGAGGGTTATGTGCGTAAGATATTGGCCAAGTTTGGGATGTCTCACAGAAACCAATAGATACTCCTATGGCATCAAATGTTCATTTGTCTGCTTTATGCTTCACAACCACCAAGAGAAGGAGTATATGTCAAAGTTCCCTATGCTAGTGCAATTAATTGATCGATGTATGCCATGGTATGCACTAGGCCTCGATTTGGCTCAGCGATCAGTGTTGTCAGCAGGTTTATGGCTCAACTCGAAAAGAACACTGGATAGCCGTTAAAAGATATTCAGTGTACGAGAGGTACAACTGATATTGGTCTCATTTATGGAGGTGATCTTTGAGTCCGGTCACAAAGTTACCGTGATGCCGATTATGCAGTGATGTTGACAATAGAAGATCCATGATCAAGTTATGTGTTTACATTGGGAAATGCGAGTCACCGAAAGCTACTCTTCAGCTACGATAGCCTTATCAACTCATCAAGCAGAATATATGGCTCTTATCTTGGCGCTTAAAGAGGCATCTGGTTGAAGGGGCTAGTCAGTGATCTGGGGTTACATCAGGATCAGGCTGAGATATATTGTAACAGTCTAAGTGCAATGTGTTTAGCCAAGGATCAGGTTCATCATGAGAGAACCAAGCATATTGATGTCGATATCATTTCTTGAGGAATGAGAAGAGGTTGTAGTGAAGAAGATCGGCACCAAGGATAATCCTCGCCGACATGTTCACTAAACCAGATTCAATGAGTAAGTTTCAACTTTGCCTGGACTTACCGAATATTCAAAGCTTATAATCTGCTTCGAAACTCTACCGAGGCGCGATCAAAGGAGTGGATGTTTGTGGAGATAGTCCGGTAAGAGTATATGGCATTGACGAATGCATCTAGTACAAGTACATCCGGTTATGCAACTGCTTGACTCTAGTGAGAGTTGAAGTCAAGGTGGAGATTTGTCAAGAAAGTGACTTAAACTCTACATCCGGTGGAACCAATCAAGACTCACCGTGTGTGATGGGCCACCGAGAAGTGTATTCAATTCGTGCATCGATAGGGTGGAGTCTCATCGAGGCTTCACAAGTGGTACTATCGCAATGGGTGAAAGGTCTTGGAGCTTCGAAATACAAAGCAGGTCCCACATCCGATAATTCTATTATGTGACAGCTATACAATGTCATTAAAAGGAGGACACGTGTAGGGGTATTTATGGCGTATCAGACAAAGATTCCTTGCGGCTAGGGTTTAGAGATTTGTACCTATAAATACAGTTGTTGTCACATTGTCTCGTGTGTGTTGAAATCAGAAAATTCAAAGCATAATAAAATATCTCTTTTTTTCGCCCGTGGTTTTACCTCTCCCACCGAGGGGTTTTCCACGTTAAATCTGTGTTCTTCTTGTTTCGCTTTCCCTTTTGGTTGTTTATGTTTGATTGCTTCTGTTTCTGTTTCTTGCATTTGAAGTTATCTCCATCCGTTTTATAACAAGTTTATATGATGTTCATCAATCAATACATAATATTATTTTTCATCAAATGATCCAACAAACGAAAGCCCAAACTGCCCACTCGTGAAAAGAAGACTAGGTTCGAAGGTCACTTAGCACTCAGAACTTCAATCTCAAAGACAAGAACATAGTTTGGTTGAATAACCATCACTTTTCAGGTGGTTGAAATGAAAAATAAAAATAATCACCATATCATTACTTATGGGATATACCAAATACCTATCATCGAATTCAAAAGATAAATAAAAGCTAACAATAACACATGACAGTAGACATGCTTTACTTGCATATTAGATTACTTAAACAAAAACTATGCCGATTGAACAATCATAGGCATAAAATCCAGAAAAAGAGAACTATAAAGATAGGCACTTTCTTCGTGAAGTGGTGTTTTCCTTAGTAGTTTTTGTTCAATCACTTCCTGGGCAAGCTTTGCCGAGATTTTCACCGGCGTGAAAAACAAATAAAAGAAAATATGCATTCAGATGTTTTATGCAAATGCAACAATCACAATGGATGATATTGATAGGACTGGATAGCCGCAACTACACATAATTTCCCTCAAAGATTACGATCTTAATATAAAAAGGGAGAAAATGCCCGTATGTGATTGAACCGTGATTAACATGCTCAATAATTGTTTCAAAAAACAAAGAAGCTTTATTCGGTGTGGACTATCTATCCAATCCAACAAATTTCGATGACGAACTATTAGAATTGATGTAAATCCACCGCCGAACAAATCATCATAAGCTTATCCAGAAATCAATTGAATAAAAAAGATCAAAGAATAGTCTCTTGGAAAGAGTGACACAAATTTGTTGGCAGTGGAATTGTTTGGGGGTGAAGAAGTAGGCATCCTAAACCGAATTAGAAGTTGTGTTGGTCCCTTG
The DNA here is from genome assembly GCA_026214975.1 of Gentiana macrophylla. NCBI lineage: Eukaryota > Viridiplantae > Streptophyta > Magnoliopsida > Gentianales > Gentianaceae > Gentiana > Gentiana macrophylla. The sequence goes on from CM047810.1 coordinate 96,192,525, forward strand.
GAAAGGCTTGAAAAAATTTTAGAGGGGGTGAATAAACTTGTTTACTTTAGAGTTTTTAAAACTTAGATGAATTTCAAAATAGTTGCCCAACCAGAGTTCATCTGAGTTTATGCAGCGGATAAATAAAGCCTTTAAAATTATTTTCAAAACTGGATGAGCTATAATGTGCTCAGGTGTGCTGGGTGTGATTTAAGCTACTTGACTAAATAAATGCAGAAAGTAAATAGACTCAGAAAATTTATAATGGTTCAGTGTGGTGTAATTCCTTAGTCCACTCTTCTCATTTGATGTTGGAGGAATTCACTATTGTTCTTCTACACGGTTACAACAGTAATGATTATCCTTTGCTGTAATTCTTCAGCTTCACAATATTGAACAATCAGCCCTTCACAGTTGTATCTGCTGCTTCACTGAAGTTGTTTTGTTGTTCCTTCAAGGGTAGTATTTCTTCTTCAACAGCTACACCACACAAACACTCAGCTAATTCGTAGAGACACTGATTCAACTGACTCGGCCCTTGACACTTCGAGTGCTTCACTGATTTTGAAACTTTGTGAAATCAAAGTTTGGTTTGTTGAATCCTGGGATTCTTCGAGCTTGATCTGGATAAGTAATTTGAAATAAGTAGCTTAGGTTCAAGTGTTGCATATTGATTTATCTTTGAAGTGTATGACAAAAAACACTTGAATATCTTGATATAACATGAAATGCCTTATGGAATATTTGCTAGGCGAGAATGGAATTGAATGTTTTTCATTCCATTTCAATGTTTGTGTATGATTATGAGGTAATGGAATGGAATGAAAAAGATCCATTTTCATTCCTTCCAAAAATGGATGGAATGCGATGAATTAAAATGAAAATCGATAAAAAAAAAAGATGGGTGATAGGGTAAGAGTGGGTGGGTGGTAGGGTAGGTCGGTAGGACAGGGTAGGTGATCGAACTTTTCGAGGTGTCCAATATTATCTGCAAGTGCACCGGAACAATTGTAGTCCAGTAAGTGATCAAAGTCGTATCCCACATGGATGTGAGGTTAAGTACCGAAAGACTATATTATTTTGGTCCAAGTCAACAAAAGACAAGTATGTAAATGTGTTAAGATCAAGCTCTAATGCTCAATCAACTACGACTAATGCGGGTGGTCAAATAATAAAAAGCCTAGCCAAGACAATGCAAATATCAAGTATATCTCTATTAGTATCATGAGAATGAACAACCTACCAACCTTCCATTAGTACTCAAGTGTGTGTTATCGGTGCACCCTTTTAAGCTAGCAGTTCCCTCTCATACAAATGTCCAGAACTACTCTATATCTCCTCCTTGACCTAAGAATCCTAGACCTAATGATTCAACATGATGAAGTTCTTGGATGCAATGAATGAACAATAACCCACGGAGAAGAAACCGAGTTCCACTCAAGGTCAGTTCTACCTTCTGGTCTTTCTATTTCTTTTCCCACACAAAGAATATCCTTTTGGACTCAACTAAGTGTGTGTGTGCAAGTGTTAGGTCATGAATCCAACACAAACAAGCCATACAATGCAAATAGAAAGAGATAAACACACAAGAGGTTATGAAATATGAACTTACATTCCCAATCAACGAATAAAAATACAAATCTATCACATAGACATTATCTTGGGCAGTAATGGACACTAATAGTTATGAATTCCAAAGTTTCAAGAATGGAATTCATATCTATGACAACAAATAAATCACAAGTAAAGGCTAATAATTTACCAACCAAAAACTATGAACTTAAAGAATGAAACTTTCATTCAAAATCAAGAGTTGTTCCAATGGAGTTTACACCCAAAAAGATGGAAACTTGGTTCCAAGAAAGATTATAGAAATCAAAATAAGAATTCTTAATGTTTACAAGTGGAATTAGATGCTAAACTATGGTGGATTTTGGCTAGAAGAGCCTTGAAGATGGAGGTGTATTCAGGATTGAGTTGGTGGAATGGAAAGATATGTTAAAATGTAACCAAAATGGAATTTAACTGTCACCAAAATATCTCTGACAACTTCTGACAACGTCTGGCGTTCGCCACTATAAATCTAGCGCCCGCCAACCTTTACAACACTTCAGTAAAATGGCAATAACTTTAGTTGTAGACCTCCGATTGATGTGATTCAAGAGAGTTGGAAACCTCGTTTCCCGGTCTACAAATCTCACGAAGAAAGATCCTCTAGAAAATGCCTTTAAGAGGAGTCAAATTTCCATTTAAGATATGCTATGGTAGAAACACTAAATGACGAATGACTCATTTGAACTCGTAAGCTTCCGACATACTCTTCTAGCCCTCAAAAGACGTGTTTATGATCAACCCGTGTCATCAATTAGGATCTTGGTTAACTTATAATCCTGCAATACATCACCAAAATACCAAGCATAAATCCGAAACGACACTCCGGTTACAATAACCGGTACAAAACCTATCATAATATGATATTTTACATAATGATTACTATCTAAACAATTGGATGAAACTAAACAAATAATGGCTCAAATTAGTGCAGTAATGCTCAAATGTGTATCGAAAATAGGGATAAAATGTCATGATAATAAGTGACAATTTGTCCCTCATCACAACTCCCCACTTAGCTTTTGGTCGTCCTCAAGCAAAACAAGCGATAAAAAAAATGAATGAAGGACAAATTCATGAAGATATAAGATATAAGGGACAAACGGACGATGCACCCGTATGATCCATAACCACACGTTAACCTCAATCCAAGTGTGTAACAAAGTGTGTCTCTCAAAATTGTTATCAAGCAAATATAATGCGATCTATAGGCTTAAGAATCTTACCAATCCCCACTAATCGAGGCATTCAGATTCAAGAAGTTAGATCGGGTATGACTTGATAGCTTGTGACGTTAGGCTCGGGTAGTTGGTTAATCAAAGGGATAGAAGGATAAATCAAAGAGAATAAAGCAAGATATCTAGAATCTACACCTTCTTCTCATCAATCAAGTACTGCTTCAATTGAGTCATCTCCCAAACTTACATCACTTGGACTTGTTGAACTTGTCATTCAAAATTGCTTCAAGAGTCACCATTTATTGAACTTTATTCACAACTTTATTGAACCTTATTGATTTTCGGAATTTTTGATTGATTTTTTATTTGAAGAAGGAAACACCAATAAACTTCGAACTTCATAAGATGCCATCTTAACTTGTGCCAACAATGTCATCCAACTCTCAACACAACATCCAATGTTATCACCACAACAATACATAGAAACTTGCTAAACTTGCGGGATACTAAAGGAATGGAGACAAAAATTAGGCTAAGGGTCGGATTATAATGAGGATCACGAATGGCAAGTTTCGAGTGGGGTCTCACCACTCTACAAAGTCTGAGATGAGAACAAGTGTAAATTACGTTTGGGAAGGCCATTTGTCTATGGTCGAGTCAAAGAAATTCCAGGACCGCCATCCCTAAATTTGACTTCAAACACGGTTCACCATGGTTAGACAAATCCAAATTGATCATTACATCTTCAAATCCATGAAATATATGCCTTATACAATTTATTTTAATCAACTATATAATGATTGAAAAAGATAAAAAGCTAAAGGATTTTCCAATACAAAAATAAGCACTAATCATTTCTAAACCAACCACGACTCCACTCCCCACTAACAAACTTGCATTGTCCCCAGTGCATAGTGTGGGTAAGGAAGTGGTTGGGAAAGCAAAGGTGTACCAAAACGAGTGAAAACAAGTACCAGGATGCTATAAAAGGGAGGGTAGGTGGGCATGAACAAAAAAGACAACCAATGAAATGACAAGCAATCCCAAGTACGAGCAAAGTATCCACCAAAATGCATAGACAAAAGGATCATCGGCCACACACGGACTCACAAAAGAGCAAAAATGTTATACCAAACTTTTACGGGCGCCTCCCGGTAGCGCTTTTGTTCAACGCCGCTTGCTTGACGTGATGAAGTTATTGTTGAAATAATGTCCTAAACCCAATTGGGTCGGACCGATCCGACCGGGTTGGGTCATTTACAGCCTATTTAGTTCATGTAATAAGTTTATTATGGTTAATAAAAGCACTTTTGTTATTATATGTTTTGTTTATCTTTATGAACAAATTATGTTATTGAATATATAGTAACGTCCTTAGTATTAAATCAGATATAGAAACCATGATAGTGATCATGGTTGATGAGATCTCTAATCACTTTAATAAGTTTGATACTTAAATGTCTCTAGTTGTATGTACTTTCAAACGGGACATTGATAGTACGGTTAGACTAGCACGTATTGGATGTGTTATATATATTGAAGATATAGATAGATCTCGTCTATCGAAGTGTAGAGACACTTGGATTGTACGTTGACGGTATTATAGAATGCGTATGTTAGACTGACCCACTTACATTAAGTGTCGTAGTAAGTGGCAGTTGTGTAATTATCTTGAGACCGAAGTCTTCATGGCATCACGGTGTGGATTGTTGTGCTTTGACACTATTGAGGTTTTCCCTAAACATGGGGAGACCATGCAGTAGTGCTCGGGTATGATATTGAAGCATGCGTAGGATACATGTTTGTTTGTCCGGAAATCGCGTATTCTATTAGTAGGAGTAAATATCCGAAATGGCCTTCTTATATGGAGTGTCTAGCTCTCGTGAATCTTTGCAAAGTGGGAGTAAATGTGTTATTCCGAGAGAGCATGATATCCAGATTATAAGATACGATCGTTGATGTATTGACACTCGAGATACGATTGTATGGATATTATTACAACGATAGGATTCTATTTACACCGTAATTGTTTCACATGAAATGTAGTAGTCATTGCTTTTAACTCTTCCGATGATTGGGGGTCACAATGTGTTGCTAGACGCTATTTCGTGATCATTAGATATGAAGGGCATTTTCGTAATTGCACTTTGTCTCTATGGCCAACATATTCAGAAGCCTATCGGGTCACACACATAAAAACATCTAGCCGGATTAAAATACGGTTATGGTGATAACAAAATAAGGAAAGTTTATCTCGACTATAAAGTGTTATAGTGATTAACTTATTATGGTGGTATTCATTTATTATGAATAAATTAAATACAAGATATTAATAATTTTGATTATTAAAGAATATTCCGAATGCCAATTTATTGGCACATGAGGCGCATATACTGAGTGTATAAGATACATTTGGATTCTGTAATTTAATTAATGGTATTATCATATATTAATATTAGATATTAATAGATTTATACATAAATAGGTTTATGGTAATATAATAAAGATAGTCAATAATATATATTGACAATATTTTGAAAAATATTTAATATGAGATATTAAATTAAATTAGATAAATCTAGAATATTTATTTTCCTTATTTTTTACTAGTAAAATGTTTTTTTCTCCTTACTCCACGCAGAAGCTTTTCCCATTGGGAATGAGAGCATATGGGGCGCAGCCTACCCCTATATAAGCAAGGGGTTGGCTACCTTTTTTGTACATCACAGTTCCAAGAGTTCATCATTTTTGTGAAAAATAGAGAGCTTCTTCTAGAGAGTTTTTGAGAGAGAGAAATGCCAATCTAGCAACTGGATTTTTCTAGTAGCTATCCAAGGAGGATTCCGGTAAGGTTCTCGTGTAGATATTGATAGAGACCAGACACGTGGACGGCTTGCATGCACGACTACTCTCCTTAGACAGTCAAAGCTTCGATCTTATAAATCAGTCAAGGTAATCACCGTCTACTACTTAACGTGTTTATTGTTTTAAATGGAGTCAATCTTGGGATTGGAAATCAAAATTTTAAATTCCGCTGTATAAACTAGTTGATTTCCTAATAGTTATACGGTAGGGAAATGGAATTATAACGATTAATCATGCATGAATACTAACTAACAACTACTCATGTACGCATATAACAATTTAGCATAAAAACCGACCGAAAGATAATGCTTAATGAATAATTGGAGAGAAAGTACCCAAGGTTGCTAAATTTAAAGTCTATAGCTAGACTTCTTCATCTTTCAATGCACGGGAGGGGCACCATACATATGCATTGTATCTGTCTCTTTCACTAGAACCGGTCTCCAACATAATGTTGACGAATGCCACCAATCCAAACGTTCTCTAACCTTTTCCTTCGAATTCCGAGCTCTTTGTTCATGGGCCTTCACTTTATTGCTAACATCTTTTTCAACTACCTCCATGTTAGTACAATTCACATTAGAGGGACACGAGGTGTTCACAAAAGAACAAGATTTAAGTGTCGTGTGTGGATACTTCAATGATGTGTAAATGTGAAAAACGACGCGCTCATCATTCACTCCCAAACTAAGCTCTCTCTTACATACATCGATCACTGATTTCCCCGTTTCTAAAAATGGTCTACTAAGGATAAGGGGTGTAGTTTACCCTTCCTCCGTATCCATAAAAACAAAATATACGAGGAAGTAAAATTTATCAACTTTCACGAGTACATCATTGATGACTCCCTTTGGACGTTTAATGGACCGATCCACAAGTTGGAGAGTCATCTCTGCACGCTTAAGATTGCCTATGACAAGTTTCATGAAATCATCATAGGAAATGAGGTTTATGGTCGCACCGAGATTACATAGCACATTCTTAAACAAAAAACCCCAAATCTCACACGGGATCGTGAAACTCCCGGGGTCTTTAAGCTTTGAAGGAAGCTTGTGTTGAAGCACGGCGGAACACTCCTCACTTAGACACACCGTCTCATACTTTTCCAACCGTTTCTCTTAAGTGAGTATGTCCTTAAGAAACTTGCCATATTTTAGCATATTTGTGAGTGCTTCGATGATAGGAATGTTAATATTTAAGTGCCGGAAAGTGTCAAGAAAACGTGCATACTTTTTATCAACCTTCATCTTTTTAATTTGTGCTTGTGGAGGGTAGGGAAGTGATTCAAGATCAATTAAAGTAGGGTTAGAATATATACCACCCTTGCCTTTGTCGGTTGATAAAGTGTTGAGTGGCCTTTGCAAATTCTTCATTATTGGTGGCCGCCCACTAGCCTTGGTGGACGCCAAATCCTCAATTCAATTCTCAGCCTCAACAAATGCTTCACCTTGGCGAATACCAACTTGTCTCTGAAGGATGCCAAACTTTCAGATTCAAGATCAGAGGCATACTGCCTGCTATTGGAGGACACTTGTCCTTACTGGCAAACGCCAACTTGTCTTCCTCTCTAAATAGGTTCCCCAAGTCATTTCTCTTCAACTTTCTAGGGGCCTCTCCCCTTTTTTCTTCTTCTTCCACATCAAAATCATCTCCCGTCAAGAATTCTTCCATGATGTCCTCATCTTATTCATTCACATCCCCACAACCTTGTCTTCACTACACACCCGACACTCCGAGTAATAACCATGTTTACCTTGCTAGGTAAACCGCCCGGTGGTCGACTACTATTCCGCTCACCTTCCATACCCATTTGACCCTCAATGCTTTTTATGTAAGCTTTCATGTTCTTCATTTTCATATCACGTCCACTCATAGATGTTTTCAAAGGTAACAACATCTTCAGTTACTGCTCCTATGAAAGATATCACAGTTTGCATGTTGGAGGATTATGTAGCAACAACACCCATTAGATTCTCGATTAATTTGCTTAAATTGACCACATCCTCTCCTGTATGGCTCGGGGCTTGTTGAGAAATAAGTGGTGGATCATTGACATTGGTGGGAGTGTTGTCCATTTCTCGACGTTGTCTCAATAAACTCATTTCTTCTTGTGTAGATACATCAGAGTTTGATGATTCCTTGATTTAAAAAACATCCAATGTCACATCATCACATTCTGGATTCTTCAACTCTCTGTTTCCCGCTTGCAATTCATCAATACTCTTATTTATCACCACCATTTCTCTCAAAATTTCTTTCTCATTCAAATCATGCTCATCCCTAATTGCAAATTCCATTTCACTTGGGTTGGGATCCCATAATTTCTCATTTCTTGCCACCCTTTCATTAGCCTTATAAACCTTTTGGGTCAGGCTCATCATAAGTGATCCATGGCATGTCGAATCAATTTGCGCCTTGATCTTTTATGCAAGCCTCTAAAGAATAATTGGATTTTCATTTCCAAAGTATAATCATGATTCGGGCACGCCCTCAAAATATTCTTGAAACGGTCCCAAGAATTTTCCAAAGATGCAATTAACCTTTGTTTCAAAGTAGCAACTCTTACCTTGAACTCCAAATATCTACCAAAGGGAAAGTATTGCTTCAAAAGCTCAGTTTGTATTTCATCCCATGATTGCAAGTGATCGTGGGGAAGTGACATAAGCCATTCCTTTGCTTGACCTTTCAATGAAAAAGAAAATATTGCAGGACGGGTAAATTCTTGACAAGCTCTACCTTGGAATCATGTATTGCATATTTCTTCAAAGTTATAAAAATATAGGTGCATGTCATCATGGGCTTTTCCATGGAATAGAGCTCTACTCTCCATTATATCGAACATATGGGATTTGAGTGAAAAGTTTTTTTCATCAATGTGAGGTAACCGAATAGGGTTATGAACTTGATTTATTTTCTCTATCAAGCACTCACAAAGCGTCCATCATGGAAGGGTGGATTTGGATGTGGATCGATATATAAGGTTCTTGGGGTGGTGGAGGAATTGGTGGAGGTGGTTCAAGAGAAGGTGGTCGAATTAGTGGGTAAGGTTCTTGTGGTGGTGGTGGAGGATAGACATTTGAATTTTTCAAGAGATTCGGATTTTGATTTTGGGCATTTTCACTTGCTTACCCCGGTTCCACTTGCCTTTGCATTGCATTACTTCCATCATTCCTTCTTGCACTAAATTTCCTACAAAAAATTAAAACAACAAGACTACAATAAAGCAAATGGTGCCTTACCTCGAAGAGGTAATCACCAACAAAAGAAATAAAAAGAAAATAGTATAAGAAAAGAATGACTTAATCCCAAAACTTTTAAGTCAATGTAAGTATTAACCGTTACACATCCCTAGCAACAGCACCCAAAACTTGATCGAAGTTTTCTATGTCCAATATTACCTCCAAGTGCACTGGGTCAATTGTAATGTAGTAAGTTGTCAAGGTCGCATTCCATAGGGATGTGAGGTTAAGTACCGAAAGACTATATTATTTTGGTCCAAGTCAACAAAAGACATGTATGTAACGGTGTTAAGATCAAGCTCTAATGTTCAATCAACTACAACTAAAGCGGTGGTCAAATAATAAAAAGCCCAAATGCAAGAAAATGCAAAGATCAAATATATCTCTATTAGTATCATGAGAAAGAACAACCTACCAACCTTCCATTAGTGCTCAAGTGTGTGTTATCGGTGCACCCTCTAAGCTAGCAATTCTCCATCATAGGAGTGTCTGGAACTACTCTATGTCTCCTCCTTGGACTAAGAACCCTAGACCTAATGATTCAACATGATGAATTTCTTGGAGGCAATGAACAAAAAATAACCCCCGGAGAAGAAACCGAGTTCCACTCAAGGTCGGATTTACCTTCCGGTCTTTCTATTTCTTTTCCCACACAAAGAATCTCCTTTCTGACTCAACTAATTGTGTGTGTGTGTGTGTGCATTAGGTCATGAATCCAACACAAACAAGTCATACAATTCAAGTAGGAAGAGATAAACACGCAAGAGGTTATGAAATATGAACTAACATTCCCAATCAACTAATAAAGATACAAATCTATCAATGAATTCCAAAGTGTCAAGAATGGAATTCATATCTATGAAAACAAATAAATCACAAGTAAAGGCTAAGAATTTACCAACCAAAAAATATGAACTTGCAGAAGGAAACTTTCTTTCAAAATCAAGAGTTGCTCCAATGGAGTTTACACCCAAAAAGATGGAAACTTGGTTCCAAGAAAGATTCTAGAAATCAAAATAAGAATTCTTAATGTTTACAAGTGTAAATAGATGTTAAACTATGGTGGATTTAGGCTAAAAAAGTCTTGAAGATGGAGGTGTCTTCAAGTTGATGGAATCGAAAGATATGTTAAAATATACCTAAAATGGAATCGAAAGATATGCTGAAAATATGCTTACTGGGATGCTTGGAGAATGCCATTATAAGTTCGCAGACGCCAACTATCACCAAAATATCTCTGACAGCTTCTGACAATGTTTGGCGTTCGCCACTATAAGTCTGGCGCCCACCAACCTTCATAGCAGTTCAGTAAAATGACAATAAATTGAGTTGTAGACCTCTGATTGACGTAATTCAAGATGAGTTGGAAAGATCATTTCCTGCTCTACAACTCTCATGAATAAAGCTCCTTCAGAAAATGCCTCTAAGGGGAGTAAAATTTCTGTTGAAGATATGCTACGGTAGAAGCACTAAATGACAAATGACTCATTTGAACTCGTAAGCTTCTGGAACACTATTCTAGCCCTCAAAATACATGTTCATGATCAACCTGTGTCTTCACTCGGGATCTTGGTTAACATATAATCCTGCAACACATCACCAAAATACCAAGCGTAAACCCGAAACGACACTCCGGTTACAATAACCGGTACCAAACATATCAAAATATGATATTTTACATAATGAATACTATCTACACATTTGGATGAAACAAAACAAATAATGTTTCGAATTAGTACAATAATGCTCAAATGTATATCGGAAATAGGGATAAAATGTCATGATAATAAGTGACAAATTTTCTCTCATCAATAGGGTAGGTTATGGAGTAGGTAGGTAGGGTGGGGTGTTAGTGTATGGTGGGTGATGGTGGAGTAGAGTAGGTGGTGGGGTAGGTCGGTAGGATGCGTAGGGTAGGATATGGTGAGATAGGGTATGGTAGGATGAGGTGGTGGGTAAGGTAGGATAGAGGTTAAGGTATGATAGGTAAGGTAGGATGAGGTGGGGTAGGTGGTGGTTGAGTAGGATTGGAGGTTAAGGTAAGTTACGTAGGTGGTAAGGTAGGTAGAGTGTGGTAAGATAGGTAGGATAGGATGAGGTGGTGGGTAGGGTAGGGGGTATGGTGAATTAGGGTAAGGTAAGGTAAGTGAGTGAAGATGTAGGTTAGGTGGTAGGTAAGGTATGGAAGGATGGGTAGAGAGATAGGGTGTAGTGGGGTGAGGTAATGTAGGGTGAGGTGAGGCATGGTATGGTAGGGTGGTGAGGTATGGTAGCATTGTGTGGGGTGGTGGATGGGGTGGGGTGAGGTATGAGGGTTAGGTGGAGTAGGTATGTAAGGTAGGGTAAGGGGTAATGTAAGATGATGTAGGGTAGGGTGAGGTAAGTGGGTGGTAGAGTAGGTTGGGGCACTGAGGTAGGGTAGGAGAAGCAACGAGGTAGGGTGCGGTGGGATGATTGGTAAGACTAGCGATATGTAAGGAATAATGGGTAGAGTAGGGTAGAGTGGTGTGGTAAGGTAAAATTGGTGGGGGGTAAGGCTACCCTACCCCACCCCTTCCACCCTATCCTACCTTATGAACCTTACCCTACCCAACCCCACCCTATCCTACCTTATGAACCATACCCCACCATAATGTACACTACTCATCACTCAATGTGTTACATTTTATATAATTTGTTTCATTCCAATCTTACACATCCAAACACAATAATGGAATGAATTCATTACATTCCACTCTATTCCTATTATTTTATTCCATTTCATTTCATTTCTGCGTAACAAACATGCCATTAGTGAATTTTCAGAGATTTCAAATAGTTGAAAATTCAGCATAGCATCAAACTTGTGTAATAATCGTTGTTGTGAGGTTCTTGATTGTTGAATGTTGGTATCCATGTCTTCTATTTATAGTGCTAATTTCTAACATTCAAATTTGAATTCAAATAGCCGTTTTTGGATAATTCTGATTATTCTCTATGAAATTCCATTCTGCATGATTTTGTGGTAGTGTACATTGTCCTTCTGGCACTAACAACCTGTCAACCAATGTAATTCTTTGAATATTCTGGTCCATGATCCCGTTAACCATCATTTAAACATGTCCATTGATTTCTCATTGATCAAACGTCTCAAATTCATTCTTATCTTAAATAATATCTTCAAAATATGTGATAACGATAATTATTCGTACTTGTACTTTTCAGCTTAGAATTCGATCCTTACTTATGAGATGCTTCTCGTCTGAATTTCTATAAGTCTTGTTCAGCTCAACTAACTTGCTTTCTCGTCTGAAATGTTTTCAGCTAAACTGGTCTGATTTAGCTCATCTGAATTTGGATTCTTGACAATTCATCTGATCTTTATGTTAGGTTTTATGCCCGAAAGACAATTTGTAATTGTTTTATTTAAATAAATGACAAAATTTGTTTCATCTTATTTATTCGCATTTATTGCCAGTATTAATACACTACAGAAAACCCTAAGTATATTGATTATGTAATCACATAACTCAGTGTATGGCTATACACACGAGGATTGAGTTTGTGAAATATACTTAAAATTAACGTAGTCCGTAGCGTTTATTAATCTGAGTACGGGTCTCTAGATTAATTTGCTAATGATGCGCCTGCACACTTTAGGTGTGACAATCTTATCCGGATCATCCGGTAATAGGGTACCTAATAGGGCATTTATATATGATGATAATCATATAAATTTGACCGATTTGATTTGAGTTCTCGATATAATTCCGTATTCGAGAAGTCTTATCGAATCACAAGATGATCATATATGGATTAATCTCAATCTCGAGGTGATCACGCATAACCGCTAGACTAGGTAGGGTTTGATGTGTTAGTAGGGATCACTTCATAGTATGTGGTCCAACACTTCTCGTTGGCTCTATTCTAGAATGAGTGAGTAGTCTGTGCTATCATAGATATGGAATCCATTCCTTCCTTCGAAGTAGATGATAGCCTCTTTATTTGTTGACCCTTAAAACGATCGATTGGCCGAGTTCATTTTATATTGATATGAACTAATTGATCACTAGGGGTTAATGGTAAATAAGGATAATATGTTTCGAGAAGGGTTTACGGAAATATCCCGAATCGAAGTGAATAAATGCATGGAGGATTTATCCGTATGTAATGATTATATCAAGGACGCTTTCACTCATAAATTGAGTGTAAGTTATTTATATTCAATAGAGTTTAGTTTCGTGTTTATGGTGGTGTAATCCCGAATTAATAGGTTGGATATAATTATTCTCGTCTGATTTAATAATTTTATTAAATTTATTGTAGCTATCGAATATAGGTCCATGGTCCCCACGTGGCTCCCAAAATAGCATAATTAGTTTTCTTGTCGTTTCACTCTCAATTATAATTAAATAGTGGATTAGGCTATTTAATTTGATATATGAATTAATTGTTTAGTTGGACTAGATAATTAAATACATGAAAATACATTTTTCGTGGACTCGCCCAAATGGTGAAATTTCGTGTGACTAGGTCAAACCCTAAGTCTTGGCGAAAATTGTATTATTTATTATTGGGAAATTTGTTTTCAATAAATAATAAGATATGTGATTAAATTATTTATGTGTTAAATAATTTAAGGAAAATAATATCTCTTATATATCCTTATTTATTTTGGAATATTCTAAATATATCTTTTTAGGAAAATGATTATTTCAATTGATTTTGTATTAATTAAATAAATCCTTGGAGGACAAGGATTACTCTCCTATATAAAGAGAGTTCTCCCAAGCCTTTTACACATCACAAAACACGCCATTATTGGAAGAATATAGCTTGGAATTTTCGGCTATAGTTCTTGGGGTTCGAGTTTAGAAAACTTCGGGTTTTCTAGGTAGCATATCAAGGAGGTCCGGCGGCGGGAAACACCATCCACCTGGTGTTGTTTGGGAGACACACGCTGGAAGGTCAGTGGCTTCTCAACTTGCGTGGATACTACTTTTGATCTTGGAGTTAAGCACCATAAAAAGGTAAAATCCAAACCCCCATGTAGTTTGATCTTTAATTTATGTTCTTTGTTTCGTTTAGATCTAGATCTGATGCATTCCGCTGCGTAATCGGGTCAATCTTTGATTGATCCGACGATATTATATCTGACACTTTAATCGTGAGATCAGAATACACCATATTAATCCTTACTTGAAGTTTCTCATCACATTTTCATGAACTTTAAGCTTTCTACACAAGATCTATATAGTTATTTCAAGCCATCATAGACTTACTTGAAAACAACTTTATAGTCTTTACTTAAATCTTCAATATTGAGTTTGTCTCCTCAACCTTCATCTCTTTAGTCTTCAACGTTGAGTTTCTTCCCTCATCATTATAGTCTTCAGCTCAACTTAGGTCTTATAAACTTTACTATATTTTTAAGTTGTCATAGTCTACTGAAAACCTATCAACTGACTATTACAATGCTTGTCTAATTAACCTATACAATATCAAAGTCTATTTAAAAACCTATACATTAAATTCTAGACATCTTTTTGCTTACATCTATAACAACTATTCTGACACTCATCATCAAATCCTACAAAATTTCCAACAATTTCCCCATTTTTGATGATTCCAAAACCTCAAAAGCTAAGCAAAAAGATAAAAAAGACTAAAGAAAAACTTCAAAATTATCATTATAATTTCAAAAGATTATTACAGTCCTACAAGATTAATAAGAACTTTAAATACAAGATGTTCAGCTAGGTTTGATATCACTGTGCTTGACCTTCAGCTCCTTGAAGTTCTAGTTGTTCTCTTTATAGATTTATTGGGTCCAACAAACAAATTCCCCACAGCTCTTTTCAACTGTCACCATTTTAGGTCTGTAATGCTTATTCTTCTTAGATTGAGATCTTTTCACTTTGATCCTGGCATTTATCAGCTTCTCATGCAGAAAAAATTGCAAAGATTATCTTATGGTTCTATCATTGAACAACTTGAATATGTTTCTGTAGGGCTGAGCAAAATAACCAGTAAACCAATTAAAACCGTAAACCGATCCAAACCAATCCGAATTAACCAAACCAATAATAAACCAAATGAATTGGTTTGTTTGGAACCAAATTGAATTGCATTGGGTTGGTTTCGGATATTTTTAATTACACCCAATCCAATCCAATCCAAACCAAATTTTTTATACATTAATTATATATATTATACTCATTACCCAACCGACCCAATATAACCCAATTTTTTTGATCATTTTGCTATGTTGTTTTGGTTAAAAGATACTCATGGTGTTTTGATCATTTTGTTGTGTCAACTTTCAGCCTTATACTCTTTTGATGTAAATATGTAAATCAGTAAATGCATGTATGTCAGTATGCAACTATGGATGATTGATTGTAGCTGAATTATATTGTAATGTATTGTTACTTGTTAGTTGTTTTAATTTTTTTTAATCATTTTGATTTGTAATTTATTTTAGTTTGGATGCAACTATTTAGAGTTTATATAAAAAAGGTTGGTTTTGTCACATTTTTTTTATAAAGATTATGCCTGTTAAACCGAAACCAACCAAATCCAAACCGAAACCAATTCGAACCAAACCACTGGGGTTGACTTTGTTTTGGTTTGGTTTGGGGAACGAATTATGACGCCCCAAACAGACCCGAGTCTTTCAAAACCAACCCAAACGCACCCAAACTAATTCAAGCTCATCCCTGGTTTCTGTACTTGTGTTCGAATTCAGCTATATACACATCTGTCAAAGCTACTATTCTAGGTGCATGTTGTCTAAACTCCTAATAAAGTTGTTGCCTTGACACTTCCCTAGATTGCTGAATTCTTCTCTCTTCTTCTTTAGATATCTTTTTGCTAAGACCAACCTTTCCCCCCTTTTTGGAATCATTAAAAAAGTATTGAATAATAGTTGCATTCAAAGTCTCTTGGGAATCAACCAATCTCACTTGAGCCTGAGATATAATCTCTAACTTTTCTTCCATTGCAGACATCCTTTTGTAAGATTTGATTCAAGTTCAAGAGAATTTTCCTTAAATCATTTAGGCTCTCTCGCATTCCTTTCTCGATTTTCTCTAATGTCCGACTCAATCTTCTTTACTTGGGTGGCATAGTCATTACCCTATTCTCTTACCCTGTCAATATCAAGTTTGACTCTTCTTTCAACATCTTCTTTAGTTGATAGAAATCTTGACAAATCTTCTCTGGTTTCTTAATGTTGTCCAAGTCTAAAACCCTGTCCTGATCTTTGTACATTGAATTAACAATTTCTGGCTGATCTCTTGATCTTCCCAATTTCCAATATAACCAATTAAAGAATCTTTTTTCATCAGAGAATTCATTAGTTGTCTCTTATGCTGCTTGATCTTCAATATTTTCAACATTCAGATAGAAGCAATATGTTATGATCAAAACCCGGTTCTGTTAGGAGAAACACTTATGGTGATAAAAACTGACTGTTGCAAAAACTTAGATGAAACATGGTTCGAATATGCAACAGATGGACAAACTCCATGGATGAAAGATTAAAGGTCTATTGCATATAGAATCACAAAATAGATGATAAGATGTGCAACACATCTATTACAAAATAGAGTCCAAATAGATTATCCATTGCATAAAATACGCAGATTTATATAGCCGTGATATTACAAAAAAATTAGACCAAAGTACACTCAAACAATTCATTCAATACAAGATGTGATTACTAAGAAGCAAAACCGAAACAAAGCTTACACACAGAGACAAAACTTGTCTTAAGCTGACCAATCAGCAGTATTCTAAAACTAATAATATATCAAGACTAGAGTCTGATTGGAGTATCAATAACAAAATGCTTGGAAAATCACAACAGTTCAAAGAACTTTGTCAAACAACTACTCAAATTTACTCTACTCAAAGAAGACAAGGCTCAAAGCAGACCTAACACTTATGCTAAACTAGTGTAGAACACTGTTAGGGTAGAAAGGCAATGACTTATATGCAACTTCAAGATGCAGCAAAGAATATAGAAGGGCATACAAGGTCAGCAGATCACAAGATAATGACTTGAACTAGAGATGCTAGGATGTCTGGTGATGATGCTCAAATGATACACCCTGCTGCATCAACATTTCACCCATTCTAAGCTAAAAGTAGTTGTTTTTGACCATTTATATGAACCATTTGTATTGAATGTCATATGTCGGGTTCAGGAGTCGAGTAATTTGCATTTAACGTTTATATTTCCCGATTCGATATTATTTTGTGTATTATTGACTATTTTCGTGAAACAAGAATCAATGAGTGTTTGGACGAGCTGTGGACCAGACTGGATGAAGACTGGGCCTAGGGTATTCCAGAACCTTCAGTTAAGTCAGAAAAGCAGAAAAGGACAAAAATACCCCCGCAATTGAGTGAGGTATTGCCGCAGCTTGTGAAGGATCTGTGGCTTCCTCTGAAACATGTTTTCTTGGACGGCGGGTAGTTTTTAGGGTTAGCTAAGTCGCTATGTAGCTATAAATAAGAGGCATCGACTTCGATTCAATGTACAATTTTCCACAAGACAAATACATTATATTCAATAGAAGTTTCTTTTGTTCTTTTATTTTTCTATGAGTTCTAGTCACGGATCCGATGGATTCGTCGCCAGTGGAGCGATCTACGGAGGATCTCAGACTGCCTTTGAGGGTATGATTTTTGGATTTCTAGATATAGATCTGTTGTTCTTGTGTTGTGATTAGTATGATTTAATTGTTTCTATTAGTTATGCTATGTAGTAGTTAGTTTATTTTTCCCCATATGTGTATAGATCTAAATCGTTGGTGAAGAAATCATGTAATAGAGGTGATGGCCATTTTATAGTAAACCAACTTTGACCGGCAGAGTACCGGTCGGTCGTAGTATAAAACTAGCGAGCAAGGTCGTGATCCCACAGGAATCTAGTCAAGTACCAAAGTTAGCATCGCCTTTAGTTTAGATCAACTCAATTTTCTCGAAGGTTATTACACTACACCGCTCTATTTCTACAACGACCGAGTTAAAATGAGAGATTTAAATGATTTAACAAGATAGCCGAGAGATGTTACAATCATCTACTCTCAAGCCCTAGTTCATGTCCCAAACATTCGGAAAACTAAACGCATTTGATATTGATTGTCGGATGTCGCCTCCTAAATCAAACTAAGCACCATACAATAACCTAGCTTCCTATGTCGAGTTCAATAGTCCACGACCGGATTTAACTCGACTCAACACGGTCTACGCCGATGAGACGCTTCATTAACAATGATATAAACTCACTCAAGAAACTCGAATCTAAACAACTCAATGGTTTTACAAGGTGATCCTAGAACCCTTTTCCCATATCCTCATGCAAAATACATATGTAAGGAAGACACGTGTAATACGATTATCGTGTCGCGAGTTCTACAATCGCAATGATAATAAGTTCTAGAACAACAATCAATTTCAAGATTCAACAATCAACATAACGAGAATGCTTTGGTAATCCGAACTAGGGTTTGATTTCAATGATTATCACATATCTCGCTACATAGTAATTAGCTAATCATTCTAACCATGGAAACACAAAGATTCATCAACAATATAAACATACAAGCATCAATTAGAGATTAAAATTACCTACAAAAGTCGAAAACCAAGAGAAATCAAAATCGAGAAAACTGAATATATAACTATGAAATCCAAGATGATCCAACCACTTTTTACAAAGATTGTTGATGCAAAAGCTTGAAAACTACTTCTATGGAGTTCAAATGGCCTGAAAATCGCCAGAATTTTGCTAGAGAAAAAGATATATCCAACCTCCACTTACATTTAGGCTTTTATAGTGTTAGTGGAACCTAAATGCTAGGCGTGCGCCTAGGAAAGTGCATGCGTATGCCTAGGAAACGCTTAGAAAATCTCACCTTGCACCGCTTAGGTAGGCGTGCGCCAGCATGCGTAAAGTTGGACTGAAACTTTGGCCATTTTCAACCCTCAGCGTATGATAGGTTTGTCAGCGACGCCGCATGTTTTATCTCCAAATTGAGCTTCCAAGCATCTCGGCTCAGATCACGCTTCCCGGCATTCTCGAACACCTAGTTCCTAAATAACATCAAACACATACCAAACGTGAATCCCCTATGGGACACTATGGTGACCGAGTATGAATTTAAAACACCGAAAAAGATAGAGATTCCCGGATTATACATCCGAATCTCGTAAATAGCAAAACGGTGTAAAATGAACCAAAACCTAGCCAAATACTCCCGGAATTGTACAAAACGAGTCGTCATGGGGTATTAAATCCGTAGGAAAACAGAGTCGAGTTGACTCTCATCAAGAGGTTGTGTTCTTCTGCAATTGCAACGGTCTTTATCACGGTTGCGGGATACCTAGTAAATCCCATTTCATGATAATCGGCGCCAACTACGTCTGATCGACAGGTTTAATTTACATGTTTGTAGTCTGATCAACTATTTGCATGTCATCGTAAATTAACATGAAGGACGATGAAGTGAAGTGATAGTTCGGACATAGTCTTGATCGATCGTTACAAACGTGCTAGTCAATCCACGATAACTGCTTAGAGAGGTCTTCAATCTTGAGCCGGCTAGTCCTAATTCTTATTGCATGTGAATTAATACAACCGACGAAGGAGGTTAATTGCACATAGGCACCTACTGTCCTTTCAATGAAAGTAGCGTAATAATAGGCATTTGCACCAAAAGATTTACAATGAATTAAAATTTACCAACGGGGATGATTAATACATAATATGGGGGGAATAACTAATCACTCATAGTTAGAACTAATCTTTATCAACTTATATGAGTATAATTGTGTTTGCTCTTGCACGCTTATTGATACCATTATTACTTTCCTGCGTTATAGTTGGTCGTTGAACGTCTTTGTGACACTCAATCTGAATTAAACGTATCTTATGAGTCTCTATGGGATTCGACCTTGACTCTCCAGTACTATGCTCCGATAGACCTAGTCCTATTGCTACTAGTTGTGCATTGCACGCGATCATCTAGTATCAAATCAAAGAGTTAACAAGATATATGGTAACAAACAAAGGCCAATACTTTCACCAAGTGCACAATCACTTTGTTAGCAAGAAATCGGAGCTATAGGCCTTACCACAAGGCAGTGACTTGGCTTATCAAGCCAATCCACTTATGAGGTAGTTTTGACTTCCTGTTAGTTCAACAGATTTCACCGGCCCAAATCTTTACCACGCATAAGTCTTAATCAGTGTGTCGATTGACACAAGACCATAACACTATGAAATAAGAGTTAAGGGCCTTAATCGTCATAGGGCCTATACTTACACAAACTTTCAAGGTGATTCATGATCATAGTAACTGAACAATACAGATTAATCAAGCAACACGAGATATCAATACTTAGCAAAACTAATATACACACTAGAGTTCACAGATACAAACTTTTCACAAGTAAAACTTAGAAAAATTGTACATGCATTTACTCAACAAGAATCGATGATTCTAAATGAAGCTCTTGCAAAACCAAAATCAAGAGTAGCTTCTTGAACCACCAAATGCCACAACACCGTAAATTCGAGATTAGGACTCACCGACAAGTTAAGTCCACTTTATGTTGAAATAGTGTCTTAAACCCAATCGTTGGACCGGATCCACCGGGTCGGATCATTTGTACTATTTCTTTATGTTTATACATATATATTAAATGGCTTTTATGTCATTATCATATATATGTTCTTTTAAAGAACCAATTATGAATTGCTATATGATAACGCCCTTAGTATTAAATCGTGATAGAGAAACCATGATAGGTGATTATGGTTGATGAGATCTCTAATCACTTTAATAAGTTTGATACTTAAATGTCTCTAGGTCGATGTACTATTAAACAGGGCATTGATAGTATAAACAGACTAGCACGTATTAGATGTCTTCTGCTTTAAGGGCGTGGATAGATCTCGCTATCGAAGTGTAGAGACACTTGGACTGTACGTGGACGTGTATTAGAGAATGCGTACGTTAGATCGACCCACTTACACGTATAAGTGTCACGCTATGTGGCGGTTGTGTAATTATCCTTAAGACCGAGTCTTCATGGCATCACGGTGTGGATTGTCATGCTTTGACACTATTGAGGTTTCCCTAGCCACGGGCGATCATGCGGTAGTGATTGGGTGTGATATCAAGCACGCGGAGTATACATGATTGGTCGTCCGGGAATCGCGTGCACTTATCGGTAGGGGTAAATATCCGAAAGGGTCTTCTTTATAAGAATGTCTCGCTCGTGAATCTTTGCAAAGTGGGAGTAAACGTGTTACTTGAGAGAGCTTGATATCCAGATTATAAGATACGGTTGTTAATGTTTGACACTCGATGTACGACCGTATGGATATTATTACAAATGATAGGATTGTAAGTTACACGGTAATCGCTTTTCACATGAAAGGTAGTAGTCATTGCATTTGACTCTTCCGATGATTGGGGTCATGGTGTGTTGCTTGACGCTATCCCGTGATCGTTAGGCATGAAGGGCATTTTCGTAATTTGCACTTCGTGTTCACGGCCAACATATTCGAAGCCTATCGGGTCACACACATATGAACATCGTGCCGGATTAAAATGTGGTTATAGATGATAACCAAATAAGGAAAGTTTATCTCGAGACTATAAGGGTTATAGTGGTAAATTGATATGGTGGTATTTATTTATTATGAATAAATATAATACAAGATATTAATTATGATGATTAATTAAATATGTATATTGATACATATATTTTCAAATTAATGATATATGATATATATTGATTTTGCAAATTAATTAATCATAGCATATTAATTAAAGAATTTTCCATAAGCCAATTTTGGAGAATAAGTGGCGCCATTCATTATGTATTATGATACACTTGGATTGTGCAATTTAATTAATAAGATTACCATAATATTAATATATGGTATTAATTGATTTTGAGAAAAATAGATTTATGGTAATAACATAATTTATAATCAATATAAGATATTGGAAAATCAAATTATGGAAAGAGAGATCAATCACATTAATTATTCTTCCTTATTTTTATTGGAAAAAGGTTTTCTTCTCCTCCTCTCCAAGCAAGCCTTGGGCCCCATCTACTATATATATGAGGGGTTGCCAAGCTCTTTGGTACACCATAATTCTAAGAGCAATTGTTCTTGTGAAAAATTGCAAGAACTCATAGTTCTTGTGTAAGAAAGAGGGCTTCTATAGTGAGTTTGTGAGGAGGAAAAGTCCGGTCTAAGAACTGGGTTTTCCGATAGCAATCCATGGTGGGATTCCGCGGGTCGTTCGTGTGGACTAGCGGTAGAGGCCGAACACTTGGGCGGCTCTCCATGTCGAACTACTCTCCTTAGACGGTCAAAGCGTCGATCTTTTAGATCAACCAAAGTAACCACCGCTTTTAGTTTGTTTGTTTATTGCTTAAACGAAGTCGATCTTGGTAAAAGGAAATCAAATTTTGAATTCACTGCGTTCCGCGTTGATTTCCTAACAAAGGGTATCGGAGCGAGCTTCGAGCTTAAGCAATGAGTATGTTTATTTGCACGCTTAATTTTATCGCTTAAATCACGTAATTATTAGTCGAAAGATTTTTGATTCAGAAAACGATACACTAAAAGAAAAATTTTGTTTTGTGTATTTTATGTTTCAATATAGTTCATAGTTGTGATTGGGTGATGGATTCTCGGTGAATCCCACTCGATAGATGCAAGATTTAAATCACGAGACGTTAAGTCGAGGTTGAGTGATGGATTCTCGTGAACCCACTCTTCGATAATTAAATGGGGCTCGGCCGATCAAGGCAAATCCTCCTCCTCAGGGGGCGGCGACGGCGACGTGGCGGTGGCCTTAGGGTCGCCGTCCGTCGGTTGTCCTCTTCCAATGGGGAGATCGACTTTTCGCTTTGTGATATTTATTGTGCATGGATGTCTCGATTAAAATTAATCGTTAATTTTATTTCGATTAAAATCATTTAATTAATTAAATGTTAATTAGTTAATTGATTAGATAAAATTATTTAATGGATTAAATGTTAATTGATTAATTAAGACGCAAGTAGTTAAATTTAATTTTATCTTTTTCATAAGATATATTGTATGGATTAGATAGTGTAGATATAATATGATTATATGGACCCCGATTGATCATGGACTCGAATCGATATGATAGATGTGAATGATTTAATTTTCTCGTTGGTTGAAAAGATGTCCTAGGCCGTTATGAAGAACGTGACCTAGTTTATTTTTTCGCATTTATCCCATTCCGTTGGCTCCCTGCAAAGCGCGCGGGTATATTAGATAGAATTGAATGTAACAAGAATGGAGCGAAGAAGATGGAGACCAAAGAAAGACGAAAACAAAGATCCCATTGGAGAATGGCGCATTGAAGATCCTATTGGCGGTTGCAAATAACTTTAGATTGTGACCAGCGGTTTCTTCGATTTGTATTCAAACCGCACCTAGGAAAAGTCCATGATCATACCGGTTACTTTACGCATTTATTTATTTTGTGCTTGTATTTATTTTATATGATACGATAGATGCATGTATAGGCACGATCTAGATGAATGTGTAGGATGTATGTCTATAGAGATAGATATTTATAATTGATGAGACCGTAATCGAAATTAATTAAGTGAATTAATTTAAATTACTCCCACAACAAAAATCAAGTCGAAAATTGTCTCCTAATATTATAGCGACAGTGAAGAGCCTTTGTTCGGATCCAACTGATCGGCCCTCGTCGGGAGTTGACCTACCACGGGTATATCGTCGTTATTGAGATATGATCGTAAGAGATCTCGCGAATATTGGGTTATGACTTGACTAGAGTATCGCGTGATTGGCCTCGTCAGACTGCCTTATTCTGAGGCAAGGGGTTGGCTACCACATAAAGATGTGAATTGTCAAAGAGTTGACTAGTCAACCACCAAGAGTCACATAGAGATGTGATTGGTAAGAGTTACATACCTTTCAAATTATTCTCGTTGATCGGCCTCGCCGGGAATCGGGGGGTAACAGATGGGATCTTGGCCACTAAAGAATTTTGGAAAATTCTTGAAAGTCAATTGGGAGTAGTTGACTAGTGGGAGCAAAATCATAAATCATAAGACCATTTTTGATTTTATGTATAAACAAACAACACTCTTTTATTTTCATTTTTTATGTTGTAGTTAGCAAACTTTATATTTATGTTTTATTCTCGATTAGTAAAACCAAACATGATCATTACTTTTGAGAATCGTTCTCAAATATGGTTAAGTAGTTTTAATCCTTTTAAAATAAGCAATGACACGAGCAATCCCGTTATAGTAGTTAGAGACAAGGAGACTACATAATTGATGTTGTACTCCGAGACTTTAATTATTAAAGGAAAGCAAAAGCTCATGATATTGATACGATCCAAGATGATCATTCACCATACGATGACAAATAATTCAAACGTTGAATGAGAATGACCATGTCTAATTTTGGAAAGGTTGTTTTTAAAATTAAAAGATTTAAGTAACGACTTAATTCTATCATTGCTTAAAGGTTAATTAAATAGTTAATGTTTTGAATGCAATTCAGAAGGTTAAATACTATTTAATAAATTTAGATTTTCTTGTGATCTTTCTTAAGTCTTATGAAGACTACAATAAGAAACTTTTACAAGTACTTAAAGGATTAAAAGGTTGTGGGTGTGCTTAAATAGAGAACTTATCAAGTTTCTATTATAGGCAAGTGAGTTGAGATAAATCTTTCCAAATTAAAAGTCGACTCTAAGATATATGATACCTTACGAGTGTGATTAAATTAGAAAGATTGAATAATGATATGGAAGGTGAAACAAACGTTGTAACACTTACCATATTCTCGGATCTAGCAAATCGAAAGGGAACAAAATAAATGTTATTATGTTCGGTTCTTATGAAGGACATACTTTCGCTTATTTGTTAGATTTAAAAGACATATTCAATTGTAAGGAATAAATGTTATTCCGATAAAGTTGGAAGGTCACCGAATCTAACATACTAGATTGATGTCACTATATAGTTGATATATGTGATGAGATCTCAACTAAATATTTGTATGGTCATTATCCTTGATTTGTGGTTGTTCTAGTGACAGTCTCTCTGGAAGGAAGCGTGTAATTGAGCGTCATTCTCGATGATCTTTGAACTATATGATTATGAATCATATGGGTTATAATGCACTCATCCAAAGAGGACTAAAATACCCTTTTAAGAAAATGTTATGAAACCTAGAAGTTTGACTAGAGCCTAAACATACCGATGGTTGTTGGCTCATGATAGTTAATATCACAAATATATGTTTATTAATCTCTATGACTATTTTTAGAAATAGTTGAACGTGCTTATTGAAGTACGACAATTGAAAGCCCGAAAAGTTCGAGCTAGTTCGAATATGAGATTGATGAGCTACTTAGGAATTAATCTTCAATTGGATTGAAGTGATTAATACTGAAGGGTGTTTCGTAAGTCGTCTGCAAAAGCATAAGATTCTCCTCAGAGGATACCATCTTTGAGATACGCAATCGATTGTGTTCCTTAAATGGAAACAACATTTTATATGATAAAAGTGTGATGCAAGCCATGCAAAGTATCCTTTACCCGCTTCGGGATAGAGCCCTTATACTTAACCAAGTTCTAAAGAATGAAGGTTGAATAAATTCCATATTAGATATGGAAGAGAATAATGTCAAATCTATCTTAACCGATGATTTGAAGTTGTCATAGGCAAAGTCGAAAGGCTTGGAGCTCGATACGACATATGCGACTTTGTGGAATATCTAAGCTAGTACGCTAGATAATATTTACTTATCCGAGGAGCAAAATGTTTGTCTCCAAACATGCTCGCCTTCTAGAAGATGTGATTCTTCCAAAAGAGACGGTGGGAGTAAATAAGATCTCAAAAGAGTTTGAGAACCACAAAGATATATTCAACTATTGGAACATGAGCGGACATCGCATAGCGATGAGGTGTAGATCAACGCCAAAGTGCACACAAATGTTCTGTAAAGTCTATGGATAACCTTAAGCCTGAAAGGGCTGCTGGTATGTTCATCTTGAAGAATGAATATCTCACGACTTATGAAGGAATTTTTAAAAGGCAAGAGATATGGCCAGGAGCCATAATATCTGAATTAGATTCCATCAGTGACAACAAGGTTATGAACCTAGTCTGTCTTACCTAGAGGGAATGTCCCGGTCAAGCTGAGTCAATTTCTATTCAGACTATGCTTGTTATAACTTCGTATCATGGCTATATGATAGTGTTGAAAACATTGGGCAAACAGCCTGATGTTCATAGACGATAACATGATATGTGAGCCCACGAGATCCATTTATGGACTCAAACAAGTTTCTCTAGATGATTTCTTTGTTTGATAATCAAAGGAGTTGATTTAGTCAAAAGAAGGATATGCCTAATGTGCAAGAGGGATAGTGGGAGTGTATTACGATTTTTGAGTAAGGTATTAAAATATCTTTCTCAGGAATTACCACCCCATGTCACAGTCAATTAATGTTTGGTAATTCAAGGTCTTTACGAAAGCACTTGGATTAGCAGCCTTATTTTGGAAATAAGAATCTATAGCGATAGATTTAATCATTTGTTAGATTATAGTTTACCTACATAGATCACGATAGGAGACACTGCTAGCCCGTGTTCTCAAGATCTATCTATGTTAGGACGTTAGTCCTAAAGATGAGGTGAAGGATGATGCTTATGAAAGGTTTCCTTTGCTACGGCAATTGGAACCATCATAAAAGTTATGCTAGAGGTTCACACTCCATGAATAGTCATGAGCAAGTATGAAAGTAATTCTAGCAAATGTCGAGAATATCCTTAAACAAGTTAAGGAAAGATTCCTAGTTTATTGAAACTTGGAATCAGATAAACGTAGATATACAGACATATATCCTAAGTCTTATGAAGGCAAGTGGGAGCTACAGTCTGGGTTTGCAGTCACTTTGTTTAAGTGATACAGTGAGCTAGAAATGTTCTAGCTTATGGGCCACTGTAAATTCTACAACTAGGCCAAAACACAAGTAGTGCCTCTTGGAGGCTAGCGGAGCAAGGCATGGATGGATCTAGAAGGTTCATTCATGAACCTAATGCGGTTCTTCCACCTTTTCTATATAGCTGATATAGTAAGTGGATTCATTACTTGAGGCAAGGACCAGGGTCTCGTCAGAGATTCATGTGTGTGTTGAGGCACTTCCTTTGACTAGGTCAAATGGAACATGGTATGAAGATAGTCTCGAGTCCCCACGGATAGCGATCCGCTTACTGCTAAGGTCAAGTTGCGAGTATTGCATGAGTTTCTTGTGTTTCAACTTGGTCTTGTGTGTGCGAGTGATTGGTTTTAGGCCAAGTGGGAGATTGTTGAAATAGTGTCCTAAACCCAATCGGGTTGGACCGGATCCGACCGGGTCGGATCATTTGTACTATTTCTTTATGTTTATACATATATATTAAATGGCTTTTATGCTGTCATATATATATGTTCTTTTAAAGAACCAATTATGAATTGCTATATGATAACGTCCTTAGTATTAAACTGTGACAGAGAAACCATGATAGGTGATTATGGTTGATGAGATCTCTAATCACTTTAATAAGTTTGATACTTAAATGTCTCTAGGCTGATGTACTATTAAACAGGGCATTGATAGTATAAACAGACTAGCACGTATTAGATGTCTTCTGTCTTTAAGGGCAGGGACAGATCTCATCTATCGAAGTGTAGAGACACTTGGACTGTACGTGGACGTGTATTAGAGAATGCGTACGTTAGACTGACCCACTTACACAGATAAGTGTCACGCTATGTGGCGGTTGTGTAATTATCCTTAAGACCGGAGTCTTCATGGCATCACGGTGTGGATTGTCATGCTTTGACACTATTGAGGTTTCCCCTAGCCACGGGGCGATCATGCGGTAGTGATTGGGTGTGATACTGAAGCATGCAGAGTATACATGATTGGTCGTCCGGGAATCGCGTACCCTATCAGTAGGGGTAAATATCCGAAAGGGCCTTCTTATAAGGAATGTCTCGTTCTCGTGAATCTTTGCAAAGTGGGAGTAAACGTGTTACTTCGAGAGAGCTTGATATCCAGATTATAAGATACGGTTGTTAATGTTTGACACTCGATGTACGACCGTATGGATATTATTACAAATGATAGGATTGTAAGTTACACGGTAATCTGTTTCACATGAAAGGTAGTAGTCATTGCATTTGACTCTTCCGATGATTGGGGTCACGGTGTGTTGCTGACACTATCCCGTGATCGCGTTAGGCATGAAGGGCATTTTCGTAATTTGCACTTCGTGTCTCACGGCCAACATATTCGAAGCCTATCGGGTCACACACATATGAACATCGTGCGGATTAAAATGTGGTTATAGATGATAACCAAATAAGGAAAGTTTATCTCGAGACTATAAGGGTTATAGTGGTAAATTGATATGGTGGTATTTATTTATTATGAATAAATATAATACAAGATATTAATTATGATGATTAATTAAATATGTATATTGATACATATATTTTCAAATTAATGATATATGATATATATTGATTTTGCAAATTAATTAATCATAGCATATTAATTAAAGAATTTTCCATAAGCCAATTTTGGAGAATAAGTGGCGCCATTCATTATGTATTATGATACACTTGGATTGTGCAATTTAATTAATAAGATTACCATAATATTAATATATGGTATTAATTGATTTTGAGAAAAATAGATTTATGGTAATAACATAATTTATAATCAATATAAGATATTGGAAAATCAAATTATGGAAAGAGAGATCAATCACATTAATTATTCTTCCTTATTTTTATTGGAAAAGGTTTTCTTCTCCTCCTCTCCAAGCAAGCCTTGGGCGCCCCATCTACTATATATATGAGGGGTTGCCAAGCTCTTTGGTACACCATAATTCTAAGAGCAATTGTTCTTGTGAAAAATTGCAAGAACTCATAGTTCTTGTGTAAGAAAGAGGGGCTTCCTATGGTGAGTTTGTGAGGAGGAAAAAGTCCGGTCTAGCAACCGGGGTTTCCCGATAGCAATCCATGGTGGGATTCCGCGGTCTTTCGTGTGGACTAAGCGGTAGAGGCCGAACACTTGGGCGGCTCCATGCTGAACTACTCTCCTTAGACGGTCAAAGCGTCGATCTTTTAGATCAACCAAGGTAACCACCGTCTTTAGTTTGTTTGTTTATTGCTTAAACGAAGTCGATCTTGGGAAAAAGGAAATCAAATTTTTGAATTCCGCTGCGTTCCCGCGTTGATTTCCTAACAGTGGTATCGGAGCGAGCTTCGAGCTTAAGCAATAAGTATGTTTATTTGCACAGTTAATTTTATCGTTTAAATCACGTAATTATTAGTCGAAAGATTTTTGATTCGTAAAACGATACACGAAAAGAAAAATTTTGTTTTGTGTATTTTATGTTTCAATATGTTCATAGTTGTGATTGGGTGATGGATTCTCGGTGAATCCCACTCGATAGATGCAAGATTTAAATCACGAGACGTTAAGTCGAGGTTGAGTGATGGATTCTCGGTGAACCCACTCTTCGATAATTAAATGGGGGCTCGGCCGATCGGCGGCGCCTCTCCCTCCCGGCCGGCGGCGACGGCGGCGGCGGTGGCCTTAGGTCGCCGTCCGTCGGTTGTCCTCTTCCAATGGGGGAGATCGACTTTTTCGTTTTGTGATATTTATTGTGCATGGATGTCTCGATTAAAATTAATCGTTAATTTTATTTCGATTAAAATCATTTAATTAATTAAATGTTAATTAGTTAATTGATTAGATAAAATTATTTAATGGATTAAATGTTAATTGATTAATTAAGACGCAAGTAGTTAAATTTAATTTTATCTTTTTCATAAGATATATTGTATGGATTAGATAGTGTAAATATAATATGATTATATGGACCCCGATTGATCATGGACTCGACCGATAGGATAGATGTGAATGATTTAATTTTCTGTTGGTTGAAAAGATGTCCTAGGCCGTTATGAAGAACGTGACCTAGTTTATTTTCTGCATTTATCCCATTCCGTTGGCTCCCCGTGTGTGGCGGCGGGTATATTAGATAGAATTGAATGTAACAAGAATGGAGCGGAAGATGGAGACCAAAGAAAGACGAAAACAAAGATCCCGTTGGAGAATGGCGCATTGAAGATCCTATTGGCGGTTGCGGCTAACTTTAGATTGTGACCCGACCATGGTTTCTTCGATTTGTATTCGAAACCGCACCTAGGAAAAGTCCATGATCATACCGGTTACTTTACGCATTTATTTATTTTGTGCTTGTATTTATTTTATATGATACGATAGATGCATGTATAGTACGATCTAGATGAATGTGTAGGATGTATGTCTATAGAGATAGATATTTATAATTGATGAGACCGTAATCGAAATTAATTAAGTGAATTAATTTAAAATTACTCCCACAACAAAAATCAAGTCGAAAATTGTCTCCTAATATTATAGCGACGGTGAAGAGCCTTTGTTCGGATCCAATCGATCGGCCTCGTCGGGAGTTGACCTACCACGGGTATATAAATCGTTATTGAGATATGATCGTAAGAGATCTCGCGAATATTGGGTTATGACTTGACTAGAGTATCTGCGGTGATTGGCCTCGCCATGATCGTTTTATTCTAGAGGCAAGGGGTTGGCTACCACATAAAGATGTGAATTGTCAAAGAGTTGACTAGTCAACCACCAAGAGTCACATAGAGATGTGATTGGTAAGAGTTACATACCTTTCAAATTATTCGGTTGATCGGCCTCGCCGGGAATCGGGGTAACCAGATGGGATCTTAGCCACTAAAGAATTTTGGAAAATTCTTGAAAGTCAATTTAGTAGTTGACTAGTGGGAGCAAAATCATAAATCATAAGACCATTTTTGATTTTGCGTGTATAAACAAACAACACTCTTTTATTTTCATTTTTTATGTTGTAGTTAGCAAACTTTATATTTATGTTTTATTCTCGATTAGTAAAACCAAACATGATCATACCTTTTGAGAATCGTTCTCAAATATGGTTAAGTAGTTTTAATCCTTTTAAAATAAGCAATGACACGAGCAATCCCGTTATAGTAGTTAGAGACAAGGAGACTACATAATTGATGTTGTACTCCGAGACTTTAATTATTAAAGGAAAGCGGAAGCTCATGATATTGATACGATCCAAGATGATCATTCAATTACATACGATGACAAATAATTCAAACGTTGAATGAGAATGACCATGTCTAATTTTGGAAAGGTTGTTTTCAAAATTAAAAGATTTAAGTAACGACTTAATTCTATCATTGCTTAAAGGTTAATTAAATAGTTAATGTTTTGAATGCAATTCGAAAGGTTAAATAAACTATTTAATAAATTTAGATTTTCTTGTGATCTTTCTTAAGTCTTATGAAGACTACAATAAGAAACTTTTACAAGTACTTAAAGGATTAAAAGGTTAGGGGTGTGCTTAAATAGAGAACTTATCGAAGTTTCTATTATAGGCAAGTGAGTTGAGATAAATCTTTCCAAATTAAAAGTCGACTCTAAGATATATGATACCTTACGAGTGTGATTAAATTAGAAAGATTGAATAATGAGATATGGAAGGTGAAACAAGCGTTGTAACACTTACCATATTCGGATCTAGCAAATCGAAAGGGAACAAAATAAATGTTATTATGTTCGGTTCTTATGAAGGACATACTTTCAGTTATTTGTTAGGATTTAAAAGACATATTCAATTGTAAGGAATAAATGTTATTCCGATAAAGTTGGAAGGTCACTGAATCTAACATACTAGATTGATGTCACTATATAGTTGATATATGTGATGAGATCTCAACTAAATATTTGTATGGCTGTTATCCTTGATTTGTGGTTGTTCTAGGGACAGTCTCTCTGGAAGGGAAGCGTGTAATTGAGCGTCATTCTGATGATGCTGAACTATATGATTATGAATCATATGGGTTATACGTACCTCATCCAAAGAGGACTAAAATACCCTTTTAAGAAAAGGTTATGAAACCTAGAAGTTTGACTAGAGCCTAAACATACCGATGGTTGTTGGCTCATGATAGTTAATATCACAAATATATGTTTATTAATCTCTATGACTATTTTTAGAAATAGTTGAACGTACTTATTGAAGTACGACAATTCGGAAAGCCCGAAAAGTTCGAGCTAGTTCGAATATGAGATTGATGAGCTACTTAGGAATTAATCTTCAATTGGATTGAAGTGATTAATACCTGAAGGGTGTTTCAGAAGTCGTCTGAAAAGCATAAGATTCTCCCTTAGAGGATACCATCTTTGAGATACGCAATCAGATTGTGTTCCTTAAATGGAAACAACATTTTATATGATAAAAGTGTGATGCAAGCCATGCAAAGTATCCTTTACCCGCTTTAGGGATAGAGCCATTATACTTAACCAAGTTCTAAAGAATGAAGGTTGAATAAATTCCATATTAGATATGGAAGAGAATAATGTCAAATCTATCTTAACCGATGATTTGAAGTTGTCATAGGCAAAGTCAGAAAGGCTTGGAGCCTGATACGACATATGCGACTTTGTGGAATATCTAAGCTAGTACGCTAGATAATATTTACTTATCCGAGGAGCAAAATGTTTGTCTCCAAACATGCTGTCTTCTAGAAGATGTGATTCTTCCAAAAGAGACGGTGGGAGTAAATAAGATCTCAAAAGAGTTTGAGAACCACAAAGATATATTCAACTATTGGAACATGAGCAGACATCGCATAGCGATGAGGTGTAGATCAACTTTGCTCAAAGCACACAAATGTTACGTAAGTCTATGGATAACCTTAAGCCTGAAAGAATTTCTTTGGTATGTTCATCTTGAAGAATGAATATCTCACGACTTATGAAGGAATTTTTAAAAGGCAAGAGATATGGCCAGGAGCCATAATATCCGAATTAGATTCCATCAGTGACAACAAGGTTATGAACCTAGTCTGTCTTACCTTAAGAGGAATGTCCCGGTCAAGCTGAGTCAATTTCTATTCAGACTATGCTTGTTATAACTTCGTATCATGGCTATATGATAGTGTTGAAAACATTGGGCAAACAGCCTGATGTTCATAGACGATAACATGATATGTGAGCCCACGAGATCCATTTATGGACTCAAACAAGTTTCTCTAGATGATTTCTTTGTTTGATAATCAAAGGAGTTGATTTAGTCAAAAGAAGGATATGCCTAATGTGCAAGAGGATAGTGGGGAGTGTATTACGATTTTTGAGTAAGGTATTAAATATCTTTCTCAGGAATTACCACCCCATGTCACAGTCAATTAATGTTTGGTAATTCAAGGTCTTTACGAAAGCACTTGGATTAGCAGTTCTTATTTTGGAAATAAGAATCTATAGCGATAGATTTAACTGCTGTTAGATTATAGTTTACCTACATAGATCACGATAGGAGACACTGCTAGCCCGTGTTCTCAAGATCTATCTATGTTAGGACGTTAGTCCTAAAGATGAGGTGAAGGATGATGCTTATGAAAGGTTTCCTTTGCTACGGCAATTGGAACCATCATAAAAGTTATGCTAGAGGTTCACACTCCATGAATAGTCATGAGCAAGTATGAAAGTAATTCTAGCAAATGTCGAGAATATCCTTAAACAAGTTAAGGAAAGATTCCTAGTTTATTGAAACTTGGAATCAGATAAACGTAGATATACAGACATATATCCTAAGTCTTATGAAGGCAAGTGGGAGCTACAGTCTGGGTTTGCAGTCACTTTGTTTAAGTGATACAGTGAGCTAGAAATGTTCTAGCTTATGGGCCACTCAGAAATTCTACAACTAGGCCAAAACACAAGAGTGCCTTGGAGGCGCGGCGAGAGGCGATGCATGGATCTGAAGGTTCATTCATGAACCTAATGCGGTTCTTCCACCTTTTCTATATAGCCGATATAGTAAGTGGATTCATTACTTGAGGCAAGGACCGAGGGTCTCGTCGAGAGATTCATGTGTGTGTTGGCGGCGCCTTTGACTAGGTCAAATGGAACATGGTATGAAGATAGTCTCGAGTCCCCACGGATAGCGATCCGTTTACGGCTAAAAATTTGGTTGCGAGTATTGCATGAGTTTCTTGTGTTTCAACTTGGTCTTGTGTGTGCGAGTGATTGGTTTTAGGCCAAGTGGGAGATTGTTGAAATAGTGTCCTAAACCCAATCGGGTTGGACCGGATCCGACCGGTCGGATCATTTGTACTATTTCTTTATGTTTATACATATATATTAAATGGCTTTTATCTTTGTCATATATATATGTTCTTTTAAAGAACCAATTATGAATTGCTATATGATAACGCCCTTAGTATTAAATCGTGTGACGGAGAAACCATGATAGGTGATTATGGTTGATGAGATCTCTAATCACTTTAATAAGTTTGATACTTAAATGTCTCTAGGTGATGTACTATTAAGCAGGGGCATTGATAGTATAAACAGACTAGCACGTATTAGATGTCTTACGTCTTTAAGGGCGGGGACGGATCTCATCTATCGAAGTGTAGAGACACTTGGGTATGCGTGGGCGTGTATTAGAGAATGCGTCGTTAGATGACCCACTTACAGATATAAGTGTCACGCTATGTGGCGGTTGTGTAATTATCCTTAAGACCGAGTCTTCATGGCATCACGGTGTGGATTGTCATGCTTTGACACTATTGAGGTTTCCCCCAGCCACGGGCGATCATGCGGTAGTGATTGGGTGTGATCTTGAAGCATGCAGAGTATACATGATTGGTCGTCCGGGAATCGCGTACCTATCGGTAGGGTAAATATCCGAAAGGGCCTTCTTATAAGGAATGTCTCGCTCGTGAATCTTTGCAAAGTGGGAGTAAACGTGTTACTTCGAGAGAGCTTGATATCCGTTTATAAGATACGGTTGTTAATGTTTGACACTCGATGTACGCGACCGTATGGATATTATTACAAATAGGATAGGATTGTAAGTTACACGGTAATCTGTTTCACATGAAAGGTAGTAGTCATTGCATTTGACTCTTCCGATGATTGGGGGTCACGGTGTGTTGCTAGACACTATCCCGTGATCGTTAGGCATGAAGGGCATTTTCGTAATTTGCACTTCGTGTCTACGGCCAACATATTCGGAAGCCTATCGGGTCACACACATATGAACATCGTGCCGGATTAAAATGTGGTTATAGATGATAACCAAATAAGGAAAGTTTATCTCGAGACTATAAGGGTTATAGTGGTAAATTGATATGGTGGTATTTATTTATTATGAATAAATATAATACAAGATATTAATTATGATGATTAATTAAATATGTATATTGATACATATATTTTCGAAATTAATGATATATGATATATATTGATTTTGCAAATTAATTAATCATAGCATATTAATTAAAGAATTTTCCATAAGCCAATTTTGGAGAATAAGTGGCGCCATTCATTATGTATTATGATACATTTGGATTGTGCAATTTAATTAATAAGATTACCATAATATTAATATATGGTATTAATTGATTTTGAGAAAATAGATTTATGGTAATAACATAATTTATAATCAATATAAGATATTGGAAAATCAAATTATGGAAAGAGATCAATCACATTAATTATTCTTCCTTATTTTTATTGGAAAAGGTTTTCTTCTCCTCCTCTCCAAGCAAGCCTTGGCGCCCCATCTACTATATATATGAGGGGCTGCCAAGCTCTTTGGTACACCATAATTCTAAGAGCAATTGTTCTTGTGAAAAATTGCAAGAACTCATAGTTCTTGTGTAAGAAAGAGGGCTTCCTATAGTGAGTTTGTGAGGAGGAAAAGTCCGGTCTAGCAACCGGGGTTTTCCGATAGCAATCCATGGTGGGATTCCGGGGGCTGTTCGTGTGGACTAGCGGTAGAGGCCGAACACTTGGGCGGCTCCATGTCGAACTACTCTCCTTAGACGGTCAAAGCGTCGATCTTTTAGATCAACCAAGGTAACCACCGTCTTTAGTTTGTTTGTTTATTGCTTAAACGAAGTCGATCTTGGGAAAAGGAAATCAAATTTTGAATTCAGCTGCGTTCCCAGCGTTGATTTCCTAACAAAGGGTATCGGAGCGAGCTTGAGCTTAAGCAATAAGTATGTTTATTTGCACGATTAATTTTATCGTTTAAATCACGTAATTATTAGTCGAAAGATTTTTGATTCAGTAAAACGATACACTAAAAAGAAAAATTTTGTTTTGTGTATTTATGTTTCAATATAGTTCATAGTTGTGATTGGGTGATGGATTCTCGGTGAATCCCACTCGATAGATGCAAGATTTAAATCACGAGACGTTAAGTCGAGGTTGAGTGATGGATTCTCAGTGAACCCACTCTTCGATAATTAAAATGGGGGCTCGGCCGATCGGCGGCGGCCTCCTCCCCAGCGGTGGCGGCGACGGCGGCGGTGGCCTTAGGGCTGCCGTCCGTCGGTTGTCCTCTTCCAATGGGGGAGATCGACTTTTTCGTTTTGTGATATTTATTGTGCATGGATGTCTCGATTAAAATTAATCGTTAATTTTATTTCGATTAAAATCATTTAATTAATTAAATGTTAATTAGTTAATTGATTAGATAAAATTATTTAATGGATTAAATGTTAATTGATTAATTAAGACGCAAGTAGTTAAATTTAATTTTATCTTTTTCATAAGATATATTGTATGGATTAGATAGTG
This sequence comes from Gentiana macrophylla, assembly GCA_026214975.1. Taxonomy (NCBI): domain Eukaryota; kingdom Viridiplantae; phylum Streptophyta; class Magnoliopsida; order Gentianales; family Gentianaceae; genus Gentiana; species Gentiana macrophylla. Next base: position 96,229,186 of record CM047810.1, read on the forward strand.
TAGATATAATATGATTATATGGACCCCGATTGATCATGGACTCGACCGATAGGATAGATGTGAATGATTTAATTTTCTTGGTTGAAAAGATGTCCTAGGCCGTTATGAAGAACGTGACCTAGTTTATTTTACTGCATTTATCCCATTCCGTTGGCTCCCCCGTGTGCGGCGGGTATATTAGATAAATTGAATGTAACAAGAATGGAGCGTAAGATGGAGACCAAAGAAAGACGAAAACAAAGATCCCATTGGAGAATGGCGCATTGAAGATCCTATTGGCGGTTGCAGCTAACTTTAGATTGTGACCCGCGGTTTCTTCAGTTTGTATTCGAAACCGCACCTAGGAAAAGTCCATGATCATACCGGTTACTTTACGCATTTATTTATTTTGTGCTTGTATTTATTTTATATGATACGATAGATGCATGTATAGGCACGATCTAGATGAATGTGTAGGATGTATGTCTATAGAGATAGATATTTATAATTGATGAGACCGTAATCGAAATTAATTAAGTGAATTAATTTAAAATTACTCCCACAACAAAAATCAAGTCGAAAATTGTCTCCTAATATTATAGCGACGGTGAAGAGCCTTTGTTCGGATCCAACTGATCGGCCCTCGTCGGGAGTTGACCTACCACGGGTATATCGTCGTTATTGAGATATGATCGTAAGAGATCTCGCGAATATTGGGTTATGACTTGACTAGAGTACTGCGGTGATTGGCCCTCGTCATGACTGTCTTATTCTAGAGGCAAGGGGTTGGCTACCACATAAAGATGTGAATTGTCAAAGAGTTGACTAGTCAACCACCAAGAGTCACATAGAGATGTGATTGGTAAGAGTTACATACCTTTCGAAATTATTCTGGTTGATCGGCCCTCGTCGGGAATCGGGGTAACCAGATGGGATCTTGGCCACTAAAGAATTTTGGAAAATTCTTGAAAGTCAATTGGGAGTAGTTGACTAGTGGGAGCAAAATCATAAATCATAAGACCATTTTTGATTTTGCGTGTATAAACAAACAACACTCTTTTATTTTCATTTTTTTATGTTGTAGTTAGCAAACTTTATATTTATGTTTTATTCTCGATTAGTAAAACCAAACATGACTGTTACCTTTTGAGAATCGTTCTCAAATATGGTTAAGTAGTTTTAATCCTTTTAAAATAAGCAATGACACGAGCAATCCCGTTATAGTAGTTAGAGACAAGGAGACTACATAATTGATGTTGTACTCCGAGACTTTAATTATTAAAGGAAAGCGGAAGCTCATGATATTGGATACGATCCAAGATGATCATTCAGTCATACGATGACAAATAATTCAAACGTTGAATGAGAATGACCATGTCTAATTTTGGAAAGGTTGTTTTCAAAATTAAAAGATTTAAGTAACGACTTAATTCTATCATTGCTTAAAGGTTAATTAAATAGTTAATGTTTTGAATGCAATTCAGAAGGTTAAATAAACTATTTAATAAATTTAGATTTTCTTGTGATCTTTCTTAAGTCTTATGAAGACTACAATAAGAAACTTTTACAAGTACTTAAAGGATTAAAAGGTTAGGGGGTGTGCTTAAATAGAGAACTTATCGAAGTTTCTATTATAGGCAAGTGAGTTGAGATAAATCTTTCCAAATTAAAAGTCGACTCTAAGATATATGATACCTTACGAGTGTGATTAAATTAGAAAGATTGAATAACAGATATGGAAGGTGAAACAAACGTTGTAACACTTACCATATTCTGGATCTAGCAAACTGAAAGGGGAACAAAATAAATGTTATTATGTTCCGGTTCTTATGAAGGACATACTTTCAGTTATTTGTTAGGATTTAAAAGACATATTCAATTGTAAGGAATAAATGTTATTCCGATAAAGTTGGAAGGTCACTGAATCTAACATACTAGATTGATGTCACTATATAGTTGATATATGTGATGAGATCTCAACTAAATATTTGTATGGTCATTATCCTTGATTTGTGGTTGTTCTAGGGCGAGTCTCTCTGGAAGGAAGCGTGTAATTGAGTGTCATTACGATGATCTTTGAACTATATGATTATGAATCATATGGGTTATACGTACCTCATCCAAAGAGGACTAAAATACCCTTTTAAGAAAAGGTTATGAAACCTAGAAGTTTGACTAGAGCCTAAACATACCGATGGTTGTTGGCTCATGATAGTTAATATCACAAATATATGTTTATTAATCTCTATGACTATTTTTAGAAATAGTTGAACGTACTTATTGAAGTACGACAATTCGGAAAGCCCGAAAAGTTCGAGCTAGTTCGAATATGAGATTGATGAGCTACTTAGGAATTAATCTTCAATTGGATTGAAGTGATTAATACCTGAAGGGTGTTTCAGAAGTCGTCTGAAAAGCATAAGATTCTCCCTTGGAGGATACCATCTTTGAGATACGCAATCAGATTGTGTTCCTTAAATGGAAACAACATTTTATATGATAAAAGTGTGATGCAAGCCATGCAAAGTATCCCTTACCCGTTTCGGGATAGAGCCCTTATACTTAACCAAGTTCTAAAGAATGAAGGTTGAATAAATTCCATATTAGATATGGAAGAGAATAATGTCAAATCTATCTTAACCGATGATTTGAAGTTGTCATAGGCAAAGTCAGAAAGGCTTGGAGCCTGATACGACATATGCGACTTTGTGGAATATCTAAGCTAGTACGCTAGATAATATTTACTTATCCGAGGAGCAAAATGTTTGTCTCCAAACATGCTGTCTTCTAGAAGATGTGATTCTTCCAAAAGAGACGGTGGGAGTAAATAAGATCTCAAAAGAGTTTGAGAACCACAAAGATATATTCAACTATTGGAACATGAGCAGACATCGCATAGCGATGAGGTGTAGATCACTGCTCAGTGCACACAAATGTTCTGTAAGTCTATGGATAACCTTAAGCCTGAAAGGGCTGCTGGTATGTTCATCTTGAAGAATGAATATCTCACGACTTATGAAGGAATTTTTAAAAGGCAAGAGATATGGCCAGGAGCCATAATATCTGAATTAGATTCCATCAGTGACAACAAGGTTATGAACCTAGTCTGTCTTACCTAGAGGGAATGTCCCGGTCAGGCTGAGTCAATTTCTATTCAGACTATGCTTGTTATAACTTCGTATCATGGCTATATGATAGTGTTGAAAACATTGGGCAAACAGCCTGATGTTCATAGACGATAACATGATATGTGAGCCCACGAGATCCATTTATGGACTCAAACAAGTTTCTCTAGATGATTTCTTTGTTTGATAATCAAAGGAGTTGATTTAGTCAAAAGAAGGATATGCCTAATGTGCAAGAGGGATAGTGGGAGTGTATTACGATTTTTGAGTAAGGTATTAAATATCTTTCTCAGGAATTACCACCCCATGTCACAGTCAATTAATGTTTGGTAATTCAAGGTCTTTACGAAAGCACTTGGATTAGCAGTTCTTATTTTGGAAATAAGAATCTATAGCGATAGATTTAACTGCTGTTAGATTATAGTTTACCTACATAGATCACGATAGGAGACACTGCTAGCCCGTGTTCTCAAGATCTATCTATGTTAGGACGTTAGTCCTAAAGATGAGGTGAAGGATGATGCTTATGAAAGGTTTTCTTTGCTACGGCAATTGGAACCATCATAAAAGTTATGCTAGAGGTTCACACTCCATGAATAGTCATGAGCAAGTATGAAAGTAATTCTAGCAAATGTCGAGAATATCCTTAAACAAGTTAAGGAAAGATTCTGGTTTATTGAAACTTGGAATCGATAAACGTAGATATCTGGACATATATCCTAAGTCTTATGAAGGCAAGTGGGAGCTACAGTCTGGGTTTGCAGTCACTTTGTTTAAGTGATACAGTGAGCTAGAAATGTTCTAGCTTATGGGCCACTGTAAATTCTACAACTAGGCCAAAACACAGTAGTGCCTTGGAGGCGCAGCGGGAGCAGTGCATGGATCTAGAAGGTTCATTCATGAACCTAATGCGGTTCTTCCACCTTTTCTATATAGCTGATATAGTAAGTGGATTCATTGCTTGAGGCAAGGACCAGGGTCTCGTCAGAGATTCATGTGTGTGTTGAGGCAGTTCCTTTGACTAGGTCAAATGGAACATGGTATGAAGATAGTCTGAGTCCCCATGGATAGCGATCCGTTTACGGCTAAGGCTGGTTGCGAGTATTGCATGAGTTTCTTGTGTTTCAACTTGGTCTTGTGTGTGCGAGTGATTGGTTTTAGGCCAAGTGGGAGATTGTTGAAATAGTGTCCTAAACCCAATCGGGTTGGACCGGATCCGACCGGGTCGGATCATTTGTACTATTTCTTTATGTTTATACATATATATTAAATGGCTTTTATGATGTCATATATATATATGTTCTTTTAAAGAACCAATTATGAATTGCTATATGATAACGTCCTTAGTATTAAACTGTGACAGAGAAACCATGATAGGTGATTATGGTTGATGAGATCTCTAATCACTTTAATAAGTTTGATACTTAAATGTCTCTAGGTGATGTACTATTAAACAGGCATTGATAGTATAAACAGATTAGCACGTATTAGATGTCTTCATCTTTAAGGCGCGGGCAGATCTCATCTATCGAAGTGTAGAGACACTTGACCATGCGTGGGCGTGTATTAGAGAATGCGTGCGTTAGGCCCGACCCACTTACACGATAAGTGTCACGCTATGTGGCGGTTGTGTAATTATCCTTAAGACCGAGTCTTCATGGCATCACGGTGTGGATTGTCATGCTTTGACACTATTGAGGTTTCCCAGCCACGGGCGATCATGCGGTAGTGATTGGGTGTGATCTTTGAAGCATCAGAGTATACATGATTGGTCGTCCGGGAATCGCGTACCTATCGGTAGGGGTAAATATCCGAAAGGGCCTTCTTATAAGGAATGTCTCGTTCGTGAATCTTTGCAAAGTGGGAGTAAACGTGTTACTTGAGAGAGCTTGATATCCGGTTATAAGATACGGTTGTTAATGTTTGACACTCGATGTACGACCGTATGGATATTATTACAAATGATAGGATTGTAAGTTACACGGTAATGGCTTGTTTCACATGAAAGGTAGTAGTCATTGCATTTGACTCTTCCGATGATTGGGGTCACGGTGTGTTGCTGACGCTATCCCGTGATCGTTAGGCATGAAGGGCATTTTAAGTAATTTGCACTTCGTGTCTCACGGCCAACATATTCGAAGCCTATCGGGTCACACACATATGAACATCGTGCCGGATTAAAATGTGGTTATAGATGATAACCAAATAAGGAAAGTTTATCTCGAGACTATAAGGGTTATAGTGGTAAATTGATATGGTGGTATTTATTTATTATGAATAAATATAATACAAGATATTAATTATGATGATTAATTAAATATGTATATTGATACATATATTTTCGAAATTAATGATATATGATATATATTGATTTTGCAAATTAATTAATCATAGCATATTAATTAAAGAATTTTCCATAAGCCAATTTTGGAGAATAAGTGGCGCCATTCATTATGTATTATGATACACTTGGATTGTGCAATTTAATTAATAAGATTACCATAATATTAATATATGGTATTAATTGATTTTGAGAAAAATAGATTTATGGTAATAACATAATTTATAATCAATATAAGATATTGGAAAATCAAATTATGGAAAGAGAGATCAATCACATTAATTATTCTTCCTTATTTTTATTGGAAAAAGGTTTTCTTCTCCTCCTCTCCAAGCAAGCCTTGGGCGCCCCATCTACTATATATATGAGGGGTTGCCAAGCTCTTTGGTACACCATAATTCTAAGAGCAATTGTTCTTGTGAAAAATTGCAAGAACTCATAGTTCTTGTGTAAGAAAGAGGGGGCTTCCTATAGTGAGTTTGTGAGGGAGGAAAAAGTCCGGTCTAGCAACCGGGGTTTTCCGATAGCAATCCATGGTGGGATTCCGCGGTCGTCGTGTGGACTAGCGGTAGAGGCCGAACACTTGGGCGGCTCCATGTTTGACTACTCTCCTGGACGGTCAAAGCGTCGATCTTTTAGATCAACCAAGGTAACCACCGTCTTTAGTTTGTTTGTTTATTGCTTAAACGAAGTCGATCTTGGAAAAAAGGAAATCAAATTTTTGAATTCCGCTGCGTTCCCGCGTTGATTTCCTAACACTTTACAGTGAGCAATCTCCAGAATTTGAACTCCTACTCGAACTTCACAAACTAGAAGAGTGTTTTGAAGGTGTGAAATGTTGGCTTGCACAAGTGTGGATGAATTGATGCAATATCATGTGCTATACTTGACTATTTATAGCCCAAAGGGTATGATGAACCCTAGAGCTGCAAGGTGTGAATTCAATCAAAGACTCACCAAAAATCCGAGGCTCATTAATACTGTGTTTTTTTTTTCATCTCTTACGTAGTACTTTCTCCGTTCCAAAATATAAGTCATCCTATATTTTTTTAATTTGTCTCACAATTGATAATGTTGGAAATATCACGGTGGCGGTAACGGATGAAATGGGTGGATATCTGGCTGATTATTTGTGATTTCTCCGGGAAAGGTGGTGGCGTTTATGAGGATTATGAAGATTCCGGCGACGGGCTCAAGATAGTATGAATGCGGACTCAGAGTCGACAAATTGGCAGAGCTTGGCCTGCTTATATTAATATGCGAATGAATTATGAGTTACACGTTGTTCCTATATATAGACATCGGGCTAATCACGATTAAGCTAAACTTGACAAGACCTAATTAAATATAATTAAGCTGTAACATGATCCCGAGCTTGAGTACAACAGTTAACCTCTAAGCCGGCTATGCTTGACGCGGGTCTGTTAGCGGCCTGGTGTCGTCAAGTGAGATGATTCTCACTTGTGTGTGAGCTGAGTCCGATTGTCTCGATCAGTTAGGAAGCAATGTGCGTGTGAGGGCTCCGGGCTATCAAGGTTCGGCTTGGCCTGGGGTCCTTTAGATGTAGGGGTAAACCCGGCACCTGTTGGCCTATACCCGGCTTAGCCACAAGCGGGTTGGTGGTGCGGCCGTTCAGGTGTAGTGATGTGACCTCCGATCGGGGCGAATCCCGGATCCGTAGGCAATCATTCTGCATTATCAATACAACATTTATTACTATTTTCTTTATCTTACCCATAATTTATTATCAATTCAACCACTTTTTATTACTTAACAATGGACATTTAAGACATTAACCATCAAATTTATGACATTCGACCACTTTCTTAATCTGTGTGAAAACACCTAGGATGACTTATATTTTGGAACGGAGGTAGTAATAATAATAGGCAAGTGAACAAAAATATGATAACTATTACAATAAAAAAACGAAAAATATTGTTTAGACATTTGCATTTTGCTAAATAAAATAAATAAATGATTTTTTGTTTTTTTGACAACTACACCACAAAATAAGGAATATAATTTAGGCCTAACAGAGTGGGGCATAGTATAACACGAAAATAGCTGGATTAGTTAGCAAAATGCAAATGCAAATGTCTATAACAAACCCCATTTATTGCTTGGTACAATAATTATCTTCGATTCATACCTATCCATCCAGAATAGAGTTGGTGCTCTAAAAGTCGAACGATTCACATGGCCACATTTATGCAATTGTAATGTTATACACCTGTATTTCTTCTCTCTGTTTTACTACATTCCACTGATTGCGGCTGAGTTTTGTGTTGTATACATTCTTCCTTCCCAAAACTTAATATCTTTTCCACTTACTTTTAAGTGTGGCATCACGTGGGTTGTCAGCCTATTTCTGTGCCTAAATAATGTTCCATTCGTTCCTATTTTAATTATTAAGCGGCTATCAAAATGGTATAGATTAAAAGGTTTTTTTTTTTTATTGTATTGATTTTAATAATATAAATTACTAAAAAATATATATTATAATTAATCCTAAGTTTGTATCATCTTTTTTAGTAATAAATAAAGGTAGAGTGAACGGATGACAACATATACCCCAGAAGTTATACAAACCGTTTATATTAGGCCAATGTTAAATTCAGCCCGTAGGCGGGCCTTAGGTCCGAAGGATTCATTCAGGAACAAGACGACCTGACTCGGGTCGCTCTTAGAACTCAGCCGACCTCATCTCCGCAACACTTAGATGACCAGCCTTCCAGACCAATCCATAGTAGAACATGATGGACCCGACTTCTAGAGGTGGTTATATTGCATTAATGGGCAGAATTCCACGATTGATCCCCATTAACTGCGACAACCCATGATTGATTACATCCCCATGATTTTAGCTTATTGAGCCATTATTGCCCAACGATTGACATCATTTTGTCCCACGATTACAGGCCCTACAAATCAGAGATTCATACATCTACTCCCTCACGAGGGAAGTCTATAAAAGAACTATTGTCTTCATAATTTAGAACTACGTTATTGGTTTGATTTCATACACTTTGGGTACGTAGGCAGACTCAACGACTCAGCCAAAAATCCTCCATAAATTCTCAAGATTTTAGTACTTAGAATCCCAAAAGGATCCATTTACCCGCTAAAGTAACCTAATGATTTCCCATCATCGTCAATTGGCGCTCAAATAGGGGTCCCTAGTATACACCCTTGTGGTTTCCTCCAACAATATGAAGCAATTATGATGATTACAGAGGAATTCATTTCTTCATCCTAACAATCGAAGATAATTTGATTGATGCGAAAATAATCCTATGACCAAGGGGACCCTTTTCATTTGGCTATGAACAATGATGGCTTGGTTATTGAGGTAATAATCCACAGGCATCTCGTAAAACGTATTCTGGCAGACACATGAAGTGCATTAAATATCATGTACTTCAATGTCCTCCAATCTATTCAACTTACAAGAAGAAATCTTGCACAAGAATCGTCTCAACTAGTGGGATTTGCTGGGTCATCCGTACAAGCTATGATCATGATTCGGCTCAACAACACGTTCGAAAATAAATCCCAAAGCAGAACCTTGGAGGTATACTACATGGTAGTCGAAGGATCATCCTCAAACAATGTTATCATGGGCATACCATCTTTGAACGAGTCCAGGACAGTCATATTTCTTGCCCATAACAGTATAAAGTTCCCAACCTCCAGGGGACGGCATAATGAAAGGTGATGTAGGAGTGGCCGAGATCTGTTGCACAGCCACCATCAAAAAATGAGAAAAAGGGCAATCCCGCAAATCCTGATGGAAGACCTCTTACAAGAAATATAAGAAATTTCAAGACCTGAAGATCTCACAGAAGGTGTGAACTTAGGGCGATAAAGGCCCAAATAGATGATCTTAATTAGGTCATGGATTCCCAACGATAGAAAAATAGGGGTCAAAAATCATTCATGAGAATTTGCAGACAATATTATTTTCCAAGGTTGCCTCAGACATGCCTGGGATTTCCACCGACTTGGCAACCCACAAACTGAATATCGATCCAAACTGAAAACAAGTTCGGCAAAAGAAGCGTCACTTCGCTCTAGAAAGGAAAGAAAAAAAATCAAAATAGAGACTAAAAAGCTGTTAAAGGCCAATATTTTTTGAGAAGTCTTTTATCCGATATGTCTATCTCATCCCATCCTCGTACTAAAACATGACAATAGCCAACGAATGTTCATCGACTTTACTGACCTGACTATAGCATGTCCCAAGGACTATTATCCACTACCACATATAGAAGACCTCGAGGACTCTATGACGGGGTTTGAAATTTTTGATTTTTCTTGATGCCTACAAGGGATACCATCAAATCAAGATGGTCGAGGGGAATGCATAAAAGACCTCATTCATAACTGAGATCAGAACATTCTGCTACTCACCATGCCGTTCAGCCTAAAAAATGCAAGCGCAACATATTAACGGCTAGTGGATAAGATCTTTAAAAACCAGATCGGTAGAAATATGGAAGTGTATGTGGATGAAATTTTGGTTAAGAGCAGATCCCTTCAAGACTATTCGACAAATCTATGAGAAGTATTCAGGGTCCTCCGCGTGACCAATTAAAATGCGACTGAACCATAAGAAATGTTTCTTTGGAGTCAGAAAAGTAAAATTCCTAAGATATATGATATCCAAAAATAGAATCAAAGCAAATCCAGAGAAGGTGGACGTACTCCTGAACATGCCACCACCTAAATATAGAAAAGAATTACAGACGTTGAACGGGATAATGGCCGCAATGAACAGGTTCATGCCTAGGTTGGCAGAACGAGGTCTACCCTTCTTTCGGATACCCAAGCAACAAAATGCGTTCCACTGGGATGAGGAATGTCAAAAACCTTTGATGCACTCAAAACGTACCTAACCGAGCTATCAAAGCTCACTTCTCACCAGAAAAAGAAAACATTATTTCCTTACTTAGCAATATGCGATAAGGCCATCAGTGATGGGCTATTGAAAGAAGAAAACGGTGTACAGAAGCGTATAATTTATGTCAATAAGCATTTCACAGACTTGAATTCAGATACTCAAATGAAGAAAAGCTAGTTCTAGCACTGGTCCTCTCTGCTAAAAAGCTGAAACCCTATTTTCAATCTCACCCGGTGACAATCATCATAGATCAACCGCTCCGACAAATAATACCTCAACCAGAAACTTCAGGGGTATAAGAAAATAGTCGGTTGGGTTTGCCAAATACCATATGGTTTTAAAGACTCACACTTCTATAATAGCACATGCCCTTGCCGTCTTCATTGTTGAAGGAATCACCATCTTTATCGACAATGTACACCCAAAATCTAAGGCAAAAAATGGATTATATACATAGATGATGCATCAAGCACAGTGGGGGAAGGGGAAGGACTCCTAGTAATCAGTCTTATAATGAGGCCGTTATAAAAGGAATAAACCTAGCAAGAAAACTAGGAGCCCAAAATTTGAAAGCATACAACGACTCCTAATTGTGGTCAATCATTGTATGGGAGAATATGAAGCTAAAGAAGAGCTGATGATTAAATACTTGTCAAAGGTTAAGCAATTAGTGGTTAAATTCGAGCACGTTCCTTGTTCCCACAACAAAAAGGTTGATGCCCTTTGTTGGTCCTTTGAAAAGGCTTTGGTTAAGTTTAGAGGAGGGGGGAGGGTGAATAAACTTAACCCTTAAAACTTTTGGAGTTAACAAACTCAAAGAAAGTTCGATAGCCTCTGATCGCTCGATGTCCGCTGCCACTTTCGATGAATCTGCCGACACCGATGGTCTGGCGACTATTGATTTTCTGAATTTGTTGCAGCGGAATGTATTCAATTTAAGCCTTATTACTTGTTGTTAAAATATGATACCAGGTATTAGTTACTCAGTAGTGTAAGTGTGTGATTCAGTTGTTAGTTTCAGTAGGTTGATGTGCTAAATATACTAAATGCAGAAATCAAATGCATAAAATAAGTAGGCAATGTTTATAGTGGTTCCAGGTGGTGTAATCCTGTCAGTCCGCTCTTCTCCTATGATGTTGGAGGTAATTCACTAGAGATCTTTGAGGTTGCAGTTACAAAAATCCCTAATTTGTCTGTCCTTCACCAATAACTATGGCTTCACAAACTGAACACTTGGAACAGGTAAGATTGCTGATCCAAAGTCTTCCACTGGTCCTTGAAGGGTAGGATTGCCTCTTCACCACTTCCACCACAAAAACAGTCCTTGACACCCAAAGATGCTTCAATGTGTCTTGGCGAGTTTCTTGTAAAAGAAAGTTTGAATCAAGTAAGTGATTCACTTTCAAAGACTTGATCGTGATGAAATGATCGCAGACTTGAAGTCTTCAAATGTGTAAACTTGATGTAGCTTGATAACGGATTACACTTGAAGAATTTACTTTGGATCGATAGCTTTAAGTTCATAGAGGTCGTGGTGGTGATTTTCTTGATAATAAACTTGATAGCTTCAGGCAGATTATCTTGTTATTCATCTATTTTTCATCATCTGTTTCTGTATCAGGGGTCTTCTATTTATAGGTGAGAATCCTTGTGACTTATGTTTGAGATTCAAAACATAGTCGTTTCAGATTTGTCCCATCTTGACTTGCTTTCTATCCCTGTACATAGTACTGACACTGTCAGTTTACTTTTTGACAGTTTTCAAACTGTCCACCCTTTGACTTGTATCCATTGATAAACCTCTGTTTGTTTCCAACGTTCTTTTAATCTTGACCATTGATTTGTTGACAAAATCAAGAGTTGTTATCTGTCCTTTTCCTTGTAATCTTCCAATGTAACCTTTGATTAATTCGAAATATATGTTCAACAGGTTCCTGTGAATGTAAGTCTGTTGAAATACATATCAGTCAGCTGGTCCAAAGTTGTTGTGTTTATAAAACACTGCAGCTAACTTCTCTTATATCTAACTTTTTATTATGAAGTTAGATTACACCATTTTGATCATAACCAAGTTCCAATCATCACTTAACTTATGGAACTTAGACCTTGTACACAAGGTATATGCAATCAATTTAGGTCATCACAGACTTCCCTAAATTCTAATTCTATATCCTTGACTTTAAATACTAAGTTTGATCCCTTAGCCTTCAATAACTGAGTTTGAGCCCTCAGCCTTCAGTCTTCAGCAGGTTCCTAACCTAGTCTACTGACTCAGGTACCCTACTGACCTAGACATGTCTGCTGATAAAAGTCAGCTAACATTTTACAGTGCTTGTTTGATCAAACCTATACAAAGATCAAACTCTAATAAGCCTATACATTTGATCTAGACGTCTTTTTGCCTTTGCTCTATAACAGCTAGTCTGGCACTCGTCACTAAAACTTAAAATAAGTCCAACACCCTTATATAAGCTTGCCTCTTTGTCTCTGTCATAGAGCAAGGTGATGCCCAAAAAAAACTATAAGGAGTAAAATATCCTCGCTATCAACCGATAGCTTACTAGGATGGGCTCAATTGTTCATTTCTAGAAGCATAAAATGTAGCATGCTAATGCAAAAGAAGCTAAAAAGCTCTGAACGTAGGCGAAAAAGGTACACTCTATACAATGACACTCCTTAGCGCATATTATTAACTCTGACCTGGTTAAAAAGCATAAGAGAAAAAGAATAAGACTACATACTCTGAGAAATACATGAAGGAATCCGTGGAAATCACCTGGAAGCTCATGTCCTCGCAAGAAAATGTCGATTATTCGGCTACTTTTGGCTTACCATTATAATCTTGAAGACACCAAGGCCCTAGTACAAACATGCAAGTCTTGTCAGCTACACATCACTGTATCACATAAGGCCTCACAGAGCATGATTCCACTTTCAAGTCCTTGGCCTTTTGATCAAGGGTAAATCGACCTTGTAGGTCCCCTTCCCTGAGTTCTTGAAAATGTCGGGTTTCTATTGGTCATGATAGACTACTTCACCAAGTGGACCAAGGTGGAACCATTGGCCACTATTAATTCCATTAACATCCAAATATTTATTTGGAAAATATCATATGCAGATGCGGACTCCTTAGGGTCTTCATATCCGACAACGATACGTAGTTTGCAGTCAAATACGTTCAAGAATGGTGCGTGAAGCTGAATATTCGGCAACATTTTACATCCGTAGGACACCCATAGGATAACGGACAGGTCAAACAGGCTAACCGAACCATAAAAATGGGTTGAAGACCCGCCTAGAGAAAAAAGGACCCCTCTGGGTAGACCATGTACCCAACATTCTATAGGCTTACCAAACCATGCCCCCTACCACAACCAAAGAATTTACATTTACGTTAACTTGTGGATGCGAGGTAGTCATCCCAGCAGAGGTTGATGTTCCATCCCTTATAATTTACGACAACATATATTTGATCTAGATGAAAAAAGAGAAGTTGTGGCCATCATAATGGATAAATACAAACAGAAACTCTCCCAATAGTACAACTCTAAGTTCCGTCATTCATACTCTCAAGTCGAGGATGTGGTACTTAGAAAAAACAAGGTCAGTCACGCGCCCTCTGGGAAATAAGGAAGTCCATACAAAGTGTCAGAGGCATATAGAAAATGATCATAAAAATTAACCATCCTCAATGGAAGGAGAATACCACGAATCTAGCATGTCGATAACCTTCAGAAATACTATGTTCATACGTAACTCTGCATTTTCAAATCCACACCTAACTCAGACACTACAACGGAAAAATCGAGATATCTCAGTCAGAAATGAACGCTTATTATCTTTGCAGGAAAATATGCTTCAATTTATCGATATTGGGAATCTCCCGAACCAATTTGTTTTCTTTCAATGACCTGATATCTTTCAGTCTACTTTTAAGTGATTATGAGCACTACTCGACCAAAATTATTAATACAAAAAAGTTCATTGCAACTCTAATATTGTCCTCACTAGAAAAAGCTAGCTTATTGCCTCGATTGTCTGATCAACCATTTTGAGTAAAAAAACCTTGCAATCATTGCAAGGTACCAAAGACTTTGCGAAACTCCTAAGGAAATAACAAGTCGATACCCTAATTTCTGGGATGCGCATCTCACCTAAAATACTTGAAAAACTTCCAAGTCCCAAAAGACCTTGCAAAACTTCAAGAAAAAAAGTCCTTGCAAACCCTTAAGGCAAATAAAGACCACAGGTTTGGAAACTAAAAGACCTTACACAGACAAGGAAAATATGGCTGGATCCCTTTAGAGTGAGATCCAAAAAATGAATATATATCTATCATAAAGACTTGTAGCATGAAATAAAAGAAATAGAAAGTACTCATACGTCAAGACCAATAGGTCAGGAACATCTCAAGGCACCTAATCCGAGGTCATGAACCGAACACAACGAATACGGGAAAGTATGATCCTTTCCACCAATATTATTGGGGGCCATATCGCTCTATCAAAGACACGACACAAGTCTTTCGAATTATCCTACAGAAGGAGAAATCTGCACAAGAAAGACCAGACCGAGCATGTTACAGTATAGGCGCTGAAGGGAATGCTGAGTGAAGTTAGTTGATACACTCTGCTGATAATGTGAAGACACAGAAGCCTGCTGACAGTATGAAGACACAGCAGCCTGCTGAGTAATCTAGTGTAGTTTAATGTAGTTAGCGGTTATTTAGTTACAGTATGTTGTAACCGCTTGTAAATTACTTCTAACTGATCCATGAGGTGTATGAAGCTATAAATATCCCATGATCAGCTATATTGAAAACTTAACTTGTAATTTTCAGTTTATCAATAATAATTCTGCATTTTACTTTCATTTATAATACTATAAACTTCATCATGGTATTAGAGACGAAATTTGAGAATCTCTGAACATTTTCCTGTGTTTTTTTTCTTTAATTTTTTTTTTGAAGAATCTTGAGTGTGTTCTTCATATTTTATGCGTTTTCCAGTTTCTTGAGGGTAAACTGTGAGCGTTTCCCTCTTTCTTGATCGTTTTTCCTTGATATATCATTGTTTTGATAAGAATTTAGAGTTCTTGATAGCCATGGCAGCTAAGAAGCAAGAAATAAGTCCTTGCAGTCCATCATTTTTCCATCCCAATGAGAATCCATCTTTGGTTTTTGTTCATCCATTGATTAATGGCATCAACTACAATCCATGGAAAATCCCTATGGAGATGGTGTTAATCACCAAGAATAATATTGGCTTCGTAGACGGCACTATTAAAAGGCCAGAAGTATATTCAACAGATCTTCATGCATGGAGACAATATGATACAATGGTAGATCATGGATCTTGAATTTTGTAGAGTATGCCATTGCCCAGAGTTTGATTTACTTCAAGAGTGCACATGCAGATTCAAAGAATCCTGCAGCTAGATTTTCTAACGTTGATGCCTTGAGGCTTTCAGATATTCTTGAGGAGATGCATCTGCTGAAGCAAGGCACTGATTCCGTCAATCAATATTTCATGAAATTGATGGTTCTGTGGGAATAAATCAAGACTATCAGGCTTGTGTCAGTTTGTTCTTATGATCCTCAATGTCACTGCAATGAAATCAACACACTAATGGATCATATGGAGGCTGAACATGTTATGAAATTCCTTAAAGGTTTAAGGGATGATTTGGAGCCAATGGTTTCACATGCAATGCTGATGGTGCCTTTCCCAGAAATTCATGATGCCTTTGCAATGACCATTAAGTTTGACAGAAGTTATATGTAGCTAATACAACCAAGAATCAAGATTCTATGATTCTCTTGTCTTAGAAAAATGGACAGGGAAAAATCAAACAGTCAGCAGACTAAATTCGGGGACGGCTTCAAATGCCAGACCTAAGAACTTCAAAAATGTTAAATGTAGTTTTTTGTGGATTCAATGGTCATACAGAAGAGACTTGTTACAAGAAACAAGGCTATCCTCCTGGTTTCAAGTCAAAAAGGGCTAATTTGGTAGAGGAAGAACAACCAACAAAAGAAGATCAGGTCCACAATAGGTCTACTGGACCAGGGTTCCCAAATCTTACTGCATAACAACTTGATAAGTTGATGGCTCTGCTAAGTGCTGATCCTCCTAGACATGTAGGATTTGTTGTTGTCCAACCTACCGAGATTGTCACACATTACTCACCTGCTACAGGGACAGGTGATCTAAATTTAGTAAAATCAATACAATGGATCTTGGACTCTGGTGCCACAGATCACATTATAGGATCATTAGACCTATTAAGTAATCCCAAACCTTCATCTGGTATAAAAATGGGATTACCTTATGGAAATAATGTTTCTATCACACATATAGGACAAGTCAGGGTCAACCTTCAGCTGGTCCTACATGGTGTATTTTGCATTCCTGGTTTTAAGTATAATCTTTTGTCCTTACCTTCTTTTGTTAATCATACAAAAGGTGCAGTTGTTTTCTCTGCTAACAAATGTGTTTTGCAGGAGAAGAACAAGAAAGTGATTGGTACAACAGAGTTACATAGAGGACTATATGTGATGGATCAACCAATAAGGCTTTCTGTTGCCAATGCTGTAGAAAATCACACATTATTTGATAGATTAGATGATGATCTTTTATGGCATTACAGACTAGGACACTTGCCAAATAAGAGATTGCAATTTATTAGTTCACAGTCTGCTGATGTCAAGTTTTGTAATAATGACCTTTGTTAGGTTTGTCCTACGGCAAAACTAAAGAAAAATCCTTTTCTTTTCAGTACTACTATTGTGAATGATATATATGATTTTTTTCACATAGATATTTGGGGTCCTTCAAGACAACTTACTGTCAATGGCCAACAATATTTTTGACTATTGTAGATGACTTTTCTAGGTTTACTTGGGTTTTCCTTATGAGGCATAAATCTGAGGCTTCTGATCTTGTTAAATTTTTCTATACTCAACTTCACAAAATTATTAAAGTAATTAGATCTGACAATGGATATGAGTTTCAGCTCACTGATTTCTATGCTCAGTAGGGTATTATTTATCAAGCATCATATGTCAGCACACCAGAATGGCATTGTTGAAAGAAAACATCAGCATCTGCTGAATGTTGCCAGTTTTTTGAGGTCCTATAGTAATTTTCCCATTGAGTATTAGGGCTTTTGTCTTTTACATGATGTAAAATTAATTAATGCCACACCTACACCACTGCTGAAGGAAAGCACCCTACATGAGATGCTTTATGTTGGACATATTCTAAGTTTTAGGGATAAGTGCTAGACTAGCTGTTATAAAGGAAAGGCAAAAAGATGTCTAGGCTTATTAGAGTTTGATTCTTTGTATAGGTTTGATCAAACATGCACTGTAAAAGGTCAATAAGGTACCTGAGTCAGTAGACTAGTTTAGGAACCTGCTGAAGTCTGAATGTTGAGGGGTCAAACTCAGTTATTGAAGGCTAAGGGATCAAACTTAGTGTTTAAAGTCAAGGTTGTGGAATCAGAATTTAGGGAAGTCTGTGATGACCTAAACTGATTACATATACCTTGTGTACAAGGTCTAAGTTCCATAAGTTAAGTGGTGATTGTAACTTAGTTATGTTCAAATTGGTGTATTCTAACTTCATAACAAAAAGTTAGATGAAAAGAAGTCAGCTGCAGTGTTTCATAAACACAACAACCTTGGAAAAGCTGATTTACAAGTATTTCAGCAGACTTACATACACAGGAACCTGCTGAATATATATTTCGATTAAATCAAAGGTTACATTGGAAGATTACAAGGATAAGGACAGATAACAAGTCTTGATTTTGTCTACAAATCAATGGTTAAGATTAATGGGACGTTGGAAAGATTCAGAGCTTTATCCAATGGATACAAGTCAAAGGGTGTACAGTCTAAAAACTGTCAAAAAGTAAACTGACAGTGCCAGTGCTATGTACAGGGACAAAATGCAAGTCAAGATGGGGACAAAACTGAAATGGCTATGTTTGAATTTCAAACATAAGTCACAGGATTCTCTACTATAAATAGAGGGCTTCTGATTCAGATACAAGTGATGAAAATTGATGAAAAACAACAATCAATCTTGAGCTATCAGATTCTCATCAAGAAATCACCCTGCTGACGTTACTGAGCTTAAAGCTACTGATCCAGAATTTCTTCAAATGTAACCTTCTATCAAGTTACATCAATAATACACACTTGAAGATTCCAAGATGCTGATCATTTCATCCTGATCAAGCTGCTGAAAGCTGAATCACTTACTTGATTCAAACTTTCTTTTACAAGAAACCTGCTGAAGACAGAGAAGCACTTAGGTGTCAAGAATTGTTGTTTGTGGTGGAGCTGGTGAAGAGGCAATCCTACCCTTCAAGGACCAGTGGAATACTTTGGAGCAGCAAGTCTACCTGTTTCAAGTGTTCAGTTTGTGAAGCCATAGTTATTGGTGAAGGACAGACAACTTAGAGATTTTTGTAACTGCAACCTCAAAGATCTCTAATGAATTACCTCCAACATCATAGGAGAAGAGTGGTGAGCGAGATTACACCACCGGAACCACTATAAAATTGCCTACTTACTTTCTGCATTTAGTATATTAAGCACATCAACCTCTCAAACTAGCAAATCGAACCACACACTTACACTATTGAGTATCTAATACTTGGTATCATATTTTAACAACAAGTAATAAGGCTTAACTTGGATATATTCATTGCAACAAATTCAAGTAAAATCAACGATCGGCCAGACTATCGAGTGTGTCGTCCTCTCTTGAGTGGTCGTGAGACTCATGGAGCATCGTGAGCTCTTGAACTTGCTTGAGTTTGTTATCTCCAAAGTTTTAAGTGTTAAGTTTATTCACCCCCTAAACTTAACTTAACCAAAGCCTTTTCAAGGGACCAACAATTGGTATCATAGCAGTGCTTCTGTTCTGAAGTAATCCTACTTGTTGTGGTTGTGAAAATACTTTGAAAACTTTTACAAGTTTATGATTTTCAAAGCTTTGCATCATGGATAACAACCAGTATGCTAGAACTATGTTGATGTGTTCCTTAGATCGTTTTGATGAGTATAAACGTCGTATGCAGGCTTTTCTAGCTACAACACATGATGAGATGATGGATGTGCAGACTGATGGACCACTGGAAATCACCAAGTCAGTAACAGTGGGAACTGAAACTCAGTATATTCCAATGCCAAAAAGAGAATGGAATGCTGAAGATAGAAAAAGAGCAAACCTTAACAATATTGCTATTGATATCATATGCAGAACCTTGGATAACAACATGTACATGAAAGTGATGGATTGCAAGACTGCAAAGGAACTTTGGGATAAGTTACAATTAATCTATGAAGGCACTGATGCTATCAAGAAAAACAAGATCAGTGTAGCCAAAAAGAAGTTTCAAGATTTCAAAATGAAACCAAATTAAACTATTGAACAAATGGAGTCAAGATTCAATGCTATCATGGATGAACTCACCCTACTGAGTGTAAACTACTCAAAATAAGAAATCAATTCTAAAATCTTAGAAGCCCTATCTGCAAAAGAAGTTTGGGAAATGAAGGTGACTGCAATTGAAGAAATGAGAAGTCTACATGAAGATGATACCTTCAAGTTATTTTCAGATCTCAAGGCTTATGAATTCAGTAAGAAACTTGTACACAGGACTGAAAAGGAAGAACCAAAGACCATCAGCCTTTGGCCGCCACACATCAAGAAGAATCATCGAGAGCTCAAGATGATCTATTGGATGAGATGCAAGAGCAAATTGCCCTACTGAGCAAGAAAATCAGAATGATG
Source organism: Gentiana macrophylla (assembly GCA_026214975.1). Taxonomy (NCBI): domain Eukaryota; kingdom Viridiplantae; phylum Streptophyta; class Magnoliopsida; order Gentianales; family Gentianaceae; genus Gentiana; species Gentiana macrophylla. The sequence goes on from CM047810.1 coordinate 96,249,343, forward strand.
AAAAATGGAAGGGGCTCTGCAAGGAATTTCACAAAGAAATCTAGTGAAAAGAAGAAGGAAGAATTCAAGAAAGACAATGATTACTTGTTCTTTCAATGCAAGAAACCAGGACACTTCAAACCTGACTGTCCTGAACTAAAACAGAAAAAGGAACCTGATTATCTTTGCTTCAACTGCAAGAAGCCTGGACATTTCAGACCTGATTGTCCAGACCTACTGAAGAGCAAAAGTCAGCAAAGAAGATCTAGCAAGAAAGCTATGGTTGCTGAAGATGAATCAGGATATGAAGTTGAATCAGAAAAAGGAAATGAATCTGATGATACTGCACTTGTTGCTGATATGGATGATTATGCTTTAATGGCAAACATGGATGAAACAGAGGAGGTATACAATTCTGTATCTATAAACACTTCTGCTGAAAGTGATTGTGAATCAACTTGTGGTTCAAATCCTAAAAATTCTGACAATAAAGATACTTTGGATGCCATCCTTAATCAACTGAGGATAATACAATCTGGTTATGAGATTGTGAAGGCTGAAAAAGAAGCTCTTCAAACAGAAGTTGAAAGATTAAAAGCTGAATTAAGAATTCTCAAAGGCAAAGAAAAAGATTTTGAGAAAAATCAGCATAAGTCTGATGTACATTCTGTAACTGCTGAATCTGCTGAACAATCTAGTTCCTTCACTGCATTCAAATCTGGAAAGCCTTATGGTGATAGAACAGGCCTTGGATTTGGAACTCAACAATCTAATAATAGTGGATCTAGCATGGTTACTGAACCTTGTACCAGAATTGGTCCTAAGTTTGTACCTGCACAAGATCCAACTCCCAAAAAGGTTGTTGAGACAGTGAAACCTACTGAGAATGCTTCAAAGAGGCAAAATCAGAAGTCAAAAAAGACTTCAGTACCTAACAAAAAGAATAAATCTAAGAGTAGGACTGTTGTACCTTCTAGACCTACTGATAGCAGACCTGCTACCAAGTCTGCTGGACCACATAAAGGGAAGAAATATTCCAAAGATAAGAATCCAAAACCTAAAAATGTTAATCACTATAAGGATACTTATCTCAGGGAGTAAGGTAGATTATTCCCTACTGATGATGATTGGAATATTCCTGCTCCTACTACTAGAAACAACAGATATAACCGTACTTCTAGGGTAAAACCTCAGCAATGGACTCAGCAGAGGACTTATACAAGACCTCAGCAGGGACCTCAAAGACTCTCCATATTACAGGCGGCTCTCTAACAGACAAAGAAACCTATGGTTATGCTAGTGCTTCTAACAATAGAAATCACTCCAAACAGCATTACATACCAAAAGGCCAGAAAGCATATGTGAGTCCTACACAACCAAATGTTAGACCTTATGGATGTGTATAATACATGTATGAACAAAAGTATAACACTTTTCAAAGAAGACCTTACGGAAATTTTCCAAGGGTCATGCTTACCACTGACCACTATGGACCCAAAAATGTTTGGGTACCTAAAATACATTAACTTTGTTTTGTAGGGTGTCTGGTACTTTGACAGTGGATGTTTCAGACATATGACAAAGAATAAGCACTGTCTGACAAACTATGTGGCAAAGGATGGTCCAAGAGTGAATTTTGGCAACAAGAACACACCAGGATACATAAGAGGATATGGCACACTTGTGAGAAATGGATTAACTATCAGGAATGTTGCATTTGTGGAAGGACTGGACTACAACCTACTGAGCACTAGACAGTTTTATGACATGTGTTACAAGGTCACTTTTGACAAAGGCACATGTATTGTCATTAATTAGTGAAAGAGGTGATCAAGTTGTGTTGGCTGGAAGAAGACAACAAAACATGTATGTTGTGGATTGGTCTACTGTTGTTCCAGAGACATGCCTGATTGTGCATACCAAGTCAGAACTAAATTGGTTATGGCATATGAAGTTGAATCATCTAAACTGTGATGATATCAATCAGTTGGTGAAGAAGAAACTGATGATTGGTTTACCTGAGATCACATTCAAAAAGGATGCTATATGTGATGCTTGTCAGCAAGGTAAACAGACCAAGTCAAGGTTCAATTCAAAGCCCAAACAATCTACAAAGAGAGTTTTTGGAGCTGATGCACATGGATCTATTTGGACCAGTAACACCAACTAGTGTAACAGGAAATAAGTACACTCTAGTAGCTGTGGATGATTATTCAAGGTACACTTGGGTAGTATTCATGAACAAGAAAAGTGAAATGAGAAAAGTTTGACAGTAGTGAAGATCAGATCAGACAAGGGTACTGAATTTCTTAATAAAGTTATAAGAGAATTTTGTGAGCAGAATGGTGTCTTTGCATCAACTAGTCTTGCTATTTTATACACCTCAACAAAATGGGGTTGCTGAAAGAAGAAACATGACTTTGAAAGAAGCAGGAAGAACTATGATTTGTGAAGCTCTATTGACTGAAAGATATTGGGCTGAAGCAGTCAATACAGCATGCTATACACAAAATAAGACCTCAGTGAACTAAAAGTTGCTGAAGACACCTTATGAGATTTGGAATGGAAGGAAACCTAATATATCCTATTTCCATCCATTTGGAAGCAAATGTTTTATACTAAATCATAAGGAGCAATTGAAGACATTCCAACCAAAATCAGATGAAGGAATCTTCTTGGGATATTCTTCACATCGACCAAGGCATTCGTGTCTTGAATAAAAGAACACTGAAACATGAAGAAACAATACATGTTGTATTTGATGAACCAAAGTTCATTGGAATGGAAGATGAAGCTTCAGAACCTGCTGAGAATCAACAAGTCACTGATCCAGAATGTGTTGATGTTTTGGAAAGGATAAATGACTTAAAGATTTTTGAGTTTGCCCCTGCTAAAGACCCTGCTGGTAATAATACTGATGCAATAACTGAGGCAGTTCAAGGATCTGGTGACCCCCTTGCTGAAGCAACAGCAGTCCCTACTGAAGATGATGTTCCTGAGAATCAAACTAACCAAAATCCACAATGGTTAAGGGATCACCCTGCTGAGCAAGTTTTTGGCAATATACAGCAAGGTGCGAGGACAAGAAGACAATTAGAAGCAATGTTTACTTGTTTTCTATCTCAAATGGAACCTAAAGTTGTTGAAGAAGCAATATCAGATCCAGATTGGATAATTGCTATGCAAGAGGAATTGAATGAATTTGAAAGAAATCAAGTTTGGACACTTGTAGAAAGGCCTAATCATGCAAATATAATTGGAACAAAATGGGTATAAAGAAACAAATTGGATGAATCTGGTACCATTGTGAGGAATAAAGCAAGACTAGTAGCAAAAGGCTATTCTCAAGCAGAAGGAATAGATTTTGATGAGACATATGCCCCAGTTGCAAGATTGGATGCTATAAGATTATTCTTGGCATATGCTGCTCACAAAAACTTCAAAGTATACCAGATGGATGTCAATAGTGCATTTTTGAATAGCATTCTAGAAGAAGTGGTTTATGTTCAGCAGCCTCCTGGTTTTGAAGTTAAAGATCAAGAAGATAAAGTGTACAGACTTAACAAGGCACTTTATGGTTTGAAACAAGCACCAAGAGCCTGGTATGAGACTCTATCTCAATTCTTGGTGGACAATGGTTTTACCAAAGGAACCATTGACAAGACTCTTTTCAGAATCAATGAAGGAGACAGCACCCTGCTGGTACAGATTTATGTTGATGACATAATCTTTGGTTCTGAAAATAAATTGCTATGTGAAAAGTTTTCTAATCTCATGAAAAGCAAGTTCCAAATGAGTATGATGGGAGAGATGTTTGGGACTACAAGTCAAACAAATGAAAGATGAAATCTTCATTCATCAAACAAAATACACCAAGGAGTTACTGAAGAAGTTTGGCATGGAAAATAGGACTAAAGTGTCAACTCCTATGAGTACTAACGTTAGATTGGATGAAGACAAAGAAGGCAAAGATGTTGATCAGACTTTATACAGAAGGATGATAGGCAGTCTGCTGTACCTTACTGCCAGCAGACCTGATATATCTTTTGTTGTAGGTGTTTGTGCAATATTTCAATCTAAACCTAAAGAAAATCATCTAGCTGCAGTAAAAAGGATTCTCAAGTATCTAAAAGAGACTTTTGGAGTAGGGATATGGTATTCAAAAGATGGAAGCTTCAAGGTTATATCCTACTCATATTCTGATTATGCTGGATGCAAGATTGATAGAAAAACACTACAGGAACCTGTTAGTTGATGGGAAATAAACTGGTTTCCTGGTTCAGCAAGAAACATAATACTATATCAACTTCCACTGCTGAAGCTGAATACATAGCTGCTGGAAGTTGCTGTGCACAAATACTATGGTTAAGACAACAATTAATGGATTATGGAATTGAAGAAAGAGAAATTCCTATAATGTGTGACAACACAAGTGCAATTGCAATCACAGAAAATCCTGTTTTGCACTCAAGAACCAAGCATATAGATGTGAGACATCACTTTATAAGAGATCATGTTGAAAAGAAAGATGTGGTGGTTCTTTACATCCCTACTAAAGATCAACTTGCTGATATTTTTACTAAACCATTGGATAGTGAAAGATTTGCTATGTTAAGGACTGAACTTGGAATCATAAAAGTTGACTGATGCACATTGATCAGCAGTGTACTGGAATTCACCAAGGGGATTAGTCTTTGCTATGTTGGGTGAGCTCACTTAGCAGACTAGTCATTGGTATCAACAATTCCATGTACTTATATGTGTTTGGACAAGTGAGCAAATGAAGTTGCCAAGGGGATTGGTCTTTGTCCTGTTGGGTGAGCTCACTTGACAGATCAGTCATTGGTATTAAACTTCATCTTGTATTATCAGTTGGACACAATAAGGATACAAGAAGATCAATAGAGTTACCTTGTCAAGAGGGCTTGAGCCATTCTTGTCGTCCAGTGTCACGATCCAAGCCTCTTTGAAACTCAAGGTCACTTTGAGTTATACGTTACAAGGCAGTCAAACTTAAATGAAGTCAACGATGGTGGATATTATTCTTATCCTTTATAACCGCAGTTACAAATATCCAACGGTTATAACTCTCATGGAATCAATTAGTGGGAAATGTGGCAACATCACATTTATTCCAACTTTAATCATGGTTAATGCTACAGTGCACGTACATCACTTTATCTGACAGTTACCACCCACTACTTTCTCTATATATACAGATATATATACACAGAGACATTACTTACAACTTTCAGATCGATTTTCTCTGAAGATACACTGTGTGAACACATATTTGAAAGCTTTCTTCTTCATCTTTTTCATCTCTAATGACGGATAAGGATGATGTTCACATTGGAACGAGCCAAAGTGTTAGAGGGTTCGTTGTTGATGCTAAGAAGACTAAGTTGGCCATCAATATTGGTAGAAGAATCAGAAGATACGAAGGACTGGAGGATGTTCTTAATCTGAGATTAGAAAGCATATCTTACACAAATGTAGTAAGTTTCTGGAGAAACATTGTGATAAGAGACAATAGAGAGGTATTTACTAACACAGTTAATGGCTAGGAGATTTAAATTTCCTCAAACCTGCTGAGGGAAGTGTTCGGGTTTGGACCTGGAAATAATGCTCCAACCAATCCTGAAGCAATGGGGTTGTCAAGAATATATTTTGTTGCTAAAATAAAGAACAACAATGCTATCAATTCGTCACTAAGCATCAATGTGAAGCATATCAGGATGGAGTATAATCTGCTGAGCAAGATTATAGCCAAGAACATTTTGGGATTCAGTGGAAGTCTTGACACTTTATCAGGACCCAAGATTGATCTGCTGATCATCATCTGCAAGAGTATGAAGTTTGATTGGGTTGGATTCTTTGTCCAATACATGAAGAAAGTCCAAGACACTGCCTTTGGGATTAATAGTGCAGGCCCTACTGACACATTTGAGGGTTGCTGATGTTGCACCAGAAAAGATCAACAAATCCAGATATAAGAAGGAGATCAGCTATCTCATCCCTGTATTGGATCATGATGAAGATGTAGATGATGAGGAAACAGAGAGTGACAATGATAGAGATGATGATACTGGTGGTGAGCAGGTTAAACTAGTTGCTAAATCTGCTGCACCTAAGAAAGCTGCTAAGAAGAGAAAGGCTGCTGATACTAGAAAGATTACTGAGTTGCTTAAACCAAAGAAAACAAGACAGCAAATAGTAGAGACTGCTGAGTCTAGTGAGGGTCCAGTTGAAGTTGAAGTTACTGACCCTACTGATGTTGGAAAGAAGAAATCTGCTACAGAAATTTTGAAAGAGCAACAAAAGGAAGACAGAAGAAAGAGGAAAGCTGCTGAAATTGAAGCTGAACAACCTTCAAAGAGAATGAAGGAAATTGCGAAAAAGAAAAAGCATAGAAAAGGCAAAGAGTTAAGGGTCCTGGAGGAACAAAGGGAAATAGAAGAAGAGGTTGTTGAGCCTATTGCTGATGCTGGTGTTGTTGTTGAGCAACACATTAAAGAACCACAGAACCATGCTGAGGAAATTGTTCCAGAACCTATTGTGGAAGTTATTGAATCTGCACCTATAAAAGCTGTTGAGCCTACTGAGGCTGGAGATGTTGTTGTTGAGCAGCTTACTGAAGAACCACAACAGACTACTGAATCTGCACCTGTTATGGAAATTAATACAACTGTACAAGACCCTGCCATTTCTGCAATAATTCAGGGGGAAGAGCAATCTGCTGCTAACCCTGCTGATGAGCATGTAAGTCCGAGGGAACCTAGTGTTGAGCAGATGGAGGTAGTAGGGACAAATTTACTATCTGATGAGCCTACTGACCTATTGGAATCTGTTGAGGAAACACTGAATTTACTTGTTGAGACCTTTGGAGGACAACAAGCTGAACAAACAGCCACTAGAAATCCATCAATGCCCTTTGAGAGGAAGGAGAAGAAAAGGAAAGAAGGGTATGTTGATCCCAAACTCAAGCTGGTTGCTGATTACTTTCAATGGAAGTTTGGCTACTATAAGAAACAGAGACCAGCTATTGAGCCAATGACAGATTTTGAGAAATGGGCCTTGAAAAGTTAGAGGTTGAAAATCTACTTGATTTGGTTAATACTTCTTTGCTAGAAATGAGATTGATGGAAATCATTGAAGAAGAAAAGGGAGAAGGAAGTATCTTGTTTAAAGACCCTAGAGATCCACCAGATAGTGATGATTCATCATCATCTGATTCTGATGATGATCATCCTACACATCAAGGAGAAACCAGTTGAGCTGCATTGACAACTGAACCAGGAGTAGAACAGTCTACTGGTGCTGGCAAGTCTACTAAGGGCCAACAAACTGATCAAATGGATGAAAATATGGAAGATCTAACTATAGATGATTTGGAGGCTCTAATCAATGATGGAATAAATTTTGGAGATAATAGGTTGGTCAGTATGTCTGATACATTCTTAGTTGTGGAAACTGATGTGAATCCTGATGATCAGCAGACTGAAAATTTGGATGAGGAGATGGTAATAGCACATAGTGAGCCTAACATCAGCTCTGAGGATTCAGCTCAATATCAGGAGTGGTTTGACACTCGGGACACTTTATCTAAAACTGCTGATATTCTATAGAAGGTTGCTAATGACAGATGAGTGCTAGAGGAAAATATGGCTATTTTTCCTTTCATTTTTGTGGAAGAGAGGGTCCTACTCACTGAGGAACAAACAATGATTGGACAGAGATTGGATTTGATGAAGGGGTTGGAAGGATCACCCACACATTTTGAGGAGGTTCATGTTGCTGAGGAACAAACAGCATCTGAACAAAGGTTGGAACTGGAGGTACAGGTTGCTGAGGATCAAACAGCACCTGGACAAAGGTTGGAACTTACAATGGGATTGGAGGAATCCCCTGCAATTGTTGAAGAACAGGCTGCTGTAGTACAGTCTACTGTGGCAAAATGTACTGAAGGAAAGGATAGTCAACAGGCTGCTGTTGATGAGGATGAACAGCTGTTGGACTATGATTTTAGTGATGAGGAGTTCCAAGTGCATGAGGAAGAACTTGTTGCTGCTGAACCTCAACAGGCACATGTACCAATTTTGAGGAGGAACATGTTTTGGAACCTGCACAAGATCCACTTTTGGAGGAAATGTTTGGAGATGTAGTTGAAGAAGGTCATGATCTTGCTGGAAGGGATAGGAGTTGGGCCATGGTTGTCAGCAGATAGAGGACAAATTACAATGTTGAAGAGCCTGCTGATGATGCTGCTGGACATATGGCTGGAGGTGTGGATGGTGCAGTACCAGCACATGTTTTGAATGAGTTGAGGGTAGTCAAAAATGACATTACACAGTTAAGAATTCAACTTAATAGACAAGAGCAAAGATTTGAAGATTTGATGAACTTGGTTGAAAATAGAGGGAGAACTACTGAAACAGTTGCTTCCAACATCACATCCACTCAGTTTTCTCTTGCTGATCTAACCAAAGATGCGAGAGGTATAAAACAAGGCAATACACTCAAATAAAAGTTCTTAAATGAGTAGTTTACCTCCATTCACAAGAAACTTGACAACCTTGCTGAAGCACACAAGCGTGCTGCGGCTGACCCTGCTGAAACACTTCAACATGATGCATTGGATCCTAAAGTCACAGAGAGGATGAATTTGATGGAGCAAAAACTAGAAGGAAGGATCATAGCAGTTGACACAAGAACAGAAATTATGAAGGGTCAACTTGCAAATTTAGTGATCACACAGGAGAGTGTTCATGACCTGCTTTCCCGTTTTGTTGATGATGTCAATAAGGGGGAAGAGAGCCAAACAACAGTAGCAAAAGAGGTTGCAAGAATTTTTGCTCAAAAGAAATGGGTGGCTGATACAAATGCATTTGGAGAACACACTTTGTGAGACTTCAATGACCGATGACCTCTTCAAAGAATATAAGAAGCAATACTACAATAAGAGGAGACCTTACCATGACAAGGGTTTCCATGAGGGGCTAAATTCCTTTTTGGGACTTAAGTTCTAGGAAGCTAGAGTTAAAGCTTTAAGAGCTACACACAGAGGTGGTAGAGGTGGAAGAGGTGGAAGAAGTCTACCTACTACATCAGCAAAAGAGTCACTGGAAGATTTCAAACAATTGTACATGCGTCTAGGATTCAGAGTACACCAAATCAATCTAACTCTACCTGAGGCATGGAAATGGTGGAAGGAAGTAAATCCTCATATTGATTTTTCCCTTGTTGAAAATCAATGGATGAGAGACATGGTCATGGAGATAAGAGAATATCAAGAGCAGCAAGAAAGAGAGAGACAAGAGAGAGAAATGAGGAACTAGATCAGCAGACTTTCATATTTCATTATCTTTTGCTGAATCTAGTTTGTAATATTGTTGAACACATATGATTATAATGAGAAATGACTGAATTTGTTCTATTTTTGTTTTTATCCTTTTTGCTTTCCTGTAAGGAGGGTATTGGTATCATCACCAAAAAGGGGGAAATTGTTGGACATATTCTAAGTTTTAGTGATGAGTGCCAGACTAGCTGTTAGAGAGCAAAGGCAAAAAGATGTCTAGATTAAATGTATAGGCTTATTAGAGTTTGATTCTTTGTATATGTTTGATCAAACGAGCACTGTAAATGGTCAGCTGACATTCATCACTGAGACTGTCTAGAGTCAAGAGGGATTACCCTGAGTCGATGAGACTAGTTTAGGAACCTCTTGAAGACCAAGGCTGAGGGGTCAAACTCAGTTATTGAAGGCTAAGGGATCAAACTTAGTGTTTAAAGTCAAGGATATGGAATCATAATTTAGGGAAGTCTGTGATGACCTAAACTGATTACATATACCTTGTGTACAAGGTCTAAGTTCCATAAGTTAAGTGGTGATTGGAACTTAGTTATGTTCAAATTGGTGTATTTTCATAACAAAAAGTTAGATGAAAAGAAGTCAGCTGCAGTGTTTCATAAACACAGCAACCTTGAAACAGCTGACTTACAAATATTTTAGCAGACTTACATACATAGGAACCTGCTGAATATATATTTTGATTTAATCAAAGGTTACATTGGAAGATTACAAGGATAAGGACAGATAACAAGTCTTGATTTTGTCAACAAATCAATGGTTAAGATTAAAGGGACATTGGAAATATTCAGAGCTTTATCCAATGGATACAAGTCAAAGGGTGTCTGATCAGAAATCATCAAAAGTAAATGGCGAGGATTATCGATTACTATGTCTGAGGACATAATTCAAGTCAAGATGGGGACAAATCTGAAACGGCTATGTTTGAATTTCAAACATAAGTCACAGGATTCTCTACTATAAATAGAGGGCTTCTGATTCAGATACAAGTGATGAAAATTGATGAAAAACAACAATCAATCTTGAGCTATCAGATTCTCATCAAGAAATCACCCTGCTGACGTTACTGAGCTTAAAGCTACCGATCCAGAATTTCTTCAAGTGTAACCTGTTATCAAGTTACATCAAGAATACACACTTGAAGATTCCAAGCTGCTGATCATTTCATCCTGATCAAGCTGCTAAAAGCTGAATCACTTACTTGATCCAAACTTTCTTTTACAAGAAATATGCTGAAGACAGAGAAGCACTTAGGTGTCAAGAACTGTTGTTTGTGGTGGAGCTGGTGAAGAGCCAATCCTACGCTTCAAGGACCAGTGGAATACTTTGGAGCAGTAATTCTACCTGTTTCAAGTGTTTTGTTTGTGAACCCATAGTTATTGGTGAAGGACAGACAACTTAGGGATTTTTCTAACTGCAACCTCAAAGATCTCTTGTGAATTACCTCCAACATCACAGGAGAAGAGTGGATTGACAGGATTACACCACCTGGAACCACTATAAAAATTGCCTACTTACTTTCTGCATTTAGTATATTAAGCACATCAACCTACCGAAACTAGCAACTGAACCACACACTTACACTACTGAGTATCTAATACTTGGTATCATATTTTAACAACAAGTAATAAGGCTTAACTTGAATATATTCCGCTGCAACAAATTCAGTAAAATCAACGATCGGCGGACTCGAGCCGTCGGCGAGTCTCATCGAGTGGTCGGCCAGACTCTTGAGTAGTCAAGAGAGCTCTTGAACTTGCTGAGTTTGTTAACTCCAAAAGTTTTAAGTGTTAAGTTTATTCACCCTCCCTCTAAACTTAACCAAAGCCTTTTCAAGGGACCAACACTTTATGGCACTAAACCAGATTATTCTGTGTTTAAAGTCTTTGGATTCTTGGTTTCCACTTGCACACTTCAGTAGTAAAGAAACTAAGTTTGATTCAATATGTAGGACTTGTGTCTATCTTGGAAATTCTAACACCACTAAGGGTGCTATCCTACTGGACATTACAAACAAAGATATTTTTGTTGCTAGAAATACTCAATTCCATGAGACTTAATTTCCTCTATTTCAACGGGTATTAGGTAAGGCTAGATATCTTGATGATATGCCAGTTCCCTTACCATTAATGGACAATTGTGATGATCTGTTGAATGAGTCAGCAGCCTAGTTAGACACATGATGCTACTATCAGCCAGGAACCTAGAAAAAAACAATTAAGAAGATCCACAAAGGTTAGAAAATCACCAACCCTTTATCAAGGTGGTACTTATACACTTCAGCAGACTCCACACGTGCTGAGTGAAGTCATGAATCTGGAAAACCTTTCACCTGAATATGCCAGATTCATCAATGTCATTGATTCCATTAAAGAGCCTAAGACTTACAATCAAGCCATCAAGCACGATGAATGGAAAGAAGCAATGCAAAAAGAAATTGAGGCGCTCCAAAAGACTCATACATGGGAAATAGTTGATCTACCCGAAGGGAAGAAACCCATAGGGTGCAAGTGGGTATACAGAATACAGAATCAAACATAATCTTGATGGTTCAGTAGAGAGATACAAAGCAAGACTAGTAGCAAAAGGATACACTCAATCATATGGCATTGATTACCAAGAAACCTTTTCTCTTGTTGTCAAGGTTACTACAGTTAGAACTTTACGTGCAGCAGCAGTAGCAGCCAATAATTGGCATTTACATTAGATGAATGTCAACACTGCCTTTCTACATGGAGATTTTCATGAAGAAGTATATATGCAGTTACCCCCAGGTTGTGCAGCAACTAAACCAAATCAAGTTTTCCAACTCACTAAATCATTGTATGACCTCAAATAAGCCAGCAGACAAGGGAATTGCAAATTAACCGAGTCCTTGGAAACTCAGGGTTTATTCACAAAAGGGCCAGGACAATCTTTTATTGCTTTGCTGGTCTATGTAGATGACATCATAGCAGCAAGACCAAATGAGCAGTTGATTCAGCAGGTCAAGGATGCCCTACATCAGCAGTTTACTATTAAGGATCTTAGAAAATTTAGATATTTCATAGGTATTGAAGCTGCTGTTGGAAGTAGCATCCGAAAGATAATTTCTGTAATTGTTTTTATAAAATAAATGACATATTTATTCTCATCTTATTATTTGCTTCGTGCTTATAGAAATACACTACTGAAAACCCCAAGTCGTATCTTATGTAGCCATATAACTTAGTGTGTGTCACACATGAGGATTAAGTTTATGGTGATACACTTGAAATGTTAGTCCGTGGTGAAGTTAATCATAGTATGGGGTCTATTGATTAAACCACCATTAATGCGCCCAGAACACTTTATGGTGTGACCGTCTTATCCGGACCGTCGACATTGGTTGTCTAAGTGGGGCAATTATATATGATGTAGTCATAGGACTGGACCGATTTAATCTGTGTTTCTCATATAATTCCGTGATTGAGAAATCTCATTAAATCACAAGATGATCATATATGGATTAAACTTAATCCTGAAGTGATTACAGACTCCTACTTATTTCAGGATAGAGTTTGATGTGTTCGTTAAGGATCGCTAAGAGGCGCAATCCGAATCACTTTCACGTTGGCACTGTTCTGGGATGAGTGAGAAGTGTGTGTTTCACAGATATGGAATACATTCCTTCCTGCGGGAAGTATAAAGACAATCCCCTTATTTGTTAATCCTAGAAACTGATCGATCCCGGGAGTTCGTATTGGTTATGAACTAATTGATCACAAGTGGGTTAATGGTAAATAAGGATAAGATGAAATGAAGAATGTTTACGGAAATAACCCCGCTTCATTACGGATAGTTAATGTAGGGTTAGTTTATATATAATGATTATATCAATGGACACTTATCGACTCGACTCGACGTTTTGAGAATAAGTTATATCTATAATCGATAGAGTTCAGTTTCGGATTTATGGTGGCGTAATTCTGGAATTAATAAGTTGAGTAGAAATATTCTGTTCGATGAATATTTTATTCAATTTATTGTAGCTTCTGGTTATAGGTCCATGCTCCCCAGGTTGGCTCCTAACACGCGAGTATTTTTTCGTTTTATGGAACCTCGAGAAATTAAATAGTTGGTATATTTAATGAATATGCAATATTATTTATTTGGTAAATAATATGTAAAATAGAAATAAAAAAAAGACATTTTCTATTAAAATAATGATGAATATGGCGCCACACTTGATGATAAATTAGGAAAATAAATTTTTCTAGATTATGTCACATGTGTAATTAATTAATTATCTATTTGTTGGATAATTAATGGAAAAATAAGAGATTGATTTTTTGGGAATTATCTCTTATCTTTTGGCAAATATATTTTCCTTATGGGAATAGGTAATTGTGTGAAAATGATAACTCTCTTGACTAGTTATTTTCCTATATAAAGAGAGTTTCTCCTAACACAATACTATCACAATTGGCGCCATCATCAAAATAAAAGAAGAGAAAAATTATTTTCTTGTTCTAGTCATTAAGACAAAAAAAACCTAGGGTTTTTCTTGTGCATATTCGAGGAGGTTCTGAGGTGAGGATCGGCGTCCACCAATCGTCGATGAGAGATACAATCCGGAAGATTGTGGCTTCTTTTTCTGTCGATTTATTATTCCTCTTTAATAAGGTAAATCTTCAACCTTCTCATAGTTAGATTAATTGTTTATGCGAATCGAACGTGGTATAATAGCATGCGAATTTATTCGTAGCTTCCGCTATGCTAGATCGAGTGTCTCGATCGGTGCTGTGAATCAGATCTGACGATCCAATTATGCATCGGATCCGTATTATGGTTTCTGTATATCCAGCAGCTGCTAGAACTCCTGCATGCATATCAATCTCTCAAAGAAAATACACTCTTAACCTCCTAGAAGAATATTAGGAGCAAAACCTACCAAGACACCCATGAATTCTAGGAAAACTCTACAACATGATGATTCACCACTATTGGAAGATAATACAGCTTACAGATCATTAGTGGGCAAACTCATCTATCTCACTTTTACCTGACCAGACATTGCCTTTGATCAAATTCAAAGAAATGTCAATTCTCGGACACTCTTACTGAATATCATATGAAGGCAGCACACAAATTATTGAGATATTTGAAGATTAATCCTGGTCAAGGCATCTTGTTCCCAATAGAAAATAACCTAGTCCTTAAAGGTTTCACAGACAGTGATTGGGTTGGTTTTCCTGAAGCAAGAAGATCAGTATCTGGTTGTATGATGTTTCTAGGAGATGCACCTATCTCTTGGAAGGCCAAGAAATAGACCACTATAGCTAGAAGCTCATCAGAAGCTGAGTATAAGGCTATGACAAATGCAGTTTGTGAAATCCAATGGCTGATTACATACTACAAGACTTGCAAGTTCCAGTTCAGTTGCTGGTTGTGTTATTCTGTGACAATGCCAGTGCCATGCATATTTCTCACAACCCTATCTTTCATGAAAGAATAAAACATATTGAAATTGAATGTCATGTTGTAAGAGACAATTCAAATCTATACTTATTAAATCAACAAAAAAGAACAACTAGTTGACATTCTCACCAAGGCCTTCGATGCATCTATTTTCTCTTATCTGCTAGACAAATTAGGTATCTCAAAGATATTTCAGAGTTCAAATAGCTGAAGGGAATGCTGAGTGCAAGCTGTTCATGTACCACTCTCAGCTTGAGGGGGGTGTTACAGTATAGAGGCTGAAGGGAATGTCGAGTGAAGTCAGCTGATACACTCTGTTGATAATGTGAAGACACAGCAGCCTGCTGACAGTATGAATATACATCAACCTGCTGAGTAATCTAGTGTAGTGTAATGTAGATAGTGGTTATTCAGTTACAGTTTGTTGTAACCGCATGTAACTTACTTCTAACTGATCCATGAGGTTTATGAAATACCCCAAGATCAGTTGTATTGAAAATTTAACTTGTAATTTCCAGTTCATCAATAATAATTCCGCATTTTATTTTCAGTTTATAATTCTATAAACTTCATCAGAGCATACAAGCCTCAGGTCAGAGTATTATGATATTGCAAACCAAACTTAGTATATTTAGATACGTACAAGGCTACCTAAATATTCTTGGGGTTATATGTATACATTCATTCAAAGGTAAAACATAAAATACTAAGAAAGATATTAAAGGAGCAAAAGCCCAAAAATTTTCATTCAAAAATCCATCATTTTCTTTACAACTATCCGGAAGGTTCATGGTTGGACATCAGGCTGAGTAAGATAATTAGTTAATACGTCTTCCCTTGAACGAAACGCGGCCACATGCTCTTCAACTTCCCGTTGTGAACCATTGTCATAACCTTCCGCACGCACGAGATCCTGGAGGTTCACTTTAGGCCACACCTGGAGAACAACATCAACGGCTTCAGAAAATTCGTACCTTACAACAAGCACCAAGAGAGCCTTCAGATCCACAAAATAAGGAGACTACTAGTACTCAAAGACACTCCGGGCAGACTGTTTATGCATCTCAGTTTGATGATGGGCATTAGTGGTCTCCAGGGCAGTAACTTTATCTTGAAGACGGGCTTCAGTGGCCTTCAGAGGGGTAACTTCAATTTTGAGGTCGGCCTTCAACTTTTTTATTGTAATGCGCAGCTTTAGGTTATCTTGCTCTCACGCTGCGTGAGTCTCAAAAAACTTTTGATAACGAGCCTCGTGCCAAATATTCTATTGCTTAGCATCCAAAAGTTGTTTCTTAACAACCACATAGAGCTCAGGGAATTTAGAAACCCACTCTTAGAGCTCCCGCTGCAAAAGCACACTTTACAAACTGAAATTATCAGCAAGAGATAAAAAAAAACATTACATCAATTGAGCTGCAAGATAATTACCTCGAAAGCATTACAATAGGTCACCTGGACAAGATGGTTAATCAGGATCTCATCTTTGCGTCCCTTGGCAATATGGATTGACGCATCCAAACTCGTGTTGTGTCAGGATCATTGACATAGTCGTTAACCTCTAAGTCATATTCTGGACAGAATTAAGGTAGATGAGTCACTTGAACCGGTCGATGTTCCTAAAAAAGAACTGAATACTTCCTCTAAAGATCATGCAGAAATTTGGGGCGATCATGTTCATCCCTGCTATCCCTAGAATTCTCTCATACGGCATACACATTGATGACTGGGGCTTTATTAGATCGGCTCTCTTGGCACGTAGTGCCTTCTCAACAAGGTCAGTGGACAACTTTCCTTTATTTTTGAAACTTTCTTCGCATGCGCGGCTTCCACCTCGGCCCGAACACTATGACCAACCGCCCTAGTGCCTAAGGTCCCAACAATGAGCTTACTCCGTTTGAAGGGGGAAGCTCTTTCCCCAACAGCTAGGGGAACATCAATGTCATTTGTGGGGTCAAAGCTGGCTAGATAGACCAGTCTGCTCACTGCATACAAAAGAAGCCAATGAGTTTGTCGACCACTGTTAACAAAAGAAAAACACAAGACTATGAAGCAAAAGGCTTACGTTTCTTCATATCCACCTCAAATATAGCAGTATAAGTGTCAGGACTGCCAAGTACCAAGATAGCGGATCGAAAGACCCTCCCCGAGTCTTTTTAAACCTCACTGATCTGGCTGATTGGCCTACGATTTCCCAAGGGGAACCTATATTTTTAGCCATGGAAGACGAAATGTTTTGACTATCACAAGCTGATGAAGATGTGCAAATAGTATTTCTGAATTGCATATAACTAGCAAAATAAATGGAAGTTCGACTGTAACGCCCCCAGACCCCCCCGGGCATGGTAGCGCTAAATGAGTCATAAATGATCTAGTAAACTGTTTAGACCATCGTCCTCGTTTGGTCTAAAAGGACTAACCCGAGTTGACAAAACCTTCATGTCTTACACTTATATGGGGATGAGCATGACATTATTTTACAGATGTGAGACTTTACATTCTCCCCTCTTATAAGGGACTGCCGTCCTTGCCAGGACTTGTCCCAGTGGAGTTGTCCAAGTTTCGTCTCTACCAGAAGATTTCGAGAAGTTACCCTCACCGTCTCTCACGGTGTGACACTTAGATCCGTCTGATAGTCGGCTCTAGATACCATTATATAACGCCCCTAGACCCCGGGCCTGGTAGCGATAAATTAGTCAGAAATGATCCGGTCAACTGCTTAGATCGTTGTCCTCGCTTGGTCTAAAAGGGATAACCTGAGTTGACAAAACCTTTATGTCTCACAATTATATGGGGGTAAGCAGGGCATTACTTTACAGATGTAGGACTTTACATCGACTAGGAAAAATTCTTCAGAGTCAAAAAGTGATTAAGGTAGAAAAACTGAGAGACCATCTCATTTATTGAAAAAGCTTAACAGACGCTTTTTGATTGTTACACGAATTTAATTGATTGCATGCGAAACTACCCCTCAATCAAAGGATAAAATGTTTCAAATTTCGTCAGAATATCTTGCAAACATCAATCAAGTCAGAAACAATCGGGCTCTTTCCTATCAGTTCACGCCACATCATTTTTATTGCATACCTAACCTGTGATCTACGACCTAGCTCAAGCCTGGGTAATTTCGACTTAGGTATGACCCGAAAATCATACAAACCATTTAAATTAGGCCAACCTTAAATCCAGCCCACAAGTGGACACGAATACAATTAGATCCGCTCTTCATAGACAAACTTGGGATTTGCGATCCTGTAAAGATCGGTTTCGATCATGGGATCCTTTTCTATCGAGATAGGAAGAATTTTGTAACACAAAATGTACTTCTAAGTAATTGCCCCATAGATCCTATATCTATCTATATGAAGAAGAAATCATGTAACGAAGGGGATTCGGTAGGTACAACTAGACCGTGAACAGCCAACCACCATACCGTAAAAATTGGATAAGTTCGATCTATAGTCATTTGGGCCTCCTAAAAAGTTCGACTATAAAAATCATACATTTTATGACATTGAAATCTAGCAATTGTGTCATAGCCACATTACCCCACTTTGAAAAAAAAAACTATTATTTTTTAATCTGGCTACCATTGAACTTGGTAAAATGAAATAGTTGAATAATTGAAAAATGAGATTATTCAGGAATACGCATTGAATGGTGAGCTTAGGCCCTAAGTTTGAAAGATTCAGTCAAGAACAATCCGACCTTACTCCGGTCTGTCTCAAAGCTCAGCCAACCTCATCTCCGCAATAGTCAGCCGACCAGGCCTTCCAAATAGCTCCATAGCATAACATGACAGATCCGACCTCCAGAGGCGGTTATGTCACATTAATGGGAAGAATCCCACGATTGATCCCCATTAATTGCTACAACTCATGATTGATTACATCCCCACAATTTTAGCCAAATTGAGCCATGATTGCCCTACAATGGGCATCATTCTGGCCCTCAATCATATGCTCTACAAATCAGAGATTCAAACATCAACTCCCCCACAATGGAAGTCTATAAAAAGGATACTTGTCCTCACAATTCAGAACTACGTTATTTACTTGATCCCATACAGGTTGGGTATGTAGGCAGTCTCAACGACTCAGCCAATAATCCTTCATAAATTCTCGAGTTTTTAGTAGTTGGAATTCTCCTAAGAGGATCCAGTTACCTGTAAAAGTAACCGACGATTCCCCAGCTTTATCATATACTTCTTTGAAAATGAATCTATATCAAATAAAAGAGAACAAATATTTTTTGCAATTACATCCATTAATAATGAACCTATGGAGTAACCGTTTTGAAGACTAAACACAAATTAAAAAATGATGAATATTATAAAATTAATATACTAAAGTATAAAATGTTCTTTTACTATCATTAATGCAATAAATATAAAATTTGAAATGTTGTTGAAGGGGAAAACACAATAAATGTTTTCTTGCTACTCTAATGAAACTAATACCGGTGACAAATGAATTTGATTAAAACGACTATTACATAGGAACGGAGATAGTATGATTCCCTACCTCAACCTCTGTGTTAAAATGTGTAAATCAATGCTTAGGGAGGTCACCGGTTCAATTCTCTTCTGAGTCGCCATGATGAAAAAGCTCTTAGACAAGCCTTACCCCTGCGTATGGGTCAGACTCTGCAGGCACAACCAGAGCCGAACTCTGGATTAATCGGATCATTTGATTCCGGATACCGGAGGCTTTGAGAAAAAAAAAAAAAGATGTGTAAATGAGCCTAACTGAACTGAATATGCTCTAAAAGAGTCAAGAAATTTGAAATATTTTTCGAGTGTGAGTTTGATTTTGTACAAGAATATTTCAAACTCGAGATCGAGCTATATAAAAGGGAGTTTTAAAAATCCTATCCGAGCTTGAGTTTTGCAATCTAATAGGTTTTGAAACTTAATTCGAAAATATTTATAAATTATCACACTAGTAACACATTACTAATAACAAGAAAGTATCAACTCACAATAACAATAAATCCCTAAGTCACAAACCAAAAGTAAATCCACTAAATACAATGGTTATATGTATATGTATATGTAGATGTATATATACCCATATTGTTTACGTCAAAGTCAAGCAATTTTGATGTTAATAAATGAACTTAGAGTGCATGAAACATAAACACGTATTTGGATTGTTGAAAAGTTTTCACTTTCATCGTATTTTGCCTTTAGTGAAGGACTTGGAAGTGTTAGTCAACAATTACCATGATTCATGGAATAAAATGCGGACAAGTTTAAACATACACCCCTTCGAAAAAGGAAAAAAAAAAAGTTTAAACATACACGTCAATCGACTCAAACCTACTAAAATGCGGATGCGGATCAGTTTCTCTTTTATTTTTTATTATTTTTATTATTTTTTATTATTTGTTAAATTTAAATTTATGTTGTGTTTAACATGTAAATTACTTAGCTTCCCAACATATTAAAGTTTTAATTAATAGATAGAGAGTTAGTAATAAAAAAAATTTATAAAACGATAGTAAGTTAGTAAGGTATGTGAGAGTTGAACTAATATCTCTCCAAAAAGCTTAAGATGATGGGTAGATAATTAACATTATATCTTAATATGTCCTCTGTGTGAAACATAAGAAGGAGTAATAAGCCACATGAGCCTATAAAAAAGAAGAGAAGCCCAACACTTGTAGGCATAATGTTTTTTTTTTCTTTTGGAAAAATTGTGCTTGGTGCAACATTTGAACCCAGGACGTTTGCTTTGCTACTATATTGAACTACCATTTTTTCCAAAAGCTTAAACTGATGGGAGATAGATAATTAACATTATATCTCAATAGTGAGCAAACCAAGAGGTCTCGGGTTTGGCGCATGGATCTGTAAACCTTGTTGGGAGAGGTCCCACATTTGGTGCTTGACAATACCTCGAATGATTAATCTCAGACGATTATCATTCTGATATCTTGCAAAAAAAAGGGTTTTAATAGATAGTAAGTTAGCAAGGTACGTGAGCAAACCAAGATGACAGAGGCACACATTTTTCACAACTCATCCATACAAAATGCAATTCTATGGTTTATAATTTTTGTTTTTGTTATTTTGTTATTCTTAAACAAAATCTTTGGCTAGAATACATTTTGTGTGGATGAATTGTGCATTTCATGTGTGCATGTATTCAAATCTCTACGAATACTGTATCTCCGTTTATATTGTTTAATTATTTGGGCTCCTGTTAGCCTTGCTGTGTCTGTGCAATAACCCGAATCTAATTTGTCAACTTACGTCACTTTAGGTTCAATGTGGGCCCTGCAAGACCGGTGGCCACCGGATCAACGCCAACTATCCACATGGGAGGTGGTGGCGCTCGAATGCAGAAAGTTGCATATCTTCAAATCTGCAACTCCCATAGAGTTTCTGCTCGCTCGTTTCAACCTCTTCCAACTCTCAGCAACCATATAATTGAGCCAACCTTTCTTTTTCCTTCATTTTCACCGGCAAACACATTCATTCACATCCTTTCATTTCCCTCTCAATACCAAGACCAAGCATTTGTTAGGAGTAATGCTTGAAAAAATAATAATGTACTTATATAATTAAATTAAATAAATAATTTCTTATGGATTTATTTTCTAATCGATACATATACCTTGACACATAAGAGTTATGTCCGTGATGATTAAATTTGTTGTGGACTACCTTAAATATTGAGTCCGTGGTGAAATTGATTGGAATTCTGGATCTCACGGTCAAACCACCAAGTATGACCGCCTGATCCGGGCCGTCGGTGTCGGACACATTAATGGATGCACTTATACCAAGTATGACCGCCTGATCCGGGCCGTCGGTGTCGGACACATTAATGGATGCACTTATATTTGAAAATATTCGCATATGATTGAACCGATTCGATATGATGATTTCGTACGAACATGTGGAGCATGATATTCTAATTGAATCATTAGATAGCCATTTATGGATTAAATCATAATCATATTGTGATTATAAACTCATGTCTTTTCCCGGTCTTGGTAAAAATATCTAACCCCATTATGCATTAGATCAAAGTGTTTATTTCATTTATGCAATTTAATTTTGAACTTTCAAGCAAAAACATTTGTTTGTGCTACATGATTTGATCAGATTTGATCATGAATGACCTAAAGCTGCTCTCAGTGCCCCAGTCCTAGGTAGGATAAACGCTACATGATTTGATCCTAACATCCATAAGCAACTATAATACGAATAAGTTGTATTTTGGTTTGACAGAGCTGATGATTGAGCTTTCAAAGTTTGAGGGTATTGCTCTTGGAACTAAGATGAATGAAGTTGGGGCGAATGTTGTTTCTACGTTTGGGGTGAAGAACAAGAGTAAGTCCGCCAAGTTCCATCTTACCAAGAAGTACTTCAGGCCTGCGATTGGAAAAGAAAAAAAATGTGCGAGGCCATCCAAAGCTCTTAAGGCTCCAAAAGGAAAAAAATTCCATTGTGATCAATAGGGGCATTAAAAGAGGAATTTCCCAACCCAACCTCAACATGATGTAGGTGAGAGGAAAGGGCCATGATGTTGCTATGAAAGGATAGGATAAAATGAAAGGTAAATATGATTTACTTGTTCTTGAGTCCAATATTGTTGTAAAACATATGTATACTTGGGTACTGATCGCGCTCTAGGCACTAATAGTAGCAAGAATGACTAGGTCAATCGTAGTATAGCATAAACGAGTCAATGTCGATTCCACAGAGATGAATTCAACATGTAATAGCCAAAATAACCAAACTCTAGTAACACATAAAGTGGTCTTGGACCAAAATTATCACTAAAAGGTTCTAAATCCTAAATCTAAAGGCTCTGGGACACAAATTATATATAATTAAATCTAAAAATTATGAGAACGAGTTAATCAAACTATGCAATCGAATAATCAACACAAGATTATTGTATGACCTGTATGATTAATGTAAATCACCTAATTCTAGATCATTAATGGTTAGAATCCTGCAAATTCAGTCTAATCCGTTCTAAGGCATTATAACGACTATGTTATCCTAATGGCCTACCGTACTAGGGCTTTGACTAATTAGTTAATGTGCATCACACTAGTTCATGGGTTGCCCTATCTAAAGATGGAAAACCTCACAATGCAAAATACCGTACTAGGGATAGTTTAACCTTGCGATCTGAAAACCTACGTTATATCTTGTCTCTTCTCCTCTCGGTCCTTCTGAACTAGCTTATGATGGCATATTAACAGCTGGTCAGACTAATAACATGCAGATTAAACCAGGAAATCAGAATTAACTAACTAGAACGACCGGATCAATTTAGACATGTTGTCTAGACGATGGTACGACCTGCCGTTGAGACAACAAATCTATAACTGAATTTTGGTTTCTGCTCAACATACAGGTTCATACATGCATATAAATTGGTTTCGAATTATTCTACCATGATTTGAGTAACTACAACACTATTCTAGCATTGATTTGGATAAAAACAATAAGAACAAGCAATCACCGGAATAAGAATACATAACTGAATCAAAAAACCTCAAGCAAACTTCAATGCTGAAATGATGCCTCTCGAATTGAAGATAAATTATCAGAAGTTTCTCCCAAAATAAATACAAAAGGATACTTGTAAAATCCCTCACCTCTTTGTAAGGGTATTTTAGTCTTTTTGAAATTTATTTTTCCTTTTTCCTTTTATTTTTTAGGTTTTCTTTTCCCTCAAGGTTTTGAAAACCGACTCATGGTGATAAAAGGCTATAAATAGGACCCTAGGTAACCTAGACATCATAAAATCGCATTTTTTGAAGTTCTGTGATCAGTCGGCACGCTGAACCGAGAACACTCCTCGGTAAAAGCGACCCGGTGGTGCCCAGGGCGTGTCGGGATGACCAGGGCGTGTCCTGACACCCCGAGGCGTGTCCCAAAGCGTGTCCAGGATCAAGCAGGACGCTGAACCGAGCACTCTCCTCGGTTAAGCGACCCAGTTTTGGACTTCAGGCTCAGTTTTGATCGTTCTAGTACGTGTTTGCAGATCAGAGTGCTAGTTTCGAAGAGATTTCAAGTCCAGGAGCAGTTTCGAATATTGTTTCATCTCAAGAAGGTATTAATCATGAAACCTTAGTTTTATTCGTAGTTTTACTCTGGGATTTGTTATAATTCGTAGTTTTAATGGTAGGGTTTATTCGTGTTTCGTAGATTCGTAAGGGTTTGATGTTTGACCATAGTGTGATCGTTGTTTGGCTTGTTTTCGTTACGTTTATGAGGTACGGAGTTCTTCTTATCAAAAGTATCTCTTTTGGCTTTAAAGATTATGTTTTTAATATGTTTAAATATTGTATTCTGTAAATTGGCACGAAACTGGACATGTTATGTGTTTTAGGACAAGATGCCGGACTAGTCTTAGAAAGCGAAAAGTGAATCTGGATTCATCAGCTCGCCGAACCGAGGCATCTCTCGGTTAAGCGTCTCAGGAAAGTCTCAGATTGGCTTTCTGGTTGTTCTGTGAGGACAGCAGTGCTTTCAGAATGTTATCTAGGTTTCTGGATGATTTTCTAGGCTCTGTTTTCATATATAGTGGAGATAGGTTGTTAGTATGGTGTGGTTATGGCCTTTGCATGTTTCCTATAGGTTAGACATGGATTTTTAATATAGAATTATGTGCTTTATGTGCTCCTAGTTGATTTACATGTTATCGAATCTACTTAGCAAGGTATTCGTTAATAAGCACGAATAGACGGGGTACCTTACGCACGATTAAGACCCATGTGTCGGAGAGTGTGACTAGCTATATTAGCCAAGCCGTTCTTAAGGCGGTGTGCTTATAAGTGTACCTTGGGCATCAGCAAGTCCCATGTTGGAGGTGTAGTTAGTTGTGCTAGCCGAGCTGTATCCTGCGCCTTAAAGCTAGTAGACAAGAGTCACGGATAGGAACAGACAAGGACATGAATATGTTAAGAAAGTGAGTAAATAGTTAATATAACTGAATATGTATGTGCAAGATAAACGGATATAGTAAAATAGGCATGTTTGCTTATGCATTATGTATTCCAAAGTGGTTTTCTCCTTTTGTTTAAAGTGTTGTTCTATACTGTTTATGAAAGTGGATATAGTAGATTCATGTCGTGTCTTCGGCTTATGACAACCATGAATCTCACTTTCGATCTTCTTTCTCCTTACTAAGCTTATGCATGAGCTTACTCCTCTTTTGGAATAAGAAGATATGCAGGTTGATGATGTTTCTGAGGAAGAGTTCGAAGATCAGGCTTAGAATTGGAGCTTATGGAGTTTATGATCTAGTTTATTGTTTTAATACCTTTTGAATAAGGCATTGTTGCCAGTTGTTACGGTCGTTCCTTTCTTTTTAGACATGGATGTTCATTTGGGATGCTATCATTTATTTCAGTTATTTATGATATAGTTTGACAGCAGTTACTTTCTGGTTGGGTTGTTTATGCAAGACCCTGAGGGTCTCAATCCCGAGTCTTTGGTTGTTGTTACTTCTGCATTTATTTTTAATTACTTTGATATGATGTAAGGCTTACGTGAGGTTTAGGGTTTTCTCTAAATGTCACGTGCCGAACGTCCCATTTTCCGGATAAGAACTCGGTGTCCGGGAAGGGGTGTTACAATACTATATTAAAAGTATAATAATAATCCAATGGTATATGTTTACAATGTTGTAATCTTTCTTAAATAGGAGTTAAAACCGACTTAGGGTGCAAGTAATGCCACGGCAACGTGTTTTCGGTCGACTTAGGGTTTCTTTGGGCTGGGCCACCACTGAGACAATGGATGGGCTGCCGGTGGGTCGACACTGTTAGATATTTTTTCATAAATAAATATTTTGATTATCGTTTGCATACGAGTTGTCGTACGAATTAATGTTATCGCAATGAAACGGGGTTCGACCTGCCCGGTCAGGTCGCGGTGGGTCGAGGGGGCAGAGCCCCTTCGCAAAGGTCGGAGGGGCGCCAACTCGTGAGGAGCTCGAGGCAACGCCCCGCGCTAAACGAATACATGCGTCAGTTCATGAAGGGATTCAATGATTTTTTTCGAATTTTCATGCATCTGTTCAGAATTGTTGCATGCAAAGAGACGCACCTCATGAAACCATGAGGTACTGTGTTTTGACGAACTGATATGATCCTTCCCGTTCGTGTAGGAATACCTCACTTCGTTTATGGGGTACTTTCTGCCTATAAAAGGCACAAGTATGCAAACGAATTCAAACTTACATTTTTACAGCATCATCAGGCGGATAAAATATTGGGTGTCCTCGATCGGGTTTGATTCAAACAAGTCATTGTTTGAATCAAAAACCTCCATTGTATCCTGAGAGAGATTTTCGATTGATCCCTAAGTGACATACGAGTGGGACGAAACATCTCTTAAAGACAACGTTATTAACGTGTCTGAGAGTTTCAGCTTTTCTGTCATATCCTAAGTACTAAATTTTTCCAACAGACAGCTCCAAGCCAATTCTCTGCAAATCTTTAATCATGGATCATTCGTCCACTAAGTCTTCAACTTATAAGCTCCTGGTCCGAATTCTTTCTGACTTAACATCAACACTCGAACCGTAACTCGACTCGTTCTTCTGCTCATTCGCTCGTTTTCCCGATACAAACACTTCTTTGAATGCCCCGCATACTAGTAACCTGCCACATACAAGATCGATCATACCAAAAGTGGTTTTTTTTCCAGACAAAATAGGGATAAAATGCAACATTGAAATCGCGAGCTAATAAACATATAAATAACTAATTTTGCTCGCATATTCCATCGTAAATTATGCATACATTCTCAAAATATAGGGTAAAAGGATAGTAGAAAGATCATAAGTTGACTTGTATCAAGTACTTGACTCAAAATATAGGGTAAAAGGATAGTAAAAAGATCTTAAATCTTATGAAGAGTTTGAGGATAGAAGCACGACGATGAGAGTTGGAAATGAGGGTTTTGTTTCAGCTAATAGTATGAGAGGCCAAGATTAAGTTAGGGAAAAAGTGTTATAAAGGATTTTAGTTTTTCTCCGCCGGTTTCAAGCCCTATCGGATTTGAATTGGTTGAATTTTTTATAATAATTATGTAGTAATATTGTTATCACGGGAGATTGTAGTCCTCTTCCGACTCCGTGTGGTACAAAAGGGCTCTCAATTAATATGACATTTGTGTCTGACGATCCAAAATCTCGTCTATACAAACTTTAAGGTTCTTCCTCTTGATGATAACCTAATGACGCTCCTTGAATGTGGAAAACAGAAAAAGAGGGGGTGATTTAGGGGATGATTTAGACTGCACTTGATAGTGATCAAGCTGCCTGCGTATCCAATGCCAGGATTGGAATCAAGTCTCCGTAGTTTCTTAGAGATTGTTTATATAGGGGGGCTTGTGCCCTAGAATTAATGTGTGGCATGTCTATGATGGACACTGATTGGCGTGTTCCCTAAGGATAAAGATTATGATTGACTGATCTCCTAAACTTTAGGAGATAATTGTGCTATTCAAATATTCATATTAAGTGACAAAGACCGGAGCGTTTATGACTCGGGATTCTTTCCATAGTTATCTTATTTATTACTCACGTGAAAAATACGATTAGAGATTAACTCTGTCCGATTTAGATGGCCCAAGCTAAATTGGCCAACCCATAAAGGTCGGGGAGAATGGCCGAGCTGGTAGTAGTTCGGACTCTTAGGTGCGTGTAATGATGGGTCTGAAAGAGACTTAATCCGACCAGTAAGATCGGACATGGGTAGGTTAGAGTACAAGTGTTGGCCGACCTGCGGAGGTCGAGATTGAACTCAAGCATGTCGGCCATTCAAGGCCCTAGGCATTGGTTGATCTAGAGGAGATGGGATCAATAGCCGAACCACTCTAGTCCGGCCACTGGGAAATCCAGTACCGCTTCTCTTTATACTTAAGGTTGAGCCACTAGGGAGGTACCACATAGGTAAGTTCAATTCTTGGCATCGTCATAAGCCCCTCAGATCCAGCCGATCTATGGTTAGTCGGCTCGGATCTGCCAGCGTGGCGGCTCGACCCGGATGTTAACTTATAGGGTTTGAATTTGTATTGCCAGGTGGAAAAGCTAGTTGTGATGTCATTACAGCTGTACCGAGAATCGAGGTGTCGTTGCCTACTAACACTAACTGAGGCCGTTTCTCGAGGTAAGTGGGGGGTTATAACCCCGTCATATCAATCGTTTCATAACTACATGAGCTATTAAATCAGAAGATCTACCGCCGGTTGCTGATTGCCATTCTTTGTCTCCTAATCTTTACTTTTGTAAGTAAGTTTCCTTTCTTCTCATAATTTAGCTTTGTATCTTGACTCTTTGTCTTTAGATGTAAACCTTATTTTCGCCGGAACCCTAAGTTCGACTTCTCTGAGATGGCTATTGCGGATAGTAGATACGTTGTGTCTATTCTAAGTCAAGAAGACCTAAATGAGATATATGAGAGGTATGGGGTTGATAAATAACGATTTGCTCCGAAGTTACCTTCAGAACAGCATCTGTTTGCTCCAGGCCCGCCGGAGGGCTTCTGTACGGTTCACAGGGAATACTTCGAGGTAGGTTTGAGGCTACTTTTTTGCCCTGCTCTTCTCGCGGTACTCCAGCACTATGGACTCGGAATTTCATAGATATCCCCCAATGGCATCAAGGCCTTCACTGGGTTTGCTATCTGGTGTCGGCTGCTAAACCTGAAGTTTACCGTGAAGAAGATCAAACACTTTTACCACCGGGTAGGGGTGAAAGACCACCCCTACCGGTATTACTTTTCCCGAAGGCAGGGCCGGTCTTCCGACATTCCCATACTTCCTACAGGCAAGGATTCTTTCAAACGATGGAATGAGAGATTCTTCTATGTGCGTCACGAAGGTCATTCGAAGCTGAGTGTGTGGAATATGGCCGGTTTGGATAAAGGCGATCGTCCGGAGCTACAGGACACCTTAGTGGAGAAGATTTGAGAGTCTGGGTACTCTATCGAATGGAAGAACTTGTACGATGAGCTGATTACAGCAGCTCGGTTGGAGGATGCGGGGCCCGACCCCTACGTGGAATTTACTAAGACTGAGTGGAAGACTTGTAGGATCTTTTCTCTTTGCGATTCCATGTTGCTGTCGTAATTATGATTTTACCCGACTAACGCTTTGCTCATACTTGTAGTGGCTAATTTCGCTGACCTACTAGCTGGAGCAGAGAGAGAAGTGGTGGTTCGTCATCCCGTGCCGACGCCGGCCGTCCGGATCATGCCCGTAGAGGATCCTGTCATGGAAGAGGTGGGTACTTCTTCATCTGCTCTCCCTCAGGAGCAGGTCGGTAAAGACGCTCCTGAGAAAGCTGCCGAGAAGGGGCTAGTTACTAAAAAGACGGTACGCCCGAGGCCAACCTCGCATGAGAGTCGTTCCTCAAAGAAAAGTAATTCTAAAGCTCCTGAGGGAGCTCAGGAAGAAGCTACCTCCGAACAGCAGCGGGTCACCAGTATGTCCGATGAAGAGTTGGCGATTATTGGCTTCAAGACTGTGGAATTGGTAAGCATTCTGTCCTTACTTTTTTTGTTTTAGAACCTAGCTGCTTATGATCCTAACTTTCTTTCTTTGCTTGCTCAGGGGGGCACGATTGGCCAGGAGGTTTTCAAGAGGCTAGGAAAGGCCTCCGCGGACTCAGCTGCCCAGAAGATTAAGATTGCCGAGCTGAGACAAACTCGAGAGGAACTCAAGGCGGCTACTCGCCTTAAGGATATAGAGATGAGGGCTCTGCAAGATCAGCTTCTAGCTCAAGAGGGTGAGCTAGAGTCCTTAGCGAGTGAATTTGCTGAGGAAAAGAAGGCAAAGGAGGAGGAGGTCGGAGCCCTCCAGGCAAGGATGGCGGATCTGGAGGCCACAATCCCGGTTCGGTGTGCCGAGCCATTCCAGAGTACAAGGCTTCGACGGAATTTTCCGAGGCCTTAAAGGTGTTGTTGATCCCTGTCCTCAACCATGGGTATACCCAAGGAGTGGATGAGGCGAGGATCCAATATCCTTCCCTTGTATTGGACGACCTTCCTAAGAAGGTTTATTATAAGCAGGGAATGAGTGCAGTCTACACCGAGCGTGTCCAGGATTTTAAGGCTGGGGTGGACATCGTATCCAAGTATGTTGTCCAGCCGACTGGTACTTCTGGTTTGGCTCCTTCATCATAGCCTTAAAAGAGTCCTACTCTTAAAGTTTTTAGGAGTTTGTTTATTTTTAATTTGAAAACTTTGTACTATGATTTTATTAAAGATGTTACTTTGTTTTGTATTTTTTGTTTTGTTATATTGTTGGAGGAGTATACCCCCAATATGCCATTTATTAGTCTTAACTTTTGGATGGCATACTTGCTTAGATTTGTTTGGAGAGGGGTATGTCGCCGAGCTCAGTGCTCGGGTTAAATTGTATCAGCGTTTAATAAAAATTCTTAAAGGGGCGCGCTGCCCAATATGCAATTCTGAGTTTTCGTATTGCACACTTAGGTTTCTATATAGGGCCAAGCTCTAGTTGTGAGCTCGGGTAACTGTGAGTTAAGTACTGAGTTTTCACAAGTCAGGTTAGTTTTAGTTCTATGTTAGCTTGCGTCAAATAGGACTGAACCGGACTGACTTTAGGGCCAATTGAGTAGGGTTAGATAGGTTAAGCTTAATGGCACGGCGAGCAGGGCCAGGTCAGACTGACTTCTCGTGTGAATTTTTAAGGACGAGCAGGGCCAGGCTAGTGCTGACTTCTTGTTTAAAGTTTTAGGTACGAGTATACTTGTCCAGGATTTTAAGGCTGGGATGGACTTATAAATCGAGATAAAGAAGCAAGTAAACGACAGAAGGTAGAATTTATTCAATGAAGCAAAAACATCCAAGAAGCAGAAATATCCGAGTAGATAATGAAAAACGAACAGAACTAAAGTGCAAAAAAGAGAAAGTTTAGGAAAAGTAACAAATGATAAAGACTTGCCGAATCGATTAGGCCAAAACGATTCTTTTGTCCTTGATAGTAGCTGCGTAGCAACTTCGAGCGATCTCCAGATATCCTTTGATCTTTACCGAGCCACGGGCGGTCGGGAACTTCAAACTGATATGAGCTGGGGAGATCACGGCCTGTAGATCAATCAGAGCAGGCCTTCATTGGATGATGTTGTATGCTGAAGATGACTTGATCACAACATTGTTGACCATGAGAGTGCTTCCTACTGACTCCTTCTCGAATGTTGTTGCGAGCCAAACCATTCCCAAAGGATAACAGGAGGATCAGCAAATCCGAACAAAGGCACAGAAATGAGAGTCAGCTCAGACTCCTTAAGACCCATTGCCTGAAAGGCTACAAAGTACAGGACGTTGACTTCGCTACAAGTGTCGACGTAAACCCTCTTTACCAGATTCTTGTTAACCACAACTTCTATGACCAGACCTTCGTTGTTTGGGACCAAGAGAAGTGGGTCCTTTGGCCTATAGCTCACTTCCTAAAAGGGGATCTGACTCCATCTGCTCGCCTGGACGCCCCCTGATCGGGCGTTTAGGCTACCGACCTCAAATGTATTGCCAGGACCTCCCACAATAGTGTTGATGGTGTTAATCGGCCGATTATCCATCTGCTGATCTTTATCCGGAGACCGGTCTCTTCTTCGCTAGGGCTCTCATTGCCGATTGTGATCTTGGTTGTAGTTCTTCTGTGGTAATCCCGCCATCCTCGGTGCTCACCATATCGGGGTCGCTCCACGACCTCATCCAACTTTCCTTCTGAAATTGCTGCCTCCACATCCCTTTGAAAATCTCTACAGCTATCCATATTATGCCCAGTATCTTGGTGATACGTACAAAACTTGCTCTGATCCCTTCTATCCAGAGGAATTCACAGCGGTGTAGTAGTTTTTGCCAGCCCCATTCTTTCCATGATGGCGAGCACCTGTTCACGAGGCCTGTTAAACGCTGTGAAGTCTCGTGGCTGCAAGGCACTCTTTCTCTCGGATCGTCCCCCTGATGATCCGATCGTTCGATCTCCAGACGACTTCCTTCTCTTATCGGAAGTGTCATCGACCTTGTCTTTCTTGGACTCTGACTTTTCCAGTTCTCGTTTCAGCCGGTTGGCCTCTTCTCCCTGACAGTGTTTGAACGCTATCTCCATGCATTTCTCCATAGACGTAGGGAGCTTGCTGCTCAACTTAGCATATAACCTTCCTTCACGTAGTCTTGGCACAAAGGACGCGATCCGAACATGGTCATCGGCAAATCGTACTTGAAGTGACTCCTCACTGAACCACTTAAGGTACTGCATCGCCGTTTCGTCTTTATTTTGCTTGATAGAAAACAAGTGGGTAGCATTCTTCTGAAATGGTTTTGCCGCGATAAAAGCGTTGAGGAACATCTTTCCTAAAGTATCAAAATTGTAGATGGTTCTGGGCGGTATCTTCTTAAACCATTCATGAGCTCGGCCAGTAAGCAACGTTGGAAACGCCTTGCACTTCATCTCCTCGGGAGCACAGTCGAGATTCATGTGCGTCAGATACTGGAACAAATGGTCCTGAGGGTCCTTGGTTCCGTCATAAGGCTCCAACTTTAGGATCTTGAACTTTGTTGGTCGGGGGGTAGCTGTCAATCTGTTCAGAAAAAAGGGATTCGAGAGCCAGGAGTGAAGATCTCCTTCCGACTATGGCGTCTAGCTCGGCGCGAGCTGCCCCCATTTCCTGGGGCACGACCAACTGCTTCCTCAGATTCAATAAAGTTGACGGTCATCCCTCTTGGCCCTTTTATGCCTAGGAGGAGAAGGAGTTTGCTGCCAGGTCCCATCATTGGGGTCATCATCCTCCAGGTCTTGTTCCTGTGAATTCTCCCCTGATGGATCTCCGCCCTGCAGATCCTGATCCTGTGAGTTTTCCTCAAGGGGGTCCTCTTCTTCAAGACCTTCCAGGTCTTCATCTTCTTCGTCCTCTTCTGCCAATACTGCATTGAGGACAACCTCTTTTGTTGCACCATCTAGAGCCGCAAGATGATCCACCAACGCCTGATGGGTTGTGTCAAGAGAGACTTCTTCCTGCTGCTGGTTCTGGTTGTTGTTAGCATCTGATTCTGTCGCATGGTTGGCATTGCTGCCATTGGCGGCTTGTTGTCGTGTAGTCACCATGTTGATTCTGGAGCTTTTCCTGAGATTATCAAATAAAGAGGCCCTCCTTCTAGCGCCAATTGACGATCCAAAATCTCGTCTATACAAACTTTAGGTTTCTTCCTCTTGATGATAACCTAAGGGCGCTCCTTGAATGCAGAAAACAGAAGGACAAAAAGAGGGTGATTTAGGGGATGATTTAGACTGCACTTGATAGTGATCAAGCTGCCTACGTATCCAATGCCAGGATTGGAATCAAGTCTCCGTAGTTCTATTGGATTGTTTATATAGGGGGCTTGTGCCCTAGAATTAACGTGTGGCGTGTCTATGATGGACACTGATTGACGTGTTCCCTAAGGATAAAGATTATGATTGACTGATCCCCTAAACTTTAGGAGATAATTGTGCTATTCAAATATTCATATTAAGTGACAAAGACCGGAGCCTTTCTGACTCGGGATTCTTTCCATAGTTATCTTATTTATTACTCACGTGAGAAATACGATTATAGATTAACTCTGGCCGATTTAGACGGCCTAAGCTAAACTGGCCGACCCATGAAGATCGGGGAGAGTTCGGACTCTTAGGTGCGTTCAATGGTGATACTTGACATCCGGTACCACTTCTCTTTATACTTGAGGTTGAGCTACTAGAGAGGTGCCACATAGGTAAGTTCAATTCTTGATATCGTCAGTGTCATTTTGTGTTGTTTACGCTCTCCTCTATTGAAGTTTAGTTTCTCGTTTCTTGAGTTTTTTCTCCTTACCGGAATTAAGCTCTCCTCAATTGGCTAAATGGAGACATTGTATTTACCTACTATTTTAATTTCAGCCAATAAAATTTCAATCATGTTTGTAAATAAAATAAAAAAGATCACAACCACTATTGACCGGATTTCAAGTATCACCTCTGTTTATTTTGACTTTTTGTTAAGTGTATAAAATTGTAGTTAATGATTTAAATTTTAATAATTGATGTAAAATTCTACACAAACCGTAATCTTTCTCTCCCGTTCCACGGATGTTAATTCTCCGAAACTTCACCATCTTTAACATGCTACCAGAAGGAAAGGGACATCGGGAAATGAAAGTGCGAACAATTTTTTCTTCTACCGTTGGAACAAGGCAAACATTTAGCGATTGTGAGCAGTTTCGGGCGATTGACAATGGTTGAACACGAAGTTGTAAAAGAAATCACAAACTTCAATCAAGACAGGAAGAAAGAGACGAGATGAATCGATGCGACTACGGTTAGTTGCACTTAAAGGTTGAAGACTTGAAGGTGTTCCTAGGCCAATTAGTATTTGATGATTCAAGATCAATTGAAAACTAGATAAATAAACCGACCTTTGTTTTTAGATTGTATGAAATAGTTTTTTCGAACTGAAATTAAATCGAAATAATCGACCACATCATGATATATGTTGGTTAGAATAATACGTGATGTGTAAAAAGATGCTCACCAAATAATTTTGACGAAATAAGTATGACCTAATTATACAAAGACTATCACAAACCAGAAAAAAACCAGAGTCAAATAAATTTCATGTTTTTAAAGTAATAATTTGTCTTTAAATCTGTTTCTTTTTCTAAACCAGGGTCAAAGTAAACTGACCCATGAAAACGTCATTCAGAAGGGGAGGGGATTGGGGGAATTACCCTTAAAAAAGGGGGGAATTATAAAATAAAATAAAATGAGAGGGAAGGAGGGGGGTCTAGGTAGGAGTGGTTGCATAATACAACGATCCATCTATAAAATGCTAGGCTTTTACGTCCGAGCAAAAGTACTCTGCTCTGCCTCTGGTTTGCCTCCTTCATTTTCTTCCTCTACCCTCTCCCATTTTGTCCCTTTTCCTCTTACAATTTCTGAGCTTTCTTTTAAAGACAAGACAGACATTAGGAATTCAAGAAGAAGAAAAAAAAAGAGAATTTGAAAATCAATTGCAATGGAGTCGTCGTCGTCATCATCTTCGAAGAAATGGCTTGTAGCAGCTTGTTCGTTAATGCTGCTAATGATTGTTGGTTGTCTTTGCTTCTTTACTGATTTTCAGACACACAGTCTAGTTTCTCGCCCAAGGTTCTAGTTTTTTCACTTTTTTTTGTTCTTTTCATTTTGCTCTGTGTTCTTCTTCTTCTTCTTCTTAGGTCAATTTTTGCTTGTTTTGTTTTGTTTGTTCTCCAAATTCACCTGCATTTTCTCTTTAAGAAAATTCTCTAGTTTCTGTTTTACACAATTTTAAAATCTGCGGCGGGGGTTTGATTTCTGATCTGATTCCTCCCCCTGCTTGTTTTAAATTCACTTGCAATTTCCTCAATTATAGAAATTCCCAAATTTACTTGACGCAGAATATATTCTGATCTATCTGCGTGATTGTAGCTCGAATCTAACTTTTTTGCCCCCGTAATTCAACTACATTTCTGGCTTTTAACTTACTACTTTTTTTTCCCTCTGCTTTATAGCAAAATTGTCTACTCACAGTACCGCTTTCTGCTGTTTTTTATTTACAGTAATGAGGAAGAACAGCAGCTGCAGAGCTCTGGCAACGCGACAATGGCGGCCAGGTTAGTGTTACGAAAACCTGCCGAGTCGACTCACTAGTGTAATTTTTACTGGATCCGAGTTTCTTCGAATCTCAGCCGTCTAATTTCCTGCAATGTAGGGTAATGGTTCAATCCGCGTCGTTAAATTTTCAGATCTCAAAACCGTTTAGTCCGTTAGAAAGACCTTTGGATTCCTCTGTTTTCTTTCTCTTTCTTTTCGGCAATATCCACAATTGTTTCCTAACCGCTTTAGGATCTACTGAAATACCTTTATTAACCCTGAATTTTATTTTATTTTTAATTTTATTTTTGCTACAATTACTACTAGTTTGTTATATAAACAGACATTGTCGGTAGTGCGAAATCAATTTCTTGTCGGTTCATGCAATAACACTGACACGGGGGTATAGGTATGGGTGGGGTGAATTTTTCTGAAATAATTTGATGTTTATATTCCATTATTATAAATGACTATTAATAAATATGATGTTTATATTGTAATTAGTGTTTATTCCAATAAGATATTGAATAATAATAAATCATGATAATAATATGTGGGGGAAAATCTGATAATAATTGCATAACAAACCAACAAAAACAGTTTATAATAACAGTCATAGTGTGTACTTTTTTTTTTGTGTGTATTTATTTCTCTGACGTTGTATGTCACTTTTATTAAAGTGTAAATTAACAATGTCGGTTGCTAAACCTATGACGATTTTTCCAAAAATCGGCCCCTCCCTTCTACTGTTTAATGACTTATGCTTTTTCTGGCCTATTATTATTTTACTCTAGTAGGTTAATTTACTAAAGTACCCTTTGATTTGCTTAAGGTTGCAAGCGAATGAGACTGCTTTGAATGAGCATGCCGTGGATGATCCGGATGAAATTGCATCGATGGTTGCTATGTCAGTCTCCTTCTGTTCTTCTTCTCCTTTTATTATTATTATTATTATTATTATTATTAATATACTTTTGTTTTATACTCCATTGTTATAGATAAATAATATACTCCATCATTGTTTTTTTTTTTTTTTTTTAAAATACTCCATCATTATATATATATATATATATATATATATATATATATATATATATATATATGTGTGTGTGTTTTTTTTTTTTTTTTTTTTTTTTTTTTGTCGAAACAAAATTATGTCATTTAGAGGACTATAATCATACCGATAAGACTCGAACCAATAGCATCTTGGTCATGGACCTCAGCTTTTAACCATTTCGGTAAGCATCATTGGTCATTCAGAGGACTATAACCACACATCTTGAACCAATAACATCTTGGTCACAGGTTTCAGCTTTTAACCATTTCGATAAGAATTATTGGTATATATATATATATATATATATATATATATATATATATATATATAGTGTCATTTATGAGACTAGATTGTAGGAAGTCTGCATCTTTGCATTGGTTGCACAGTTATGGAATTAATGCATTAGTGAAATAAGCCCAAAAGCCACATGCTATTATCTGATGCATTCTTGGCCTTTTTTTCATTGTCCCTAACTTGTTCCCACAGTCCATGCACGTGGTGGCCCTGATCCGTGTTTATCGCACTCTAATTCCCACAGTTTGTGTTCTGCTTTTTAATTAATTTTATTTCTAGTTGAAATGAACTATTATTTAAATAATATACCCATAATGCTGACAATTGTATCATAAAATTTATTCTAAATAAAATAATAGACAATTGTATCATAAAATTTAAGAATTGTATGAATAATACTATTTGTCTTGATACTTATAAAACACCTGGACTGAATAATGCTGACAAATGAATTGGAATTGTGCATTTGTCCAAGAAGGGTGTATATCCTCCTCTATTGTTGGATCTTTTTTTTGTTTTTTTGTTTGTTTAATGACACTTCTTAAATACTACTTACCTTCTTTGACTGTTGTCTTATACCTGTAAAAAAAAAAAAAAAAAAAAACTATGCATGTGCATGCAAGAAAAGCAGAGAGAGAGAGAGATGGGGGGGATTAGTAATCAAAATAGAGGCATGCCCTTTTTTTTATTTTTATTTTAGAATATCTTTGAAATAAAATAAGGGTATTTCATTAGGATATAATTTTAATGGATGTAGTCTTCTGGATTTTATATTCTGTCTTCTTCACGTGATAACTTTATCCATGTGCAACCAATTTAAGGACAAAAGTCCATCCAAAACACTATTGTCCTGTCAAGATTTCAAGATTAAATATAAACTAGTGTATTGGGATTCAAATACCCAATCATATGATATTTGTACGTATTTTTGAAGGGCTCTTTATTTGCACCACCGATTCTACGGACACATCAAAATGCTTTTACACCACGTTAAAACTGATTTTGAGAAACTTCATTCTTGACTTAAATATCGACTTTCTAAAGGTTGATTCTGTGTTTTTTTGTGTGCTGTACCGGTAGTTGTGGACCCCTTTTTTTGTAATATATTGTAAACTCTTGTCCTAGTATCATTTGAACATAAAAATAGTAAACTGTTATCAATTTTACAGGAGTAGCTGTACTAAACAGGTTAACTGCTTGGTATTGTCTTTACATAGAGATTCTTCTGGCTTTTATCATTGGTGGGGTTTTGTTTTGAAATAATGTAAAACAAACTGTTTTTAACAAAAATGGCAGGCTTTAGATTATAGCTCCACCGACACTAATGTGTTGCAACTGCTTTTTTTTTTTTTTTTCTTTCTATTTCTCTTGTTTCTTGGAACTGTAAGTAAATATTTTTTCCACATGACTAAAAAAGAAAAGGAAAATATAATGTAGCTTGACAAAAAAGTGCTAAAGTAAGTAAACATCACCAGGTTTAAAGTTGTTTGAGCATTTACTTATGTTTTTCTAAAACAACAAACAGGACTATCAGAAACAGCACAGAAAGGAGGAAACTGGGATATTTCTCTTGTGGAACTGGTAATCCAATTGATGACTGTTGGCGTTGTGATCCTAATTGGCAGAAGAACAGGAAGCGTCTGGCTGACTGTGGGATTGGTTTTGGACGTAACGCTATTGGAGGCCGTGATGGAAGATACTACGTAGTGACTGATCCTAGTGACAATGACCCTGTTACCCCCGCCCTGGTACTATACGTCATGCTGTCATTCAAGACGAGCCCTCTGGATCGTTTTCAAGCGCGATATGGTCATTGTCTTGAAGCAAGAATTGATAATGAACAGCTTTAAAACGCTTGATGGGCGCGTGTCAATGTCCATATTGCTAATGGAGCATGCCTCACAATCCAATTTGTTACCAACATTATTATCCATGGATTGCACATCCATGACTGCAAGCCTACTGGTAATGCCATGGTTAGAAGCTCTCCATCACATTATGGTTGGAGGACAATGGCTGATGGTGATGGGGTTTCCATTTTTGGTTCTAGCCATATTTGGGTTGATCATAATTCACTCTCTAATTGTGCTGATGGTCTTGTGGATGCTGTCATGGGTTCAACTTCTATTACCATTTCCAACAATTATTTCACCCACCACAATGAGGTGTGTGAGAATCCTTTTTAGTTTAAGCTTTCCATTTGGTCCCCAGTGCTAATCTTGATACTCTGCTTTTGAGAGAACAGGTGATGCTGTTGGGTCATAGTGATTCATATGTAAGAGACAAGCTAATGCAAGTGACAATTGCATTCAACCACTTTGGGGAGGGCCTCATCCAGAGAATGCCAAGGTAATGCGTTCGTCCAGGCGTCCACCATCCATTTAAACGTAATTAGCTTGTTCTTGTTCGTATCAATTCAGAAACCGATGACAGTGTATAAATGATCTGATTTACAGGTGTAGGCATGGTTACTTCCATGTGGTGAACAATGACTATACTCACTGGGAGATGTATGCGATTGGTGGAAGTGCTGAACCCACAATCAACAGCCAGGGGAATCGGTATCTCGCCCCTTTAAACCCTTTCGCAAAAGAGGTAGGCCAGTAGTTATTATTAGTTACCATAATCATTAATGACTTTGTCCTATCCTATGAAGTTCTGATTTTTGAGGGGGGGGACTGGTTTGGACAGGTTACTAAGAGGGTTGAAACAGCTGAATATCAATGGAGGGGTTGGAACTGGAGGTCAGAAGGTGACCTAATGCTTAATGGAGCCTACTTCACACCATCTGGTGCTGGAGCCTCAGCTAGCTACGCTAGAGCCTCGAGTTTAGGTGCCAAGCCCTCTTCCATGATTGCCTCTATCACTTCTGGTGCTGGTGTACTCGGCTGTCGCCGTGGCCATTCTTGCTAGCCACATATATATACAGACAGACAGACAGAGAGAGTGTCTAAAATGCACAAAAGATGAAAGAATCCCCTTCATTTTTCTTTTTAGTCCTTTATATAGTAGTTTTCTAATCACTATATTGATTACCCTCTCCATTTTTTTTTTCTTTCCAATTGACAAGTGTACCTTTTTTTGGCACATTGTCATTCCCATTCTATATATCATATCCATTCATCACACAAAACAAACACACGTCATTGTTCTGCCATTGTTGTGCTGTGCAACCTCGGCCGTTCTAGGAGCAGGTGCAGAAGCGTTGTCAATCATGCACTCTTATATATCTCCCTATTTGAGTTCTGTTCCATTGTTCTAGCTAGCATTTCTACATCTACTTATTATACCCTATCCTGGGCTAATGCCTAAATATGTATTGGTTTCTAGGAACAGAATGATTTGAAGTCTTTCCTTTCCTTTTGGTTCAAGTTTTCTCATTTGTGTGTTGTTTGTTTGTGAGTTTTCATCATACATAGTGTGAAAATCACTCCTTGAGTGATGGAAGAAAAAGAAAAAAGCATTAATATCTTTCTTGTAATTGATGATTGATGATTGAAAAGCAAAACAAGATTTTTATTTTATTTTATTACTACTCTTTTTAACTTTTTTAAGGCTGTCTTTGTCAAATGATCTTTGTGATTTTGTTGCTTGTGATTCGCAGTAACTTTATATATACGCTAATTTATTTTTCTCCGTTCTTATTCAACTGTCGTAATTGTTAAAAACACACATATATATTAATGAGAATATTTAATGTTTTGATTAACATCAAATGACATGATAACACCTTTTGAATTTAATACAATTTAACATCAAAACGATAATAACACCATTTAATAGATATAGAAAATTAGAATAAATAATTTATTGAAAATGTAATTACAACAAATATAAAATAAAAAAAAATTTACTTATTTTTTCTTTTTTAGGGTAAAGAAATTTTACTTTTCATAACTAGACAATCAAATAGGAAAGGAGGGAGACAATTAAATAGGAAAGGAGGGAGTAGTAC
Organism: Gentiana macrophylla; assembly: GCA_026214975.1. Lineage (NCBI taxonomy): Eukaryota > Viridiplantae > Streptophyta > Magnoliopsida > Gentianales > Gentianaceae > Gentiana > Gentiana macrophylla. The sequence goes on from CM047810.1 coordinate 96,290,069, forward strand.
TCGATGTACTCTTTTTTTTTTTGGAAAATGCTATGTCCACTACACAAACGCCAGAAATGGATGATAAATGTCATGATTGTAGAGAGAAATATTTTTTTTATGTGGATCCTGACTAAATGTGTGGTGTGGATGATGTTGTGGATGATGTAGTGGAGGTAAATGTAGTGTATGTAGCACTACCGTTTTTTTTTTTTTCCTCCCTTTGTTCTTGGCAAATAGTTGTAATTATTGCTGCATGTGCAGATGGTGCTTATGGTAACACCGACACTAATGATGAACGGTAATTATTACTTTTGTCACGTAATAAATTGATGCAATCTATGTTGTACATACACGGATACTGACACGTATCGTATGTATTTAATACCGATACTACTTAATTTAAGAATTTAGCGACATACACCACGCCTCCGACTGATATATATATATATATATATATATATATATATATATATATATATTGTATATAATATTCAATTTATCAAAAAAAATCGTAAACATCTGAAAAAACTAGACAAAATAAGATAGATATTACATAAACTCTATGAATATCTAGAATATATATTCGACATTTATACGGTGCCAAAAGAAATTGTGATTGACCTTCAAAATATTACAAATTGTAAAAATGATTGTTTATCAACAAAAAAACATATAAACTTGGTACGGCGTATTATTTATTTAATTATTATAGAAATGAAAATCGAATATTTTAAATTTCCCATTGAAGAAAACTTAAACAAAGGAAAAAAATTAAAAATTGGGTTCAGGAGTGTTGGTGCCATGTTTGAATCGTCGACGATGTGTGTTTGATATTTAAATATTAAATAATATTAATTTAATCACCGACACGCCAGTGTCGACATATCGTTGTCGAAATACGTGTCGTGTCAGATATATCGACGACGCACCTACACGTAACAGATTGAAATATCGGTGCATCATAGGATGTAATTCATTCATCTTTCAACAATACTCTTTCACAGAATTCTGAATTGTTTGTTTTTTTTTTTTGTTTTTTTTCGGAGGAGTGGAGTGAATTGTTTTCTCTAATAAGATCCAAATCACCAGAATTGCTACTTTTCTTTCCCAATTCCACAGTATAATGTGATTATTTTCTATTAGCGGTAGTAGTATAAGGTTGACCCAATTGATTAGAAGATAAAATAAAGCAAAAAGAATGCTACAACCACAACTAATTAACCACATTAAACATTTGAATCAACCTAAATAAATTTTAAAACTCATGTAAGTCTGACATAATATCAGAGTAATAAAGAGGCACGAGAGAAAAACAAAAGCATGCAGAGACTCGAGGACAGACTCTCATGGTCTTCCACAAAATAACACAACAGATATCATCATCATTGTCAAGACTAAATCATAAATAACTGACACAACCAATGAAATCCATAACAGCCAACATGACTAAAGAAAGAACCACTACAGCTATTTGACATACATGCCTTATTCGAAGGAAACAGACTAAAAGAACTAGTTGAACGTAGTTAAACTCCATCAACTCCTCCTAAATTTGCTCACCAAGTTCACCATCATACTCTTCATGTATCGGCATATCTTTTTATCTCAAAAGAAATGAGTGAGCATTAGCTAGATGCCCAATAAGAAGTAGAAGATCAAAATGAGGGATTAATGTTTATCAAATTCAGGAAGATATGAAATAAATCTAATTCACTCAGTTTACAAAACAATTTAAGAGTATAAGGCATATAATAAATCTACTTTAAAGGATACTTGCTAATCAATGCATAAAAACATGTCCAACTAACTACATTGATAACCACTAATTATCTTGCACGTGTTTGTTTAGTTTCATTACCCTAGTGACACGGGCCAGATTGATCACCTTACACGTGGCACTCATCCGGATGGACTATGAGCATAAGTCCATCTCTAAGTACGATCCGAGATGATCTCTCATTGTCATTAGCCCTTATTTTTTGTGTAAGTATTTAGAGCACGACGACGATGCCCATGACGACCTGGCTCTAGTTCGGCATTAAGGATCCTCCAACGGGCATCACACAGTCGCCCTCTCGCACATGAAATATCTTACTATCCAACCATTGGGTATCATCTTACCATCACGCTTACAGGACTCTTCATTCATGCCATCACCACCGGCTGGACCATCAACTCCACCCAGATACACTATACAAAAGGATTATCCCCCTCTCAAGCATGGTATGTTATTCGACATGTAGTCATTATACTAAATCACTTTCTTGAAATTCACATCACTATCAAATCATTAACTTGAGAATTAGAGGGTTTTCTAGGAGATAGAACTCTACGACCCCTAGTGGCTTGTTCATTTTACAGGCACCTTCTCAGTTGTCAATTAGTGTTTGCTAGTCCATTTTCTTTGTTTTGAAAGGTCTTGAAATTGCAATTCTTATTTATGGAAATAAAGATCTATAGTAATAGATTTTAACAATCGTTTTGTTATCACATTTCACCTACAGAGATAAGATGCTAGAATTGGCATGGATAAGATCAAGAGAGGGATATTGCTAGGTTATGTTGGTATCTATCTATGCTAGGACATTAATCCTAAGATGAATGTGAAAGATAGCACTTATGGAAGGACTCAACATGATGCATCGTAGGTGTTATGTTGTGTATTAGACTAGATGTTCATATTCTCTGAGTAGTCTTGAGCAAATATGAGAAAGATTCTGGTAGAATTTGAGAATGCCCTTAAATTGTTAATGATGTGATCTTAGTTTATTGAAACTTAGAAGTGGATATATGTAGATATACATATGCAAACCTTGAGTGTTATAAAAACAACGAGAATTGAGATTAGGGTTTGCGATCACTTTAGTTATTGTTGTAGTGAGTGGAAAGTTCTCAAATGAGAAATAAATATAGATTCTACATCCGAGCCTAAACACACCGCAACCCTAAGGGTGCAACAAAAGCAATGCGTGGTTTAGGGAGGTTAATAATTGAACTTAGTGTGGCTCTTCCACATAGCTATAAGTTGATATAGTAGTGGATTCATTGCTTACATAAAGAACCAAGGTCTCATCAAGGATCTATGTATGTTTCTTGTGGCATCACCATTTCATCGATTATTTGGAGGTATGGTATAAATATAAACCGAGTCCTCGCAAATGTTGATATGTTAGCACCGAAGGTTGGTTCGAGTAATGCGTGCGGCTCTTGTGCTTCAACTAGGTCTTGTGTGTACGAGTGATTGGATTTTGGTCAAGTAGGAGATTGATAGAGGAGTACCTTGAACCCAATCGGGCAAGATCGGATCCGACCGGGTCACATCATTATTATTACAATAAATGACATTATGTTATTATATATTTGTTTAATTGTTAAACTGATTTAATATTTTATATAATATCGTCCTTATAATTAAATTGTGATGTAGAAATTATGATGATAATTATGATTGATGAGATCCCAATCACACTAAAAGGCTTAGTTATTAAATATGTCTAGTCGTATGTATTAATAATAGGGTATTATTAATACGGTTAGAATAACACATATTGTATGTCTTTATCTTGTGAAGATAATGATAAATCTCGTCTATCAATGTGTGTTGACACTTGGACAAGAATGTGGACGTGTATTGTTGAATATGTAATTTAGATGTCCTATTTACTCTATAAGTGTAACATATTTGCGGTAGTTGTGTAATTATCATTAGATTGGGTTCGATATAACATCACGGTGTGGATGGTCATGTGTTGACACCATTGAGATTTCATCATGCATGAAGGGCGCGATCATGCGGTAGTGATTGGATAAAAGACCGAAGCATGCATAAGATTTATGGCATTCGTCTGCAATCCGCAATCCGTAAGTATTGCTTTGAGAGGATATAGTATTCAGATTATAAGATACAATTTTTAATGTATTGACACCTAGTAATGAATATATGAATATTACGTGTATACAGAAGGTACTCAGTACATAGGCTTAGTGGTTAACTAGGCTATACCTTGGCATGAAGACTAGGGTTCGAGCCCCATTAAGGGCATAATTAGAGTGTGTTTAACATTTCGTATCCACAAAAAAAAATATTACGTATACAGAAGGAATCTAGTTACATGGTAATCGATTCACTAAAAAAGTTGTAGTCAATAACATATGACTTTATTTGGATAACTGGGGGCCATGATACTTTGATAGATGTTGATATCGTCGGAAATATTAGGTTTGCCGTAACTGTAATATGAATTGGATATGTGGCTGATTATGGGTGATTTTTCGGGTGAGAAGTGGCGGATTATATGAACCACGGTGGTCGGACTTATGCTTATGAACGAGAAAGCGAGTGAGTCGACAAATTGACAGAGTAGCTCTGCATATATTTATTTTTTGGATCCTTTTCTATTACATAGTGTCCCCACATATATAGGCAAATGCTAAGGCGGTTTAGCCAAGCATGACAAGACATTAAAAGCATATAATTAAGAGTAATTATACATAATTCGGAAAGACAGCTGTCATGGAATGATGGAGGAGTGCGGACATAACGTGCGGACTCGTATCTTTGTCGGACTCATATCTTCCTTTACCTTGTTGACATCGCCTTAGAGCTTAGCCGGCCTAATAATATGGGTAACATCCACTATGTCCGAGGTGTTGGAGTATGGATGATCGTCGGCATCCGGGCCGACATTCCCCTTAGTCCGCTTTATCGATGCGGACTTACAGGATGGAGTCCCAAGATCTCATTATTGGACTGATTCATGCCCAATTTAGATGCACGGGTTATAATCCGGATCGGGATATCAATGGCCCCTACTTTATTCCTTGCATATACGCCAAGGCGCAGAGTAAAGCCGTGGACGCATGGAATACCAAACCCTATTGTTGTCGTTTGTGACGAGAGATTACGATATAAGCTAGCGGGCTTGAATCGGTGTTGATATCGTGTGGCGATTATCGAGGCTTGCTTTGTGCATTGTTGAGACATGCCTAGATGCCGATTTTAGGATTATCGGATTTACATACCGTGCTATGAAGCGGACGGGTTTATGAGGCCATAAGCCATTTCATGAGAGAGGCCGTGAGCCGTTACACATGAAGAGAAGGCCGTTAGCCGCTTGCCCGCTTTCCGGTTGGTGAAGTGCGTGGGGTTGCATTGGTTCACGAAACGTCACTGGTTTCATTAATGACACGATGTTTGATATGAAACGTCATTTGATCTGATTAGCGTAGGACATCATGAACGATACCCAAAGAATAATTATGTTTAAATTTCGACCGAACCGACACCTTGCTTCTCTTCCCGCCTATATAAAGGGTTCCTACCTCACTTTACACTTGCCCAATTTTTAAAAAATTTCTAGCAAGAAAACTACGGCGAGTGCAAGCAATTTCAAGCTTACCTTTGCGCTTTCGATCGTTTTAAAGGTTCATCCCAGATTCTTCATAATTTCTCGTATGGCTTTGTTCCTTTCCTTAATTTCAAGAGTTTTGTGTCCCAAATTTGCACGTAGCATGCGTTTAAGACCCTTTGAATGTATATGATTGATTATCACATCTAGCTAGGCCTCAAATCGTATGTTTCCTTGTTCCTCCCCAAATCTTCATCCTTTCCTGAGATAGATGCCCGATGACCTTGGGGTTTTTCTTTGGGGTTTCTATTGTTATTTAAACGAAGGGGTGAGGTGTCGGGGAGTGATTACGCCACCTCGGCCCGACTTCCATGACTAAGCGACTAACTGCTCCACCTCGCCTATGTTTTCCAGATATCTCTTGAGTCGCATACCCAATTAGGCGAAGAAGATCGAGTGGTTGCGGGCTATGGTTCGGATGAGGAGGTTGACATGAGCGAGCAAGAAGAGACAGTTGATGTCGGCGAATTCAACTCTGGTGATGAGGATAGCGGTGAAGAAGGTGTTGAGATTATCGGTGAGGCTAGCGGCGAGCTCAACGATCAAGTTGACGCGATCTTTGGCGCGTCTTATCGATAAAAATCTCGGGGTGGTAACCGGGGGCAGCAGCTGCTCGTGGTGCGGGATCCAGGGAAGTCACGGGATCCAAGAAAGTCACGGAATCGAAGAAAGTTGCAGCCTCAATGAAAGTCCCGGCATCTGAGCCAAAGAAAAGAGCTCCTAAAAATAGGTCTCTTGAGGATGATCGAGAGCTGGACGAACAAAAGCGCTTTGATAATGAGGTAGGATTTCGATGGAGAGAGTTCTGAGGTCGGACTTACTACACCAAGTCGTTGCTGGCCTATGATATTCTGAGCGACTACCGGTACACCAGTTTTGGTGTGACAAACATGGCTCGCATATGTGGCAGAGATGAAGAAGACTATTTATGGATGCACTACGACCATCTTGTTGCCGGAGTTCGCCCACCCTTCGACCCATTTTTCATTAGGTTCATGAAGGAAATCCAGGTTATGCCGTGTCACCTTATGCTTGGGTCCGTCAGGGTGGTGATGGCATTTATAGTGATAATTCGACTGCGAGGGCGGGAGCCATCACTGCCAGTTTTGTTCTACTTTTACGGCTTCAACAAGAAGGCTGGAGATGGTCAAATCCAACCACGTAGCAGAACGAGCAGTAACATTCCCCGGCATATATTCGACCTTCCTGATAAGGCATCGGCCGGAAATGAGAGATGTATGAAGGTGGAGTTGCAGATTGGTTGGCCTTTCCTAAAAATCCTCAAAACTCGGGCAAAAGCGACCATCCGGCGAAAGTGAAGATCCGGGATGATGATGATGAATTCATCGCCATGCTAAGGAGCTGCTTGGGTATGTTCAGAATCCGTAGAGTCAGGAACGGGTTTTCAACTGGAGGCTCCTTTTAGATGTTGGGAAACCTTATGTCAGGATGGTCGGACTCCCTGGGGTGGAGGTAGGCGATCTGTTGGTCCCAGAGAAGGGTGAAACTATAGTCAGAGGGGGGGGGGGGGGGTGAATGACTATAGTGGAGTTTCAAAAACTTTTCTTTTATTTAAAAGCTTTTGGGCAGCGGATAAATCCCTTCTTACTATGTTGTTTTCAAATCAGTTTAGACAATCACAGAATTAAGTTATGGTGTATGCAATTAAATAAATGCTGTAAAGTAAATTGCAGAAATTAAATTGACACAAGGCTTATAGTGGTTCAGGGTGGTGTAATCCCTTAATCCACTCTTCTCCTGTGATGATCGGAGGAATTCACTATTGTTTTCATAGATACAATAGTATGATTGTCCTTGGCTTCCCAAGCTTCACAATCTACAAGACTATCACTCCTTGACTGCAATGCTTGATGATTCGGGCCTTCCTTGTCTGCTCCTTGAGATCAAAATCCTTCAACAAATATCACAGATTCAACTCCTTCTCGATTGCCTCGATTCGATTTGCTTGACTTGATGTGAATGTGATTCACACACTTGGTTGATCAAACTCAGCCCCAAGTATGACTTTGTAGCTCTGATATCTGAGTTGATCACTAGATGTTTCCTTGTAAGTTCAGAGAGAAGGCTTTTCAAATTGACAGAGTTTTCACTTGATTTTTATGTTTTTATTCCTTTTATTCTCTCATCACAATGCCTTCTATTTATAGCCTTGAATAACCTTGATTTTGAAATTCCGTCCGTTGGCTATATTAATGAGGGAATAATCCTTGATTTTATTCTTGATTCCCCTTAATTGCATTCTCCTTGATTTCGATGATCGGATTCTTTCTTCAAACGTATAGCGAAAATCCGTCCCTGATTAATCCTCTATTGATTGTGCATTTAATGCATGATCTTCTCAATCTTCAACGTATACTAAATCGATCCGCAAGTGTTACTTCGCCGCTTTTAGAAACGGTCGAGTGATCCTTCCGACTTAGCCGCTTTAGCTTTTCCTTCACCGCTTTAGTCTTTACTCACCCCGAAAGTGAGTCTCGCTGCCCGATTCAACGCTTTTCTTCTTTGTTTCGCTTGAGGAGAATCTTTGTACTTCACCGATCTTTGATTTGGGTGAGATCAGTGTACACCATATTTCAATATTAATGTACATCGCTTGTAGTATAACTTAGAATTGTCCAAGGTCATCACAGACTTCCTTGGTTACAAGTCGACCTTTAATGTCTGCATTTGCTTCTCTCTGGTGCTTGGTCGGCTTCACTCTGCCGAATATCTGCTTTTGCTTTGCCGTCCCTACCACTAGTACAATACTTGTCTGACTCAACTTATACAACATGTCAGACTCTAAGTAAAGACTTATACAGAGAGTTCTAACTTATTTCAGGCTTGCTATAACAGCTGGTATGGCCATCATCAAAACATAATAAGATGTTCCTAACACGATCCCTTGGTCGTAGTTGATCCGTTTCCCTACGACCCCGATTGGTATGGGGAATGTCATTTTGGTAAATGCATGCCCTTATTGTGCAGAGTATGCCTAGGCAATTTTTCAAGACGGACTCCGAGTAAAGTTTCATTTGTTTTGATTTGCTTGCTTTCGCTTTCATTCCTTTATATTTTCTTGATTGCATACTGATGAATATTGTCATATTGTCCCTTTGTAGGCACCATGGATACATTAAGACAACGCAACCTGATTGCTACCAGGAAGACCTCAGGCTAGGTGAAGAGGAGCGGAGAGCTCAAAGGAATTAAGGTCGACCTTCCCATGGTCGACGTCCATACTGGCTCAGCAGGCGCATCTTCAGGATCTAAAGGCATCAAAGTGGCCCCGCCACCAGTTAAACAATCCGTGGGAAAAACAGTCATGGGCAAGCACCTCAAGCAAGCCATTTTCTGAAGCCGTTGGTTCGGATGAGATTGATCCCGCTGAGGGTAAGAATGGTGAGAAGGAGACTCGTCTTGCCAAAAAATCCAAAATGACCGATATTCAATCGAGGCCCAATGCCTCTCTTCAAGAGAAACCCCAGTCCAAGGACGCCAATCTTCGCAAGGGGTCCGCTGTTCCTGCTTCCGATAAAGGCAAAAATCTAGCCGGCAAGTCGAGCTCAGTAGACGCGACTGCAATGGTGCCTTTCTCTGGTTTTCCCGTAGGGCCTCGTGGTACCCCTGTTATCTGGCTGGACAAGAATTTTATATGTTAACAGCCAATCGACTTGCCTAGGGCGACCATGATTCCGCGGCGATAGCCGACGTTGCTCCATTAAGGCATCTGAGGTGGAGCCTTCCTAATCCCATTCAGCTAGAGATTGGTCACAGAATAGTGGATCGGATCGGATCATATTGTCTGATCAAGTCGACCCCCGTTGCGCCTTTCTGCAAAACATCAAGGACTTGTTGGGTTTGTTTGGGGCTACAGTGAGCATGGTAATCTCTGCTCGTCTCACCATTACATCCTTTGTATTCTGATTTTTGTCTTGCTTTGTTATTCAACTGATCTGTTCGATTTGCTTTCCTTTTTTCAAGTCGGTACCGGCATGAGGAAATTTGTGGAGGATTATAAAGAGGCCACCTCGTCAAGGTCGGCTGTTGAAATGGAGCTAAAGGCAGCTAAAGTTGTTGCGGCCGCTTAGTGCTCTGATGTCGAAAATGCTGAGTTGAAGAAGTAGCTTGCTGAGGCGAAGAGGATGGAGCTCGAGGCTCAGGTGAATTCTGAGCGTCTTGAGGCTCAGGTGAATTCTGAGCGTCTTGAGGCTCTTAACCATGAGTTAACGCCAAGTATAAAAGAGGCAGCCCGATTTATGAGTGAGATGGAGAAGTGGGTTGATCAAGCCCAAACCTCCGGAAAGTCAACAAGAGGTGAATGTTGATCTCAAATGTGTCGACCGACTTGGGTGCCGGGTCGGCCCAAGTTAGAGGTCACGAGAAAGGAGGCCATGGAATTGTATAAAGTCTCTAGGGCCGCTAAGGTATAGCCGGGCAGAACTTTTTGATGGGGTATGATCAAGGCATCTACCATCTCGCAAGGTGCTTATGGGCTCAAGGTGGCGATGTTCCCAGTCTTGAGACCTGGCTGGATTGGGTCGTTATCCCACCTTTCTCCGACCATCTTAGGGTTTTCCATCCTTCCATACCTTATACCGAGGTCGAGCCAAGGGCTATGTTGAGGATTGATAGTGAAGGGAAAGAGGTTTGGGATCCGCCCTAGGTCAAAGCCGTCAACCTCTGGGAGCTAGTAAATCAGATCACCCAGGTTGATGATCAAGGAGAGGCTGAGGTCGCTGATCAAGAGGCGGATGAAGCTGATACCAGTGCCGAGAATGTAATGCATCCTTCTCATAGTGCTGAGAATGTTGGCAACATTTTCTCAACTCTCTGAATATATTGACGAGCATCTTCTTTTCTTGAACGTATTGATGTGTTTTGCTTGAAATTATTGTATATATCGAGTCCGGTTTAGTCTATGTCCGGTGAAGTGGTATCCTGCCCTCTTGTTTCAGATAAGATTCAAAGTTGTAAACTTGTGGGCTTATCTGAATAACTATCCAATTTTGGGTTTGGAATCTTTCCAGCGTATAACCCCCATTTTTAATGAAGTTCAAGATCATCAATCCGAGACCGTTGTTGAAAATCAAGTTAACACAGACATCAAGCACACTTGAATGATACGATAACATGCACTAAAGGAGAGAATGTAAAAATCGGGCTTTATTAAGTTCTCCTCACCGTGTTTGGTGAGTGAAGTTACAAATAAGAAATCTTAACTGTTAGGAAATCTACGCGGTAACGTAGCGGAATTCAAAAATTTATTTCCTTTTAACCAGGATCGACTTCGTTTAAGCAATAAACAAATAAGCTAGTAGACAAAGGGGTTTACCTTGCTTGGTTTAAAAGATCGACGCTTTGACCATCTAAGGAGAGTAGTGGTGCACGGAGCCGCCTGCCGCTCGGCCTCTACCGGTAATCCACACGAACAAATGCCCGGAATCCCATCATGGATTGCTACTAGAAAAATCCGGTTGCTAGACCGCCTTTTCTCTCTCTAATCTCTCTCTCGAAGCTCCTTCTTTCAAAAAAACTATTAGCTCTTTCTTGATCGCTGTGATGATCAAAAGAGCTAGCCAATCCTCCCTTAAATAAGGTGACTGTGTTCTACAGCCCCCAACTGATTGGGATTAGCTTCCTAGTAAATTTAGAGAAAGAAAATATTTTCCTAATAAAATAAGGAAAATACTTTTGATTGATTTATCTCATTTAATATTCAATATCTTATATTAAATATTTTCCCAATATATATTGGCAATATCTTATATTGAATATATTTTTATCTTATTATCATAAATTAATTTACACATGCAAGCAAATCTATATTCATTAATATCTATCTAATATTAATATAAGGTAATACAATTTATATTATTGATTGATGTGTACAAACCAAATATATCTTATATAGTAACAAAAGTGCGCCATACATATATGTATATCCAAATATATATTTAATCAATTAATATAATACAATGATTAATTAATTTACAAAATACGTGTATATCATAGATATATATATATATATATATATATATATATATATATATATATATATATATATATATATATATATATATATATATATATATATATATATATATATATATATTTTAAACATACACATACATTATGTGTATATTTAATTAATCAATATAATTAATATCTTGTATTATATTTATTCATAATAAATAAATACTACCATATTAATTTACTCTATAACCCTTATAGTATGAGATAAATTCTTTCCTTATTTGGTTATCAACTATAACCGCATTTTAATCCGGCTAGATGTTCTTATGTGTGTGACCCGATAGGCTTCCGAATATGTTGGCCGCAGACCCAAAGTGCAAATTATGAAAATGCCCTTCATGCCTAACGATCACGGGATAGCGTCTAGCAACACACCATGGCCCCCGATCATCGGAGAGTCAAATGCAATGACTACTACCTTTCATTTGAAACAATTGCCGTGTAAATAGAATCATATCACTGTAATAATATCCATACAGTAGTTTGTCGAGTGTCAAACATCAACGGCCGTATCTTATAATCTGGATATCATGCTCTCTCGAAGTAACTCGTTTACTTTCACTTTGCAAAGACTCACGAGAGTAAGACATTCTTTATAAGAAGGCTCTTTCGGATATTCACCCATACTATTAAGGCACGTGTTGGTCCCTTGGAAAGACTAACACAAGTTTATAGGGGGGGTTGAATAAAATTGTCACAAAAACTAGATTAATAACAATTAAGGTTCAGTTTTAACTTGTGTGAAGTTGAGCTGACTAAGCTGAGTCTAAGTCAAACTGACTTATAACAAAACTGAGTCAACCGGCAGCGGATATAAGTTTTAGCCTTTATCTGGATCTTGTTGATTCTATAAGAAAAAGCTGAGTATGCTAAATCTGACTTACGTGAATGTCGGGCCAGGATATGTGTATGCGTATAACAATCGGGCCAGATATCTTCGAATAAACAATAACAAAATGCTGTATAAGTAAATGACTGAGTGTAAATGCGTAAAGTAAATAGAGCAAGAATTATAGTGGTTTCAGGTGGTGTAATCATATTAGACCACTCTTCCCCTGTGATGTAGGAGGAAAATTCCACTAGAACCTTGAGCTAAGCTGTTACAAAAAGTCCTAAACGATAGTCCTTGACTAATCCCTAGCGTCACTATCTAAACAACTAAAGAACATGTTGGATTGCTGCTCTGCTGCTCTTCAACTGCTTGAACCACTGGCCCTTGGAGGGTTGTGTTGCCTCTTCACCAGCTACCACCACAAACACAGTCTGCCTGACTGCAAATGACAACTGTCCTTGGCAAATCCTTGACCGGATAGCTTCACAGTCTAAACCTTTGACTAAGAATCAAAGTTGGGCTGAGAATCAATAAATTGATTCTTGCTTGTGGTTCTTCAAAGTGTCGAATTCTGGATTTGATCGATGTAGCTTGAACACTTGAAGAAATCTAGATATGATCTTGTTGAGCGCAGATATTGATAGCAATTCGAATGAACTAGACTTGTGCACAAAAATGCTTGTAATCTTGTTAATTCGGTGTTTGATCCTTGATGCCAAGTCCTCTATTTATAGTGTGAGGTCCAACGTTCATCTTGCTTGAATTTGAATTGCATCAACATCTATATCTTCGTGACGCCAGTGTCGCTGACCGCTTTGACATGTCGCTTCTTCATCCAATAAAAATCCTTGAATTATAACGCTCGAATGTACTTTCGCTTGATGGTGACTATAAAACCGAGTATCCTGATCGCTTTATACTTATTATGTCAGTTATCAGTTTGTTAACTGACTTAGAGCATTAACTGAGTTTTTACTCTTCTTCAAAACTTAGTACTCTATTTATCTGATTTTATGTGACTGAATCAGATTACATCATTCCTTAAACAAATCATCTAAGATATCATTGTCCTTTCGATTCTTAGGTCTTCTACAAGATCCATAAAGTCAGTTGAGGCCATCACAGACTTACCTGAATTCTAACTTTACAGTCTCGGCTTTGATCTTCATAACTGAGTTTGAACCCTCACTTCTTCAGTCTTCTACAACTGAGTTTGTGTCCCTCAGTACTTCAAATAATGAGTTTGTTCCCTCACCCTTCGCCTCTAGATAAGTCAACCGAGTTTGTGTCCCTCAACGAACTTACTTTCTTCAGTTTTGAGTACGACTTCAGTTTTAGGTGTACATCTTCAGTCTTATGTCAAGTTCCAGTTATCTAGATGATTTCTAGTTTTCATTTTTACGACACTTCTATCTAATCTGATACAAAGGTTTGTCCGATATAACCTATACAATTATCGATTCTTGTAAAACCTATACATTCGGGCCTAGACATCTTTTAGCCTTTCACTATAACAGCTAGTTTCAGCACTTCATCAATGGGGTGTAAACAAATAAGATGAATCATCATCAAACCTAAATTTTATTTCCAACAGTACGCGATTTCTGGACGAACAAACATTTATAATCCGCATGCTTCAGTACCATACCCAATCACTACCGCATGATTGTCCCGTGGCTAGGGGAAACCTTAATAGTGTCAAAGAATGACAATCCCCACCGTCATTCCATATAGACTCGGTCATAAGGATAATTACACAACTACCATATAGTGTGACACTTAACGGTAAATGGGTCGACCTAACGACGCATTCTCTAATACACGCCCACATACACCCAAGCGTCTCTACACTTCGATAGACGAGATCTATCCTCGCCAATAAAGACAGAAGACATCTAATACGTATAGCCTGCTCGCACTATCAATGTCCTGTTTAATAGTATATAAGCCTAGAGACATTTAAGTATCAAACTTAATAAAGTGATTAGAGATTTCATCAACCATAATCGGTTATCATGGTTTCTCTATCACAGTTTAATACTAAGGACGTTATCATATAAAAATTCATAATTGGTTCTTTAAATGAACAAATATATGACAACAGAAAAGCCATTTATCATATGTATAAACATAAAGAAATAGTAGAAATGATCCGACCCGGTCGGATCCGGTCCAACCCGATTGAGTGTAGGACACTATTTCAACAATCTCCCACTTGGCCTAAAACTAATCACTCGCACACACAAGACCAAGTTGAAACACAAGAATCTCATGCAATGCTCGCAACCAACCCTAGCCATGAACGGATCGCTATCCACGAGGACTCGACTATCTTCTTACCATGCTCCAAACGACTAAGTCAAAGGAATGCCCTCAACACACACCTGAATTTCTCGATGAGACCCTGGTCCTTGCTTCAAGCAATGAATCCACTTACTATATCGGCTATATAGAAAGGTGGAAGAACCGCTCAAAGTTCAAGAATAAACCTTCTAGATCCATGTACTGCCTCCCACAGCCTCCAAGGTAATACTGTGTTTTGGCTCGGTTGTAGAATTTACAAGACCCATAGCCAAGAACATTTCCACTTTCATCAGTATCACTTAATCAAAGTGATCAGAAACCTGCACTATAGCTCCCACTCGCCTTCATAAGACTCAGGATATACGTCCCAGATAACTATATTTATCTCGATTCCAAGTTTCAATAAACTAGAAACCATCCTTAACTTGTTTATGGATATTCTCGACATTCACCAGATTTACTTTCATTCTTGCTCGTGACTCTTCATGGACTATGAACATCCGGCATTTCTTTATGATGGTTCCTATCATTATCAAAGGAAACCTTCCATAAGCATCATCTTTCACCTTATCTTTAGACTAACGCCCTAACATAGATAGTTCTTGAGAACACCGCTAGCAAGATCCCCTCGTCGCGACCTATGCTAAAAAAATTTAGCATCACATCTATATAGGTAAACTATAAACCAACAGCAGTTGAATCAGTCACTATAGATTCTTATTTCTAAAATCGAATCGTAATCCAAGTGCTTTCAGTAAAGACCTTGAACTACCAAACATTAATTGATCGTGATATGGGGGAGATGATTCTGAGAGAGATATTCAATACCTTACTCAAAAATCGTAACATGCTCCACTATCTATCTTGCACATTGACATATCCATTCTTTTGAATAAATCAAACTCCTTTGATTATCAAACAAAGAAATCATCTAGAGAAACTTGTTTGAGTCCATAAATGGATCTCGTGGGCTTCATATCATGTTATCGTCTATGAACATCGCGTTGTTTGCCCAACGCCTTCAACACTATCATATAGCCATGATACGGGTTATAACAAGCATAGTCTAAATAAAGCTAGGCTCACCGGAAGCATAAAGATAATTACAAGGTTTACACCCTGCACTTTCAAATTGTCCACTATAGCCTTATGGTAATCACATTACTATCCATGTCACCTTTCAGTGACATTCCCTCTGGTAAGACATACTAGGTTCACAACCTGGTTGTCAATGATAGAATCTAATTTAGATATTATGGCTCTGGCCATATCTCTCAATCTTGCCTTTCAAACATTCCTTCATAAGTCGTGAGATATTCATTTTCAAGATGAACATACCAACAAATTTTTTCAGCTTGAGGTTACCTACAGACTTATAGAACTTTTGTGTGCACTGAGCAATATTCTACACCTCATCACTATGTGGCGCCTGCCACGCCTCGTGGTTGAATATTTCCTGTGGTTCTCAAACTACCTTTGAGATCTAAATTTTCTCCCACTGCTTCTTTTGGAAGAAATAATTCCTCTAGAGACAAACATGTTTGGAGACAAACACCTTTTGCTCAGCTGACAAGTAAATAACATCTAGTGTACTTGCTAAGATATCCCACGAAGTTTCATATGTCATACTAGGCTCCAAACCTTTCTGACTTTGCCTTTGACAACTTCAAATCATCGGTTAAGATAGATTCGACATTATCCCCTTCCATATCTAATATGGAATTTGTTCAACCTTTATTCTTTAGAACTCGGTTAAGTATATGTATTGTATAAGGGCACTATCCCGAAACGGGTAAGAGATACTTTTCATGGCCTATGTCACACCTTTATCATATAAAGTGTTGTTTCTATTTTAGAAGCACAATCTGATTGTGTATCCAAAAATGGTATCCTTCATGGGGAAATCTTATTTCTTTTCAGACAACTTCTGAAACACCCTTCAGGTATTAATTAATTCAATCCAATTGAAGATTAATTCCTAAGTAGTTCATCAATCTCATATTCGTGCTAGCTCGAACTTTTTGGGCTTTCCGAATTATGCACTTTACTTAGTACACTTGACTATTTCTAAATATAGTCATAGAGATTAACAAAAGTTATATGTGGCATTAATTGTCCTGAACCAATAGACATCGGTATGTTTAGGCTTTAGACAATTTTCTAGAATTTATAACCATTTTCATAAAAAGGTATTTTAGTCCTCTTTGGATAAGATACGTATAACCCACATGATTTATAGCCATATGGTTCAAAGATCATCGTAATGACGCTTGATCACACGCTTCTTTCCGGAGAGACTATGTCTAGAACAACCATAAAGTATTAAGGATAATAGCCATATTATTTTATAGTTGAGATCTTTCACCTATATCAACTATATAGTGACATCAATCTAGCATGTTAGATTCACTGACCTTTCAACTTTATCGGAATAACATTTATTCCTTACAATTGAATTTTTTCATTGAACCCTAACAAACAACTGAGCTCGTGTTCTTCATAAGAACCGGAATGCAATAAAATTTATTTAGCTCATTTGTCGGGCTTTACTGCACTCGTAAAACAAAACCAAAAAATGTTGCAACGCTTGCTTCACTTTCGTATCTTTGTGTATTCTCGCATTTTAATCTTTCTAATTTAATTATACTCACAAGATATCATATATCTTAGAGTCGACTTTGAACTTAGATAGATTTATCTCAACACACTTGCCTAGAATAGAAACTTCAATAAGTTCTCTATTTAAGCACATGCCCTAACTTTCCTTTCTAATTCCTTGAACACTTGTAAATATTTCTTAATTTAGTCTTCATAAGACTTAAGAAAAATCACAAGAATTGTGTCTTCAATTTTCTTTCATAAAGAAAATCCAATGTTTGTTAAATACTCTATTTAACCTTTTGAATCATATTCAAAACATGAACTATATAATTTACTTTCAAGCAATGATTAAAGAATTAAGTCGATACATAAATCTTACAATTTTGAAAACAACATTTCCTAAATTCGACGTGGTCATCCATATCCAATCCATCCAATGTTTGAATAATCATCATCTTATGACGGAGTGACCCATTGATATCATTATGTCAAATATGTGAGCTTCCATTAATAATTAAAGTCTTGTAGGACTCCATCACATATGTAGCCTCCTTGTCTTCAACTACTAAAACGCGATTGCTCGTGTCATTGCTTATTTTAAAAGGATTAAAACTACTTAATCATATTTGAGAACGCTTTCAAAATGTAATGTATATAATTTGGTTTTACTAATCGAGAATAAAAATATAAATATAAAAGTTTGCTAAAACTACAACATAAAATAAAGATAAAAGAGTGTTATTATTTATACATGCAAAATCAAAGATGGTCTTTAGGATTATGATTTTGCTTCCACTAGTCAACTACTCCCAATTGACTTTCAAAAATCATTCAAAAATTCTTTAGTGGGTCGGAATCCTATCTAGTTGACTCGATCCCCGACGTGAGCCTCTCGACCGGGTCAATTTCGACGAGTAGGTACTTCTACCAATCGCGCCCAACGCGACTTCCAAAGGGTTTGACTAGTCAACTCTTTGACAATTCACATCGCCTATGTGATCGCCAACCTTATGTCTCTAAAATCGATGGTCCCCGACGTGGCCCAATCACCGCAAGATTCTTAGTCGAGTCGTAACCCAAGTATTAATGAGATCTCATAACGATCATATCTCGATAATGACGATATACCCGAGGTAGGTCAACTCCCGACATGGGCCGATCAGTTGATCCGAACAAGGGCTCTTCAACGTCACTATAATATTAGGAGACATATTATAACTCGATTTTTGTTGTGGGAGTAATTTTAAATTAATTCACTTAATTAATTCTCTTAATTAATTTAATTATGGTCTCATTATGTATATCTATCTCTATAGACATACATCCTACACATTCATCTAGATCGTGCATAGTTATGCATCTATCGTATCATATAAAATAAATACAAGCACAAAATAAATAAATGCATAAAGTAACCGGTATGATCATGGAATTTTCATAGGTGCGGTTTCAATACAAATCGATGAAACCGCTGGTCACAATCTAAAGGTAGCCGCAACCGCCAATAGGATCTTTATCGCCTCCATTCTCCAACGGGATCTTTATTTTTGTCTTTCTTTGGTCTCCATCTTCTCGCCTCCATTCTTGTTGCATTTAATTCTATCTAATAAAATAAATACACCCGCCATGACAGGGGGGAGCTTACGGGAATGGGAAGAATGCAGAAAATAAACTAGGTTACGTTTTTCATAACGGCCTAAGACAATTTCTAAACCAACAGAAAAATTAAATCATTCACATCTATCCAAATGGTAGAGTCCATGATCAATCGGGGTCCATATAATCATATTATATCTACTATATCTAATCCATACAATAACATCTTATGAAAAAGATAAAATAAAAACTAACAACTTATGCCTTAATTAATCGATTAACGCTTAATCAATTAAATAATTTTACCCAATCAATTAAGTAATTAACATTTAATTAATTAATGATTTTAATCGAAATAAAATTAACGATTAATTTTAAACCGATTTCAATTTTAATTTTAATTAATTAGAACTATTCCAAAATAAATCAAAATTAAAATTAAGTCTCTTTTTGTTCTTTCCTTTTGATTCCTAATAAAAAAAATGATGCCTTTGGTTTCCTAAACCAAAATACATCTCCCTTGGCCCTTTTCAAAATCAAAATTTTGAAAAGGGCCTAGGCCTACTCCCAACAAAATTTGGAATGACCTAGATTATTTAAAGGCAAATCATATTTACCAAATAATGTCATATGGCATCCCAATGGTCCAAACTATTTGAATCATTAGTTGACAACATAACATTAACTTAAACAAAAGAGGAATTATCAATCACAACTATGAACCATATAGAAACACAAATACACAAAAAAAAATGGAGATCCACCAAAAAGAAGCACCAGCCGACGCCGACCGCCCCGGGTGGAAGCCGCCGCTGAACGGCCGAGCACCCCAAAAGCCGACTCTTTTTTTTTTTTCGTGTATCGTTTTGCAAATCAAAAATCTTTCATCTTTTAATTATTTGATTTAAACGATAAAATTAACTACGCAAATTAACATGCTTATTGTTTAAGCTCGAAGCTCGCTCTGATACCACTGTTAGGAAATCTACGCGGGAACGCAGCGGAATTCAAAATTTTATTTCCTTTTAACCAGATCGACTTCGCTTAAGAAATAAACAAAATAAGCTAGTAGACGGTGGTTACCTTGCTTGATCTAAAAGATCGACGCTTTGACCGCCTAAGAGAGTAGTGGAGCATGGAGCCGCCCAACCGCTCGGGCTCTACCGGTGATCCACACGAACAAAGACGCTGAATCTCATCATGGATTGCTACTAGAAAATTTGGTTGCTAGACAAGCCTTTTCCTCTCTCTAATCTCTCTAAGAAGCTTCCTATTTTTCACAAGAACAATTAGTTCTTGGAATTGTGATGATCAAAAGAGTTAGCCAAGCCTCCATCAAATAGGGTGACTCGCGCCCATCAGCCTCCTAACTGATTGAGATTAGCTTCCTAGTAGATTGAGGAGAAAGAAAACATTTTCCTAATAAAATAAGGAAAATACATTTGATTGATTTATCTCATTTAATATTCAACATCTTATATTAAATATTTTCCCAAGATATATATTGACAATATCTTATATTGAATATATCTTTATCTTATTACTATACATCATTTTACACATGTGTGCAAATCTATATTCATTAATATCTAATATTAATATAAGGTAATACAATTTATATTATTGATTGATGTGCACAAACCAAATATATCTTATATAGTTAGAAAGAGGCGCCATACATATATGTATATCCAAATATATGTTTAATCAATTAATATAATAACATGATTAATTAATTTACAAAATACATGTATATCATATATATATATATATATATATATATATATATATATATATATATATATATTCGACATACACATACATTATGTGTATATTTAATTAATTAACATAATTAATATCATGTATTATATTTATTCATAATAAATAAATACCAACATATTAATTTACCACTATAACCCTTATAGTATGAGATAAATTCTTTCCTTATTTGGTTATCAACTATAACCGCATTTTAATCCGGCTAGATGTTCTTATGTGTGTGACCCGATAGGCTTCCGAATATGTTGGCCGCAGACACAAAGTGCAAATTACGAAAATGCCCTTCATACCTAACAATCACGTGATAGCGTCTAGCAACACACCATGACCCCCAATCATCGGAAGAGTCAAATGCAATGACTACTACCTTTCATGTGAAACAGTTACCGTGTAAATAGAATCCTATCGCTGTAATAATATCCATATGGTCGCTTGTCGAAAGTGTTAAACATCAACGACCGTATCTTATAATCTGAATATCATGCTCTCTTGAAGTAACTCATTTACTTTCACTTTGCAAAGATTCACGAGAGTAAGACATCCCTTATAAGAAGGCCCTTTCGGATATTCACCCCTACTATTAGGGTACGCGATTTCTGGACGAACAAACATGTATACTCCACATGCTTCAGTATCATACCCAATCACTACCGCATGATAGCCCCGTGGCTAGGGGAAACCTCAATAGTGTCAAAGCATGATAATCCACACCGTGATGCCATGTAGACTCCGGTCCTAAGGATAATTACACAACCGCCACATTGTGTGACGCTTAACA
Source organism: Gentiana macrophylla (assembly GCA_026214975.1). Taxonomy (NCBI): domain Eukaryota; kingdom Viridiplantae; phylum Streptophyta; class Magnoliopsida; order Gentianales; family Gentianaceae; genus Gentiana; species Gentiana macrophylla. Next base: position 96,311,385 of record CM047810.1, read on the forward strand.
GTGTAAGTGGGTCACTCTAACGTACGCATTCTCTAATACATGTCCACGCATAATCCAATCGCCTCTACACTTCGATAGACGAGATCTATCCTCGCTTCTTAAAGACAGTAAGACATCTAACACGTATAGCCTCGTCCGCACTATCAATGTCCCGCTTAAAAGTACATAAGCCTGTAGACATTTAAGTATCAAACTTAATAAAGTGATTAGAGATCTCATCAACCATAATCGCCTCATGGTTTCTCTTCACATTTTAATAATAAGGATGTTATCATATAAAAATTCATAATTGGTTCTTTAAATGAACAAATATATGGCAACGGAAAAGCCATTTATCATATGTATAAACATAAAGAAATAGTAGAAATGATCCGACCCGGTCGAATCCGGTCCTACCCGATTGGGTTTAGGATACTATTTCAACATTAACTACTCACGTCGTAAACGAGGATAGCCATAAACCTAGCGATTATTACGCAGTAGTACCTTTCGAGGTTGTCCACATGCCATGGTCTCACAAGCTCGGTGCCGTGTTGATCTTTGAGGATATTAGTCCCTTTTTTTTATCTCTCTGGTGACCTGACATGGACCTTCCCAGTTCACCGTAAGCTTGCCCCTATCGGGCTGAAGACCAGCGGCCTTCCATTTCGAAGAACGAAATCACCGACCTTAATTGAGTGGTCACAGATTCTCTTGTCGTGATATCGCTTAGCGATTTGCTTATGATTCACGAGCCGATGGTATGTCGCTAATATTTTTTCCTCCGCTAGGTCGAGGTCGATCTGTATATTGAGCAGATTGTTCGTCGGATTGTACTTAGCGACCCTAATACTTGGGAGCGCCATTTAAACAGGAGTCGTGGCCTCCGATCCATACGTTAGAGCAAATGGTGTTTCTCCAGTGGGTGTTTTGATCATGGTGCGGAGTGTCCATAGTATGAGGGATGTGCCATCGACCCATCCACCGCGGGTTGCTTTGTCACTCACACTTTTTAAGCATTTTGATTATTTGCTTATTGTCGGCCTCGGGTTGGCCATTACCCTGGGGATAAGTGTTAGGAAATCTACGCTGGAACGCAGCGGAATTCAAAATTTTATTTCATTTAACCACAATCGACTTCGTTTAAGCAACAAACATAATAAGATAGTAGACGGTGGTTACCTTGCCTGATCTAAAAGATTGACGCTTTGCCCGCCTAAGGAGAGTAGTGGTGCATGGAGCCGCCAAGCCGCTCAAATTCTCTACCGTTAGTCCACACGAACAACCCGCCGAATCCACCATTGATTGTTACTTAAAACCTCGGTTGCTGCTAGACCGACTTTTTATCTCACTAAAATATTGCAAGAATATTGTGTTGTAAAAGAGTTGGGACAACTCACTATTTAAAGGAAAAAGGGACGCCGGTTTTTCTACCCAATTTAATTGAGAAAAGTTTCCTAATTGATAGAGGAGAAAGAAAGCCAATTTCCAATAAAATAAGGAAAATATATTTAATTGATTTATCTCATTAATATCTAATATCTTATATTAAATATTTTCCAAGATATATATATTGTCAATATCTTATATTGAATATATCTTTATCTTTTATTATATTACCATAAATCAATTTACACATGTGTATCTATCACATATATATATTACACACACACACACACACACACATATATATATATGTGTATATATATATATATATATATATATATATATATATATATATATATATATATATATATATATATATATAATACAAATATGCACATGCATATCATATATGCATGTCACTCACGTGTATATACATATATAAATATTAATATCTTATATTAATACTAGATAATATAATACCATGATTAATTAATTTATAAAATACATGTGTATCATATACATCATGACATGCACCCCACATGTATACATATACTTAATTAATCAACATAATTAATATCTTGTATTATATTTATTCATAATAAATAAATACCACAATATTAATTTACCACTATAACACTATATAGTCGAGATAAAACTTTCATTATTTGGTTATCTCTATAACCGTATTTTAATCCGGCTAGATGTTCTTATGTGTGTGACCCGATAGGCTTCCGAATATGATGGCCGTAGGCACACAAAGTGCAAATTACCAAAATGCCTCTTCATACCTAACGATCACGGAATAGCGCCTAGCAACACACCGTGACCCCATATCATCGGAAGAGTCAAATGCAATGACTACTACCTTTCATGTGAAATAGTTACCGTAAATAGAATCATATCATTGTAGAATAATATCCATACGGTCGTACGCCGAGTGTCAAACATCAAAGACCGTGATCTTATAACTGATATCATGCTCTCTCAAAGTAACTCATTTACTTCCACTTTGCAAAGATTCACGAGAGTAAGACATTCCTTATAAGAAGGCCCTTCGATATTCCCATACTAATAGCGTACGCGATTTCCGGACGAACAACATGAATCCTACGCATGCTTCAGTATCACACCCTATCACTACCGCATGATCGCCCCATGGCTAGGGGAAACCTCAATAGTGTCAAAGCATGACAATCCCCACCGTGATGCCATGTAGACTCCGGTCCTAAGGATAATTACACAACCGTCACATAGTGTGACACTTAACAAAGGTAATTGGGTCACCTAACGAACGATTCTCTAATACAAATCCACGCATACCCAAGAGTCTCTACAGCACGAGATCTATCCCACTTCTTTAAAAGATGTAAGACATCTAATACGTGCTAGCCTGCTTGTACTATCATTGCCCTATTTAATAGTACATAAGCCTCAGAGACATTTAAGTATCAAACTAATTAAAGTGACTAGAGATCTCATCAACCATAATCTCCTATAATGGTTTCTCTATCACCATTTAATACTAAGGATGTTATCATATAGCAATTCATAATTGGTCCGTTAAATGAATAAATATTTGATAACAGAAAAGTCATTTATCATATGTATAAACATAAAGAAATAGTATAAATGATCCGACCCGGTCGGATCCGATCCAACCCGATTGGGTTTAGGACACTATTTCAACAATAAGCTTCTGATGATTGCCAGTGTTTGACGATATATTCTCTACAAAAATTTGAGAACTAATCCCTGAACTGTGGTCTGTGATCTGTCACAACTGCTCGCAGGATGCCGAACCGAGACCATATATGGCCGTGTAAGAAATAGACCGCATCCCTTGCTCTTATCTTGGCTAAGGGTTTAGCCTCAATCCACTTCATAAAATAGTCTACAGCCACTATGATAACATTGCATCCACCCCTTCCATAGGGAAGGGTTCGTTAAGATCGAGTCCCCACTTGTCGAAAGGCCAGGGTGAGACCACAATGCTTTGTTCTACAGATGGTAGTCTCGGGATGTCCGCATATATATATTTCTGGCATTCCGGACATTCTCTAACCAATGTTTCCGAGTCCTTTATGATTGACGGCCAGTAATACCCCACGGTTATAACCTTTTGAGCTAAGGAGAGACTAGCGGGGTGGCCCTTACACACTCTTGGTGAAACTCTCACGAGGATTTTCTTGCTTTCTTCTTTTGGACACATCTCAACAAAGGTTTGAGGCGCACCTTCAGAAAGTACTCCATCATCTATGATATATCTGGCTGCTCTTCTTTTGAGGGCGCGAGCTTTATCTGTGTCCGCAGGCTAGGTGCTTGATTCTACGTAATCTTGAACCTCATCGATCCAACTTGAGTCGTGCAGTGCATCGATATCCATGATTTCTCGAATTCTCGCTGATGGACTCGAAAGATACTCAATCATGATCGAGGATTAGCAACTTCATCATCCAAGGATAGATTGATAGATAGTCAGCCCGCCCATTATTTTCTCTTCCGATTTTAATGAATTCGTAATAGTTGAAGCCGGATCTCATTCGTCTGACAATCTTGTTAGATGTAATATCGCCGGATGGATCAAGATCCACCTGATTACGCAGCGGAATAGTATAGATCTAGATCTAGTCAACCAAAATACATAAAATAATAGATCTAAACCTACAAGGGGGTTTAGATTGTTTACCAGTTTATGGTGTATAAACGCCAAGAACAATCTTCAATCCAAGCTACTCGATCCAATGAGATGCCACCGCCTTCCAACGTATCTCCAAGCAACACCAAGTGGATGGTGTTTCAAGCCGGACCTCCTTGATATGCTACCTTAGAAAACCCAAGTTTTCTAAAACTCAACCCAAAGAAAATAGCCGAAAATTCTAAGTTATTTTCCATGCAATATTTCAAATTTGTATTGTGTCATAAGGCTTCTAGAACTCTCTTTATATAGTGAGAGTAATCATTGTCCTCCAAGGATTTAATAATTAAGATATAATTATTAGATTAATCCTTATTCCAAATAAAAGATAAATAAAATAATTATCCCAAACAAATTAGGATAAATTATATTATTATCTAATATTTCATGAATTATCATTTAACAAATAAAAGATAAATCACATGTTAAATAATTATCCAAGAAAACTAATTCCTTAATAATCATTTAATACAAAATGCGCCCACCCTTAGTAAATAAAGTCCATGCGCATTTTCTAGACACATTGGGCCGAGTCCACTTAAAATTTCTTTTCCATGTATTTAATTATCTAGTCCAACTAAACAATTAATCCACATATCTATTAAACATACTCAATCCAACTATTTAATATTAATTGAGGTGAAATGACGAGAAAACATATGCTATGTTAGAGCCACGTCGGGACTGATGGGCCCATATTCAAGAGAGCTACAATAAATTAAATAAAATTATTCGTCGATCGAACAATAATATTCAATCTATTAATTCGGGATAACACCACCATAAACCCGAAACTGAACTCTACTGAATATAGATATAAACTTACACTCAATTTTGAGTCATAAGGTGTCCACCGATATAATCATTACATACGGATAAATCATTCATAGACTGTTCACTTCGATTCGGGATATTTCCGTAAACCCTTCTCGAAACATATTATCCTTATTTACCATTAACCCCTAGTGATCAATTAGTTCATAACCAATATGATATGAATCGGGCCTATCGATCGCTTTCTAGGTTAACAAATAAGTGAAACTGTCTGCCTACTTTCCGGGGAAGGAATGGATTCCATATCGTGATAGCACAGACTACTCACTCATCCTAGAATAGAGCCAATGAGGTGTGTTGGACCACATACTATGAAGTGATCCTTACTAACACATCAAATCCCCGCCTCTAGTCTAAGCAGCTTGTCTCAGATCACCTCAGATTGAGATTAATCCATATATGATCATCTTGTGATTCGATAAGACTTCTCGATTATGGAATTATATCGAGAACTCAAATCAAATCGGTCCATCCTTATATGATTATCATCATATATAAATGCCCCATTAGTACTTCTATTACCGATAAACCGATAAGACTCACACACCGTAAAGTGTTCGGGCGATTATTAGCATATTAATCACGAGACCCGCATCGTGATTAATCAACGCTACGGACTAAGTTAATTTTAAGTACATCTCACTAACTCAATCCTCTTGTGTATAGCCATACACCGAAAGTTATGTGATTACATAAACGAGGTACTTAAGGTTTTCAAGAAGGTCTTAATTATAAGCATACATGCATATAATAAGATGAATTATTAATTTCATTCCTAAAACAATTAGATAATTGTCTTTCGGCACTACACCTAACAATCTCCCACTTGCACGAAAGGCAAGTGGATTAATTGTTTTAGAGCACACCCTTTTTATATCTATATCTACAACATTCTCCCACTTGCTCAAAACAAGTGAGACGTATCCTCAAATCTGCACTCTCCAAGCGCATCTTAGTAATTCATCCTTCCAAGCACGACAGAGAGTGTCGCCGCAGGTAGGTCAAAGGACCCGGCGATACTTAGAATCCGAACACCATGTGACTCGGCACACTCGATCAGTAGGTTGTCGGCTTGAGTCAATCTTTGGGATCTAAACGCCGCTTTCCATCTAATCCGTGGTACACTTTCAATATGCCTTTGAGTCAACACTGAGGACAAAATCAACTTAACGATCATCCTTAATCCGACCTAAAGCCGTAATCAAGTGTTATCACTTATATTCTTGAATATACTAGCATATTATTCCTCATTCTCCCGAAGAGACTTGAGGATTCACTAAACATCCCATTTAGTATTCATCCGCAGGTTTAGATAATCATTCCTGAGAGGTAGGGTAGACTACATCGTTGAATGCTGCATAAATGCAAGAAGATCTTAACCATGTGAATGGATGGGATTCCTAATGATCGATTCTCACGAATTTGAGCGAATCAAATCCTTTAGAATGAATCCCGATGGCATGTCAGACTCTGACTTTAGATAACACACCCATGTTGTTTCCAATCGCTTCAAAGTTACCATTCACAAACACTAATCTACATACTACTTTACTAATATCGAAGCCTACCACGAAAGACTTATCAATATTCTCGTCAAGTCCACATATTAAAATATATGAATTTTAAATGACTCAAAGGTTTGCTTTTATCCCCAAAGGATATAAGCTATGGCGGGCATCCCGCCAAAGGTTCTATCTCGAATAAATTTAAGACACCGTTAGTCTCGCAAAAGGTCTTAGGGAATCACCCCATTTCCCGCTTGTAACGAATCGCTTATTTGTTCTTAGCTAAAACCCTTATGTTCTCGAATGAATTCAGATTCCGTTGTTCGAAAGGAAGTCTTAGTGGAATCACCCATATTTCCCGCTTTTCGACGAAATCAAGCAAGATCGAGTGGTAAGAGAGATCACGGTCCGGTTAACTCTCTACCTTTTAGGAATCACCCCAAATTACTCGATTTGGCAAGTGAAAGTTAAACTTTTCTATTCATTCGACTTCTCCGTAGTCCAATTACTCCCACTCGGGCCCGAGATACTCAGTGGTTCTACAATAGTTTCAACAACCGGAGTATTAAACTCCATTCACAGTGGTTATGGCTTTTAAACCAACCTCTATGATCAGATCCTCATGTACCACAAAGGACTATAGGTCATCAATCTACCCTATGCACCGTAAGGTCCTCAGAATGGGTAATGGACAAATCCATACTCCCACCGCTCGGTGTGGATTGATATAATGATCTAGTTTAGTAGTTTTTATAAGTGTTATCACCAATCGCGGTGTTGGATGTGGATCAACAAATCAGCTTAGTAACATCTTGAGTACAAATACTTCAAGATCCAAGGTTGTTATTTATAGACTCTAACAGACTTAGTTTGACAAAGATAACCACCATTATCTGATTTTACGAGTTTTATAACAAACCTTTACTCAATACATTAAGATATTTCACGACTCTAACATGTACGCAAAATTTCCACCCTACCTTCAAGCACTCGTGCTAAATGCCTCTATTTACGGAAGTGGGGTGAACTGAATTCACTCCTTATCCACAAATGCGTAGGCATCTTTTAGTAGACTTCTGGTTTTTCATTACAACATAAACCGTTATTTTGCAACCAATATCTTAAATGAGTTCAAGAAAGTTGTATCGTAGCACATCAATAACTATATAAGGCAAATTTATGGTGTATCCCTTAGTGAAAACATTTCACCTGGGAGGCAAAGCGAGCATCACCCAAGACTACACAATAACCTATTTCTGAGCATAGAATATCAGATCTCCGTGGAATCGAGATTCCTCCAAATATTTTGGATAAACTTACCAGAGTTTCGAGTAGTTATCGACAATTTGTCATCACTGTAAGCTCCCACTAGCTTGTATCTTCATAGACCCTCAAGGTCCGATATGAACAAGCTATGTAACTTCTTTAAATCTATTACCCTTTCCCGATTGAAAGGAAACTTAGGCATTGTTCCTTTGAGATGTTGTTTTTGACTCGAAGATAGGAATCCCCTGCCGCCTCATGGATCTTGTCTTTGTGGGAATCTACACTAATTAATAGAATAGAAAGAAGCGCTTATCAAATACGGAAACCATTTGAGGTTATATAGTTTAAGATGTGTTACATATACCTATTCAAGATTTCTTAGTGGTTCGACTTTATCAAACAAAAGTCCGAGTCTTGGGTTCGTATACGAATCTTATATTTATCGCCAATAAGACAAACAAATTATCCTATTGAAATGAATACGCTCGCTCCAACGAATCCGAAAACAGTAAATGAATTTTCTGTGATACTCAAGAATTGAATCTGAGATTCATTTCCTTATATCACTCCCACTAGTCTATCTCAAATAATCGCCTGCTGTCTATTTTATTTATCGCTTAATGCAAAGCTACCTAGTTCTTCCAAAGAACTTTAGCTTTCGAGAAAATTTCTAAGATGCATTGGTCGCTGATCCGAAATCACTTTCCTTATCCTCTAATTTCCAATTTATTAATTTTCCGGTTCTAGCATTAAAACTACTTAGTTTAGATGACTAACACGTATAAACATTCTTTCCATTCTCGACTTTCCTTAAATGGAAATAGTCTTGAACTAGCAGCTCGCTTGAGTAGACACTACTCTTGAACCGTGGGATGTTCAATGTTACTTGCTTGGACTATCGATTTTTCTAATCATCAAATCGTAAGACCTAAGCTCCCACTAGTTTATCGGTTCCAAATACCGCCTAACTAGCAACACTTTGTATTTATGATTTTTCAAAGATTAGAACATCACCTAGAACTAAGCTTCCACTAGTTTATCGCCCAAATACCGCCTAACTAGCAATGTCAGTGTTCATGATGTTTCAAAAATTATAAAATCTCCGTAACTAAGCTCCCACTAGTTTATCGGTTCCAAATACCGCCTAACTAGCAACGCCTTGTATGATTTTCCGATTTTTCAATTAGAAATTTGATGTGTATTACACTTTTAAAATTCACTAAATGAATTTTATCTCGATAGTCCTATGTCATCTTTTGTAAACTATATGGTCGCTCTCGCTCAACACGAAGTGACACCCGTGACATACCTATACTATGTCACTTAAGTTTTTAAAGGCTTGAGAGAATAAATCTCTTCCAAAAATAAATGCATTGTTTGATAATTTACAACGCACTTGTTACTTTCACATTTTTAATGAAGTCCTATTACTAACAAACTTTAGTAGCCTGTAGATTAAAGTTGTAAAATAAACATGACAGAAAGTTGAATTCAAAAATAAATTTTCACCACTAGATTTTTATTTTAGGAATAATAAACTAATAAAAAGTCTATCCTACTATTCCAAGGATTTAACTCTCACACCTCGCCTGCACGTAGGTAGGTCAAAGAGGTGACGGTTAAACTGAGACAATATCTCTCAATGATTAAGCTTCGAGAATCAAACATCTCACGGGAATCGATATTCCGACCTTAATCATTGATTACCTTCCTTTAGCCTAGATATTTCGAAAATATCCATAAAGAGTGTGACCTACTATATCGATCTCAAAGTATGCCCCGAGTATGCCGCCGTAGGTCGGTCGCTGACTCAACGAGTACCCAAAATCCTATCCTTTCGAGACCAAACCTTGAATTTTGATAGTGGTGAACACCATCCGTAGGGGCCGAAATCAAAGCGCTCGAGGCGCCACCCTTCTCTCACGTGCTTGCATCTATAGAGAGGCCGTGGGGTTGGTTGTCGCTTCCCGCCCCACTCCATAATTTGAAAAAGTGGTGGGTTTACTAATTACGGTTTCGGTCTTGACAATAAGAAACAATAAATCAAAATGCTCCGAATAGTGGTCGGTTATGTAGGCAAGCTTCACGCCCGCCTTATTCGTTGGAACATATGTGATGACTCGCATCGATCCGCAAGAGAGCCCCGCTTAGCCCGGCTAAGGCTTATCGGCTATGCTAAGTCTTGTCGAACCACCGTAACATACATCACACGCGAGGGGAGTCGATTGAGCCGAAGCTCGCTTGAACTCGCCAACCATGGTTGACCATTTCCAACCCATGTACTAAGATTTTCCGATTTCTAAATTGTCAACCAAAGCGTAATCTCATTTCATGCTAAGGTGGGTTCACCGAGAAGGCTTCACCAAAACTCAACGATTTATCGGGTGGGATTCACCGAGAATCCATCACTAAAATCGTGAATTCATTGACAAAACCCGGTCCTCGGTTTTTATAATTAGTTACTTAATTTTAATTAACTATCACATATTAATTAAAACAAGTATGTTAACTAATTAATCGAAAGATACACGCCTAATTTAATTCAAATTAAATATCTATGTGTATGCATTGGAGTGGAATCATGAAGATGCATGTCATGGCAATTTCGTTATATCATACAATTTTCATCATACACGAAAAAAATAACGGAAAAATAAACACCGAGACGATCATCGGCACTTTCGACTAACCTATTTTCTAAGGAAAAGTAAAACTTATACTATGTCTTCGAGTCTTGATCTTCAAATCTTGAACTCGAACCACGGATCACGAACCACTTAATACCCGAGAGGAGAAAGGCTTTTAATTAAATAAAACCAATTTATTATAATTAAATAAAACCTTTTAATAATTTATTTTTTGTTTTGTTATGCGGCTTTTTATAAATAAAAATAATTCCAGAAATTATGTTTTTTTTTATTTATAATTTTCTGCCAAAATCTGATTAAAAATATTGATGCAGCCGCTGTAAGACTAAACCTCTAGCCGTGGGTTATATTAAAAAAATAGACTTATAGCGACGCTTTTCAACGCCGCAGAAAGTCCTGTAGCACAGAATTTTAATTAAAAACAGGTTTTTAGCCGCTTTCTCTCGCTCATACCTTGGTTTCGCTGATCTTCATCTTTCAGCAAGATCTTCATATTTCGAGAGCCCGGAATTACAACAAAGATGCTATTTTTTTTTCATATAAATTTCGATTGACATTAAATTAAAATACAAATCATATGCTCAATTGTTACTAAACAAGAGAGCTACAAAATAGATCTACGGGCAACAATACCAACCCAATCCATCTCTTCAACCAAGACATTCACAAGCATACAACATGATATTTTCTTAATTCATCATAAAACGAAAATAAAACCAATCTAACATGCTTATTCCACTCATTGTATCTAAAATTTACATACTTTGATTGATAGATCAAAGGTCTTCGATACCACTTGTTGATGTAATATCGCCAGATGGATCAAGATCCACCCGACACGCAAAATGGAATAGTATAGATCTAGATCTAGTCAACTAAAATACATAAAATAATAGATCTAAACCTACAAGGGGTTTAGATTAAACGTCAAGAACAATCTTCAATCCAAGCTACTCGATCAAACGAGATGCCACCGCCTTCCAACGCAGTATCTCCAAGCAACACCAAGTGGATGGTGTTTCAAAGCCACGACCTCCTTGATATGCTACCTTAGAAACCCAAGTTTTCTAAAACTCGAACCTAAAAGAACATAGCCTCAAAAAATTCTAAGCTATTTTCCATGCAATATTTCAAATTTGTATTGTGTCATAAGGCTCAGAGAACTCTCTTTATATATGAGAGTAATCATTGTCCTCCAAGGATTTAATAATTAAGAGATAATTATTAGATTAATCATTATTCCAAATAAAAGATAAATAAAATAATTATCCCAAAACAAATTAGGATAAATTATATTATTATCTAATATTTCATTAATTATCATTTAACAAATAAAAGATAAATTACATGTTAAATAATTATCCAAGAAAACTAATTCCTTAATAATCATTTAATACAAAATGCTACCCACCCTTAGTAAATAAAGTCCATGCATTTTCTTGACACATTGGGCCGAGTCCACTTAAAAATTTATTTTCCATGTATTTAATTATCTAGTTCAACTAAACAAATTAATCCACATATCTATTAAATAAATTCAATCCAACTATTTAATATTAATTGAGGTGAAACGACGAGAAAAACATATGCTATGTTAGAGCCATGTTAGACCATGGACCCATATTCAGAAATACAATAAATTAAATAAAATTATTCGCCGTGATCGAACAATAATATTCAATCTATTAATTCCGGATTACATCACCATAAACCCAAATCGAACTCCTCAATATGTATGATATAAACTTACACTCAACTACGAGTCATAAGGTGTCCACCGATATAATCATTACATACGGATAAATCCTCCATGTAGATCGCTCACTTCGATTCGGATATTTCAAGAAACCCTTCTCGAAACATATTATCCTTATTTACCATTAACCCTTAGTGATCAATTAGTTCATAACCAATATGATATGAACCGGTCCCATCGATCGCTTCTGTGGTTAACAAATAAGGAATCGCTCTGCTCACTTCCCGAGGGAAGGAATGGATTCCATATCCGTGATAGCACGTACTACTCACTCATCCTGTATTGTAGCCAACGAAAAGTTTTGGACCACATACTATGAAGGTGATCCTTACTAACACATCAAACCCTCGCCTCTAGTCTAAGCAGCTTGTTTGTGATCACCTCAGATTGAGATTAATCCATATATGATCATCTTTTGATTTGATAAGACTTCTCGATTACGGAATTATATCGAGAACTTAAATCAAGTCGGTTCAACCCTATATGATTATCATCATATATAAATGCCTCATTAGTACTTCTATTACCGACATAAACCGGATATGGTACTCACACACCGTAAAGTGTTCTCAAGCATTATTAGCATATTAATCACAGACCTGCACTGGATTAATCAACGCTACGGACTAAGTTAATTTTAAGTACATCTCACTATCAATCCTCTTGTGTATAGCCATACATTGAGTTATGTGATTACATAAACGAGGTACTTAGGTTTTCAAGAGTTGGTTCAATTATAAGCATACATGCATATAATAAGATGAATTATTAATTCTCATTTCTAAAACAATCGAGATAATTGTCTTTCGGCACTACACCTAACAAATCTCACCATACTTTTCAAGGCGGTGCCGTAATGTGTTCCATAGTCCCCGAGATTTGTTTGACAATAAGTCGTGAATCGCAATAGACTTCAACATTTTCTACCCTCATTTCCTTTGCAAGCTTGAGGCCGCTATCACTACCCTCGTATTCACTTTGATTGTTTGTAGAGCGTGAATTCAACCATAAGGCTTTTTGATTTCTCCGCTGCTCCTAGCTCGACTAGAATAACACCGCACTGCACCCATTCTCGACTCGACGCCCCATCATCATATAACCGCCAGCATTGATCGTGTTTGTTTGAAGCCGAGTGACTCGCGGTGGTACAAAGCACTCGGTCAGATCGAATCAAACTCGCTTCAACAATGAAATCAGTAACGCCTGGCTTTGACAAATTTCCTTGGTTGATATTGAATATCAAACCTCGTAATCTCGATAGCCCATCAAAGAAAACGACCAAAGGTCGGGTTTGTTCAAGATTTTGCATCAGTCAGTCCGTTAAGTCAATCGATCATGTGAAGTAAAGTGAGCACCCGAGCATGCGGGCAAAGCAATAATAAATAGTAGGACAACCTTTCAACATTAAAATAATGACTCTCCACCGACTAAGAGCCTTGCTTACATAATAGACAGTGATTTTGAGGATCCGCCTCCTTGATAAGTATGGTGGTTACATCGCTTACAGCCTTCTTTATGCTTATGAACGAAAGCGAGTGAGTCGACAAATTGACAGAGTAGCTCAGATATATTTATTTCTGATCTTTTCCAATTATATAATGTCCCCATATATATAGAAAATGCTAAGGCGGTTTAGCAAGCAATGAAAAGACATTAAAAGCATATAATTAAGAGTAATTATACATAAGTCGAAAAAGACAAATTGCCAAGGAAGGATGGCGGAGTGCGGACTTAACGTATGGACTCAGATTTCGTGTGGACTCATGTCTTCCTTTATCATGTTGTCATCGCCTGTGAGCTTAGCCGCCTCGAGCAATACGGGTAACATCCACTATGTTCGAGGTGTCGGAGTATGGATGATCGCCGACGTCCGGGCCGACATTCCCATTGGTCCGCCATCGATGCGGACTTGCGCGATGATAGCCCAAGATCTCGTTATTGACCTGATTCGCCCAATTTGGATGATCGGGTTATAACCGATCGGGTGTATCAATGGCCCCCTACTGCGTTTCGCGCCTCCGGGCCAAGACGGAGAGTAAAGTCATGTTGATGCAAAGGGAATACCAAACCCTATTGTTGTCGCTTGTGAAAGAGAGATGGCCGCATATAAGCTTATCCACCTTAAATTAGGTCGATATCGGGTGGCTTAATCATCGAGGCTTGGCCGATCATTGTGTATGATAAAGCCAGATACCGCGCTATGAAGCCGACGGGTTTAGTGCGCCTTTATGTCATAAAGAGACTCGCCGCAAGCGTGCCACGCTATGAAGTGGATGAGCTAGATGCCGATTTTCGTGGATTATCGGACTTACATACCGCAAGGCGAAGCGGACGGGTTTACGGGCCGTAGTTTGCGGCCATAAGCCATATCACGCGAAAGAGACGAGCCGTTACATCGAGAAGCGTCACTAGCCGCTTTCCGCTTGTCCCGTTGGTGAAGTACGCTGGGTCGCGTTGGTTCATGAAGCGCCACTTCGGTTTCATTAATGACACGACGCTTGATATGAAA